>CM042193.1:7994490-8012892 GCA_023539305.1 Ilex asprella
ATCATATTTGAACTTGATGGTAAGAAAAAGAAAGAATGATTGAAAAATTATGATGGTTTAAACTTGACTTTTTTAGGGGATTAAGACTAAATTTTTTTAATAACTTTAGTTTTATTGTTAGTTTTTTTTATTTTTTTAAAAAATAAATAAATTTTGAGGCTTTATAATTTTACGACTAAATTAATAGGTCCAATCTACTTAAGTTAAAATCTTTTGATTGTGTATGAATTAAAATTTTTTATTTGGATTATTACTACACACCTAAAAATTATGAAATTATGGGGTCTTCTTTGAAGAAATGTTTTAAATTTTTATTTATTTTTTGATTAGGCATGTGTTTTTATAAGACATTTTTGTAAGGTTTAAAGTGTTTATGAATTTAACTTTTTTACATGAATTTTTTATGATTTTTAAAAATTTTGAGCCTTTTTAAAAAATGAGGCCTAAAACTCAAGTTTTTTCAACAATATTGTTGAACCAGCCTGAACAAAGCCACAATTCATATAAAGATCAACATCCAAAATTGAGACCTTTTTTTGTGCATAAAATTGAGACTCAAATCAAGAAAAAAAAACGGCACTTATTTCCAATAAAAGAAATAAATGAGGCGAAATCAAACTCAAATCAAAACACACAGAATCCGCAAAATAGAACTCATAATCTATACTAAAAAAATAATATAAATAGCAATTTCAACCCTTCTTCCAATCTCTTGGTTGTTATTGTATAATTTTGTGGGCACGTCAACAACCCAAAAAATTGGATATGAAAGTAAGGAAGAATTTATGAGAAAAGGTGTCAGAACTTGCATGGTGAAAGCCGAAGTCTTCTGATTTTTTGTTCCTTTGGGCTGCATAGTTTTGTTGGGATCCACTCAAATTTAACCCATGAATTGTTTTGCGCCTGTCCAAATATTTTGGAGAATTATTAAATCTTAAGGTAATATCACCAATCAATAATAAAATATCAAGTGAATAAGATGAACACCACTTAAATAGTTATTTACTTACATAGAGGAAGAGTGAGTAATTTTTTTACTTATATAGAGGGTTGATTATTAATTTTTTGTAAAATTTATTTATTTTAATATTATTAATTAATGATATTGCGGTTATATTATCATTTAAGAGAGATGTTGGAGGTCATTAGATGAATCTATTTGAGTTTGTCGGATGAACTTATTAAAGTATGCTCTATTTTATATTAAAATTGCACTTTGGTCCCTAAAATTTTGATTTTTTTTCAAATTAGTACATAAAATATCTTAGTTGTGTTTAAATGTTCTAAAACCAATCTGACAGCCTTCCTATTTTCTTATTAAAAATGCCATGCACTCACTTCAACTTTACTTCTATGATCCTAACTAGATGTTAGTACATCAACTTCCCTCCCTGGGTATGAAGATCGTAAGGTCCCCCCCCCCCACCTCCTTAAAATGCAGAATCCATGAAACTATTGATTAGAAAAAATATGGAATTGTTAGTGCTTTGTTTCCTGGAAATTAAGTGGAGGAATTGTTCAAACTTTAGGTCGTGCAACCTAAGCCTTCGAATAGAAAACTAGCAAAAACAAAAAGTGTGGTCTTCGGAGTTAATTCATTTTCTGTGTCAAGAACCCCAGTCAAGACTACATGTACAAGCCATTAAGAAGTTTGGTATCTGATGATAGAGTTTTTTTTTTTCAATGGTCAAAGGTATTCGGGTCACTAACGCACACATTGATTAATTTTTTCTTCAATTCAGTCAAAAATAAGTTATCTATGCCGAAATTAGGATATTCATAAAAGATACATGATCTCAACGACTTGTCAAAATTTAAATTCGAGACGTTTGAATTTACAACTCGTCTCTATTACTATTTGAATTATCTTTCATCTCATTAAGGTTGATAAGCAATTAGAGCCATGGCACATATGGGCTACAGGACTTATATAACTCACGAAGGAGAATGTCTTGTTTTATATGTATATAATTATAACCCGTGATCAACGTACGATAAAATATAAAATTTGAGCATCTAAAAAAATCTATCTCATTATATTAAATAATAATTTTTCTTTCATTCATTTATTTGATTATATCATTTAAAAAATTTATGTCTGAAGATACGATAAAATATAAAATTCGAACACTTAAAAAAATATATATTTCACTATATTAAATAATAATTTTTTAAAATATGTAATTTGATAAAATTTTCTCAACATATATATATTATTGTGTATGGATAATATTTGAAATAAAAATTATATTAAACTATAAATTAATCAAATGCTAAAATAATTGAGTATGTGATACAATGAGTGATGTGATATTTTTTGGGGGGGAATATATAGGCAATAAAATTCAACTTGTGAATTATCTTATTATATAGATGTATATAATATACTAGTGTCCTGCTCATGGATTGACAGGATATATTTTTTGTTATTTTTTAAGTTTACTTTTTCTTTCACCTTATTATGTAAGAAGTTAAATAAAAGAATAATACTAAATTATTGAATAGAAAAAATAGTTTTATGCAAATAAATTTAAAATATAGTGGATATGTAGTTCTGCGGAGTTAAGGGATGGTTAGAATAAAAAAAACATGGTAGAATGTAATCGGAGAAAACTTTGGCGTGATAATTAAAAAAAAAATCAAACTCTAGGAAATTTAAAAAAGTGGAGGGAAGGCTTCTCAAACTTTTTCCTCTCTAATTTATTTGTTTTATATCTATAATATAAAATAAAATATGTTTTAATAAGTTTATTTGACGTTCTCCAATAAATTCATCTAACATCCCTCCAAAACCTTTCACATTAAATTTTCGGTAGTACTATGCTGACTAAATTTTAGGACCAAATTTAGAGCCCAAACGACATGACAGCATATTATTTGAAGTTTTTATTGGGATCAAAATGACATTACACCAAATAAATAAGTCTAATTCAGTTGTCATGTCATTTGGGCTCCAAATTTAGTCCTAAAATTTGATCAGTGTAACATTACTTTTAAATTTTACTTTCCTCTTCTCATTTAATGCATGACAGATTTAAAAGTTCACTTTAACTTTTTGAAATTAAAATTAAGTAAAGTAAGTTTTTTTCTTGGGTAAATATGAAATAAACTAAATTACATGTCAATTTTAATCTTCAATTTTTAACTCACCAAAAAAAATTATGTTGGGGAGGATTTTTTTTAGGGGGGAGGGGTTTTGTGAAGGTGTCCCGGTGGTGTGTCGCCAGAGAGAGGGGAGAAAGATCTTTAGTATAAAACATGACAGATTTCAATAATCTTATATAATTGTTTCAAATAAACTTATTCAATGGTCACCAACATCCATCTCAAAATCATTCACATTATACCGTGTCTTTAAGCGCGAATCACCCCTAATATGTAAATAGATGTGAATAGAATACATCAATGGAAGTGACCTGTTTTCAATCCCAATGGTATCTCAAGTAGTAACAATGATGAGTTGTAAACTTAAATGTCTTGATTTCGAATTTTGATAAATCCTTGGGCCAAAGCATCTCTCATGAACATCCTAATTTCGACGAAGATGACCTGTCTTTGATCGGACAGGAGAAGTGATTAATCGAGGTACGTTTAAGTTACTTCGACCATTCTTGACTGCTTAATCAAAAAGAAAAAAAAAAAAAAGAAATTACAAGTTTTCTAAAATTACACGGTTTAGGAAATAAGTTTGGAAGCATGTTTGTCTCAGAATTAGTTATTGTCCCTTAGAATGAATGGTTCAAGTAATCTCAATAGGACAGAAGTAATTGTCGTATTTATTAGGAATATGGTCTTCATTTGATGGTCAGTGCACTTCAGTTTGAATCGATACATTCTTTCAAAGTATATATTTTTCTAGCCGCAAAATTCTTGTGCCATCTCTTCCATGCTGCAGCATTATTCGTCATTGGAAAGACTTCTGAGATATTGTGTAATTGACGATTGTGAGGATTCTAAACGCGGTATCATCGTTACATTCAATATATTTTCGTGTTGCTTACTTAAAAGAAATGGTACCAAACTTTTCTAACACAACGAAACATGGGGAGATAGTTCTCGTTCGATTGTAAAAGTACTTGGAAATTACAATCCAAGTCATGGGAAGCCATCTCTTATTCACTTATTCAATATTATCTAGAGTTGATTTGCAATTGTCTAAGAATTAAATTATCTGGACACTAATTTTAATGGCACAAATGGCAATTGTCCTTAACTTAAATTTAAATTCAAGGAAGTTTGATTTCATTTGTTTTTGAAAGATTACGATACTTGAGGAATTGCAATATATAATTTTTTAAGGTCACCTTATAATTTTTTAGGGTGTTCTTGGATGACAGAATTACACTGAATTGAAGATCTAAAAAATATTATTACTTATCCAATCCAAACTCAACTATCATTGGACCGGTTAGAATTTAATGGCTATATTCTATCCTTTTGAGTGTTTGGATAACATATAAGCACTTCTGTGACACTCATGGATAAAAGTGATGAAATATAGTATCATTGACTGTTTTACCTCTAACCTATCGAATCAAATACCATGTTTGGTTTATAAGTTAACCTTTAAACAATTCCAAACAATTTCTTTTTACATATAATTTTTAAAAATGTTATAATTTCATATCCTCCAAACGAGAGTTCATATGTTAGGAGGACTATTGAAAATTAACTCAAACTCTCATTAATTAGTTGTTTATTATTAGTTGTTAATTAATCTTAGTTCAAATAGGATATTACTTTATTAGAGATTTAATTTATTATTTAAATTAGTTGTCTTATTGGAGAAGACATCTTAGTTTTCTTGATGTATGTTGGTAAAACCTTACTTTGACAAAACAGATTTGTTGAAAAAAAATTAGATCTTTGAAAAAATAGGAGGAGAAGACGAAGCAAACGAGAGAGGAGGGGAGAGGGGAGAAGAGAACAAGGTAATTTGGTCATCTATATTAATTATCCTCTCTAGCAAAAAAATCTCAACCCCCCTTGAGTTTTATTTAACTTGTGTAGATGGGTTAAAGTTGACTTTTCAAACCGAATTAGAATAAAATCCAAATGAGATTTTGATGCATTTTTTACTTACCAAAAATAGGATATATGAGCCACACATACTTTTTTATCCTATCTTACCAAAGTTATCTTCCTTTAACCTGCGATCTATACATACCCTTAGAGTATAAAAGTACAACTCTAAAAAGTATGATCGATCATGCATTTAAGTAAGAACTTTTAAAGATCAAATTATTATCTTTGAATGTTAGTTACATTTTGTAAATGAGAAATTATAACTTGTTGATGTAATTTATGATCAATCATGAAATATAATGATCAACAATAAATTACCCCAAATAATCATAATTTTACCTTTAAAAGATATATCATGACTTTTGAAAGTGGTAAAAAAAAATGGTACGATATTTATAACTTCTGTGGGTGTTTTTATTATTATTGTGAGTGTTTTAATTACCATTTTTTAGTAACTGTTTTTATCATTTTTGTAGTATTTGCGATCGATCCTAAAAATATAAAAATAGTTAAAAAAAACCATAACACGGTAGTAAAAATATTCACAAAAGAGATTTATCTCTTATAAATATCTTAATTTTGACATAAATGACCTGTATTTAACTGAATAAGTGAAAAGAATAAGATTAATCAAGGTGCTTATAAATTGACCAAAATATTTCTAAACATTGAATAAAAAGATAAAAATGAAATGACACGTTTTCTAAAATTACACAGTTTGAAATCACTTTTATCTGAGAATTAGTTGTTGTCCCCCATAATAAATGGTTCAAGTGGGACAAAAGTTGTAATCCTATTTAATAGGAATATGGTCTTCATTTGATGGTCAGTGCACTTCAGTTTGAATCGATACATTCTTTCAAAGTACATTTTTTCTAGACGCAAAATTATTGTATCATCTCTTCCATGCTGCAACATTATTGGTCATAGGAAAGACTTTTGTGATATTGTGCGAAAGACTGATTGTGAGAATTTTAAATGTGATGTCACTGTTATAATAAATATTTTTTCGTATTATAAACTTAAAAGAAACGACACCAAACTTTTCTAACACAAGGAAGCATGTGGAGTAGTCCCCGTTCGATTGTCAAAGTACTTGGAAGTTACAATCCAAGCCATGGAGAAGCCATCTCTTATTCACTTATTCAATATTATCTAGAGTTGATTTGCAATTGTCTAAGAATTAAATTATGTGGACACTAATTCTAATGGCACAAATGGCAATGGTCCTTATCTTAAAATTAAATTCGATGAAGTTTGATTTCATTTGTTTTTGGAAGATTATAGACGACAAAGGGGGGGGGGAAGAGAATATGAAATTTGGTCATTTATATTAGTTATTTTGTCTGGCGAAAAAAAATCTCATCCTTCATTGGGTTTTATTTAACCTATGTAAATGAGTTAAAGTTGATTTTTCAAACCGAATTGGGATAAAATCCAAATGAGATATATGAACCCTACAGATTTTCTTATTCTATTTTACTATAGTTATCACCTTTTAACCCGCAATTCAAACATATCCCTAAAGTATAAGGTACAACTCTAAAAAGTAAAACCAATCATACATTTATGTTACAACTTTTAAAATGGGACCGCAGTCAAGTGTTTGTGCATCTATCGCATAAACGTGTTGATGAGATGGTTAGAGCCAATAAGTTTGAGTCAACTGCTTCCGGGGGCGGAGCTACATGTTAAGGGCTGGGGGCAGTTGCCCCAACTGATTTTTGAGCAAAAGTTGATATATTGTTATAGGGTTCAAAACTTTAAAGAATGTTGCCCCTCATAAATTCAAAAGTTTATATGATGTCCCCACAAATTCTTAGAAATGTATATAGTGCCTTAGTTGTTTTTATTTTTGGTAGGTCAGTGGTGTACTCGCTCTCTTAATTAATTTACGAAAAAATATATTTTAATTGAGTAAAATAAATGTCAAATACCCTTACACATACATACTTACCAAAAACAATATTGTCTGGATTGATATTGATTTTTTAATTTTCACGTAATAGTTAAATCTTAGATCTTAATATTTTTCTTATATTTTAGCTTAAGAATTTTTCATTTGAAAATAACTCTCAATTCAATCGTTTTTAACGGAGGTTCGAAAAACCACCAAGTAGGATAGTCTAGTGGTACTATCGACCTTACTCCTCACTTAGAGATTGAGAGTTCGAGTCCTAAAGTTTCCATTAGAGCTCGGTGGTTGACCACTATACTAGCCTAGCTAGGTCTGGTCTCGAGAGGTGTTCTAGACGCGGTCAGGGATCTTATGATCCCACTGGTAAGAGCTTAACGGGATGATTGCTGAGCGCTCTTTCATGCCCCCACTCCTTTTTTTTAACCAGCAAAAAAACAGAGGTTTGAAAAAGATTTTTTTTTTTATTAATACCATTTGGTTAAGTTTTTTGCTCATATTGTTGCCCACCACTAAGATGGATATCTGGCTCTGCCCCTCACTGCTTCAACGTTCTTGTTTAAAAAAAAAAACTGCTTCAACGTTGTACTAATTCTAGCAGACTCCAAGGAATGAGGAATGAGGACTGAGGAGGGAGGTACTTACGAGGACTCTTCAAACCCACCTGTTATGTTCTGTGGTAAGGACAAAGAAAATTGTTACTGGATATCAGACTGGTCTTTGGCTGCAAGGATTCAAAGATTCAACAACTGAACAAAGCAGCACCAAACTTTTCGAACCCAACCATGCTCGTTCAACTACTTGTTATGCTCACTTTGATCACCATCATTAAAAGAATATTCACCATCATATCATTAAAAGAATATTCATTCTAATATTTAGTTTGCAATAAATAAATTTATTTTTATTATCATGAAATGTGTAACCTTACATGAATATAATTAGTTATTCCTTAATATGATGTGATGTTAATCAATAATCATTATCAACCCTGATCCCACCACCCCACCTCCATTTCCACTCAGGTATCGGGCCTGGGTCTTGAGGCTTGGGTCCTAGAGTTTAGTTTGGGTACACCCGAGGCCGAGGTCTTGAGTCTCAGGGTGAACATGTCCCTTTTCGCTCTAAGGGACTTAAAAGAATATTTTTGTCCCTTTTCGTTCTAAGGTTAACATGTCAAACTTTATCATTTATTTATAGGTGACATTAGTTTTAGATCTGGTTATTGTACTGAAAAAATATTTTTTGGTATTATAGTTTTACTTTTTGTTCAATAAAATTCTAACTTGCGTAATTTTTTAGTAGTTGCAAATTATTCAAACTAAACTCGGCAACTAAGGATGAATTTCACTACAAAAAAAAATTGAACTAATTTTTTCGTCTAAAACACGTATCGAAACGTGTCCGTGTCCGAGAGTGTGACATGTTGGTGCTTCATAGCTAGTTATCCCTATAAATAAGCTACCGGTATGATAAAGGCCCCTTCATTCCTCCATCCAACCATAGCTCTCCTAGTAAGCCATGAAAACCCCAGTAGAAGAGCCACCCTCTGACCAGTTTGTTCCTTTCCAACAGTTTCTCATATTCCTTACCATTCTTTTATGGATTCCAACCTCCCACTGTGATGCTTTTACTGCTTCTGCAAATTATGCACAAGTAGCAGAAGGCAAAGAAGATGCTGCTCTTCTAACATGGAAAGCCAGCCTTGACAACCAAAGCCGATCACTCCTTTCATCATGGGGTGGACATAGCCCATGCAATTGGGATGGGATTGGCTGCAATAAGGCTGGAAGGATCACCCATATAGACCAAAAAGGTTATGGTTTAAAAGGTAAGCTTGATCGAGATCTTAATTTCTCATCCTTGCCTTATCTCAGGTCTATTGACCTGTATAACAACTCACTCTATGGGACCATCCCCTCAAACATTGGTATCCTTTCTAACCTCAACTATCTTGACTTGTCTATTAATCGCCTTTCGGGCATGATTCCCACTGAAATAGGCTTCCTGACAAATCTTCAAGTCTTGTACATTGTCAATAATCTTATCAGTGGCTCCATCCCCCGAGAAATTGGAATGCTAAGGTCTCTCAACGAGCTTTCAATATCAAATAACAATCTCACAGGATCGATAGCTGAAGAAGTTGGAATGTTGAGATCTGTCACTAACCTCTCACTATATGGCAACCAACTCATGGGTCCAATCCCTACTTCTATAGGGAACTTGGGGAACCTAACTTTTCTATACCTTCATGAAAATAATCTCACAGGATGCATTCCTTCAACCATTGGAAACTTGGCAAACCTCAAGATGTTGTGGCTACAAGAAAATCTATTATTTGGTTCCCTTCTTCCTGAATTAGGAAAGTTAAAGTCCCTTACTGATCTTAGGTTGCACAATAACAAACTCACTGGCCCAATTCCTCCGGAACTGAATAATCTTACACATTTGAAAAGGGTTAATTTAGCTGATAACAATCTCACTGGTCATTTGCCAGATAATATATGCCTTGGTGGATTACTTACTCGGTTGACCGTACAGAATAATAATTTGATTGGTAACGTCCCTAAAAGCTTGAAAAATTGCACCACCTTATACAGAGTTAGGCTCGAAAGAAACCAAATTGCTGGAAATATATCAGAAGATTTTGGCATATATCCGAACTTGGATTATGTTGATCTGAGTTACAATAAGTTTTATGGTGCACTATCTCAAAATTGGGGGCTCTGCCATAATCTAACTTGGTTGAAGATTTCCAACAATAACATTTCTGGAAGGATACCATCGGAGCTTGGTGAGGCAACTCAACTTGGTGAACTTGATCTATCTTCAAATCAATTGAATGGGGAGATTCCAAAAAAATTGGGGAAGTTGGGCTCATTGATCAACCTTATTTTGAATGATAATAAGCTTTCAGGTAATATTCCCTCAGAACTTGGCAAGTTGCATGATCTTGCACATCTTAACTTAGCAGAAAATAATCTTAGTGGCCCAATTCCAGAACAAGTAGGAGAATGGGTGAAATTATGGAACCTAAATTTGAGCAACAATTTATTTGGCGGGAGTGTTCCTTCTCAAATAGGAAATCTACACTCTCTTGAAAATCTTGATCTCAGTCAAAATATGCTGACAGGAAAGGTACCGTAGGAACTTGGGCAATTGCGAAGATTAGAAACATTGAATCTCTCCCATAATGAGTTCTCCGGTTCCATCCCTTCCACCTTTGATCAAAGCTTAGGTTTGATATCTGTTGACATATCCTACAATCAATTGGAGGGTCCTCTTCCCCGCATCAGAGCCTTTCAGGGGGCTCCATTTGAGGCATTAAGTGATAACAAAGGTTTGTGTGGCAATGCCACTGGTTTAATGCCTTGCTTTTATATGAAGAGCAATAGGGAAAACAGATTTCTGGTTTTAATCCTACTTCCTGTTATCGGAGGTCTGTTTCTTTTATTCCTTGTCATTGGCATTTTCTGGGCAATTCGGGGAAAAAAGAGGAGCATACAAAATGAGCCCAAAGAACCAAATGAAAATTTGTTTTCCATATGGAGCTTTGATGGAAAGATAGTATACGAAAACATCGTTGAAGCCACAGAGGACTTCAGCTCCAAACATTGCATTGGGGTGGGAGGATATGGAATTGTTTATAAAGCCAAGTTACCTAGTGGACAGGTTGTTGCTGTAAAGAAACTTGATGCATCAGAAGACGATGAGAGAGAGAAACTGAAAGGTTTTGCAAATGAAATTTGTGCGTTGACAGAAATCAGACATCGGAATATTGTGAAGCTTTATGGGTTTTGTGTACATACACGGCACTCATTCTTGGTTTATGAGTTCTTAGAAGGGGGAAAGTTGGAGAAATTACTGAGTAATGATGAACAAGTGGTTAATTTTGAATGGATTAAGAGGATGAATGTTATTAAAGGGGTGGCTAATGCACTGTCTTATATGCACCATGGTTGTTCACTGCCTTTGATTCATCGTGACATATCGAGCAAGAATGTTTTGCTAGATTCTGAATATGAGGCTCACATCTCGGATTTTGGCACCGCAAGAGTTTTATGGCCTGATTCATCTAATTGGACTTCATTTGCTGGTACTTTTGGATATGCAGCTCCAGGTATGTTTCTATTCACGAAACAAGTCACCTTGAAGTGAGTGAAGCAAACATAATTTTTTCTTTTTTCTGCTCTGTATTTGCCTTATTGTTGGTGCAGAACTTGCTTACACCATGGAAGTGAATGAGAAATGCGATGTTTATAGCTTCGGGGTTCTATCAGTGGAAGTGATTATGGGGAGGCACCCTGGCGAGCTCATCTCATCCCTATCGCCATCATGGTCATCATCATCAGCATCAACTGCCCATGGTATACTGTTGAAGGAATTGTTGGACCAACGTGTCTCGCCTTCCAGGAAGCAAGCGGCTGAGGAAGTGGTCTCTCTTGTGATGCTAGCATTTCCATGTTTACATCCTAGTCCACAGTTTAGGCCAACCATGCAACAAGTTTCAGTGATGCTATCGAAACAGAGGCCAGCTTTGCAAAATTCATTCGAGATGATTACATTAGCACAGCTGCTAGATATCAAATCTTCGACATTCTAACCATCTGTAACCAAGTCTTGTTAAAAGTGGACAAGACGACCTACCACTTGCCTCTGCAAACCCCATTGTTAACATAGAGTTAGGACTCTTTTTTCTCACCAGTGTCGTCAACAATTAGAATCATTTGTTTATGCATCCAACGTCATTTTTTTCGGGTAACACAGATGTAACTTATATCAATGACAGAATAACATACCGGTAAATCTTAGAATAAAAAACAAATTCATAACAGTAAGTCTACAATAAAACAAAATTTGCACCAACACTGTTCATGTCTCAGAAGACATCAAATATCCAAATGTAACAAAAACAAATCTTAAAGGCCATCTCTGACCGTCATAAAACCATAGATATCTGAGTTGCATTGAAATCGCAAGATTTCAATGGATTGGGCAATTATGCTTTCAGCCGTCCATAGAACTTTTGTTTCTCCTGTGTAGTCTGGAAACGTCCATGTCCAAATTTCGAGGACGTGTCAATGAACTTAAGCTTGATATCCTCAAGGGCCAGACGAGATGTTTGTGTAAGCAGAGACTGGCGAAGTGTGACGACCCTCTTCTTCGGCCCAACACAGCACCCTTTGATCAGTATGTAATCATCTTTCACCACACCATAGTGAGGGAAGCCACCCATGGGTGTAATGTCCTTCTCAGTCCTGTTTTATTTACAAAACCGTGTTAGAGAAATTGAATGATGTGCAGAATATAAACTAAAGAGAAAAGGCCTGTAAGCACAAAAATAAGAATGATTAAGCAGTGCTACCACAGCATGCATCTCAGTGTAGTACTCATAATCTCGTCTTCATTTTCCTTCTTGCAGGGGTTGGCTTGGCATGGGTAAGATTGATCTTACCATAACACACACTAAAGAGGCGATGGCTTCAGATATTTCAAACATTCATTAATTTTCTAAGCAATTAACAAATTCAGCATGCACAGAAATTTGAGTTCCCACGTTCACTTCACCCATCAACTAATAGTGGCACCCCCCCCCCCCCCACAATCCTCCCAAAAATAAAAAAACCCATACCACCACCAAATAGAAATAGAAAAAAAATAAGGTTAGGCATAATAAATTCAAACGAGCAAAATTTTAAACCATGCAAAATTAGATTCAATGAACTCCCCCAGAACATATCTGGCTAAAGCAAGTTTTCTTCCAATTATATTCAGCATCCTGTACCAAATAGGCAAATATTCTTGTCTCAATAAATTTACCGGAGTTCACTAGATAAGTTACTAACCTGTCAAACTCAGTGATGGCAGTGTGTGACTCCTGCCCAGCCTTGCCAAGCTTGTATATCTTCTTGTTCATCTCAGTTCGGTGGTGATATCCATTCTGACCAGCCCTGGCAACTGTGAATGAAACTCGGGCAGGGTGCCAGGCACCTATACATGCCACCTTCCGCAAACCCCTGTGAGTCTTACGGGGAAGGCGAGTGACACCCCAACGAGTGACAACACCTTCATAACCTTTACCCTTGGTCACGCCAATGATGTCAATCATCTCGTCCTTCTGGAAAATAGCATCCACGGGAATTTGCTTCTCAAAGAAGCCGTAAGCATAGTCCACTTTCTGAGCAATAGTACCACCATTGACCTGGATCTCCATCAAGTGTGCCTTCTTCTGCTTCAATCCCTTCATTTTTCTAATCTGCAACAGACAATATAAGACCCAATCATGTGATGTTTGAATCCTGATAATAAGAACCAAACAAAGAAGACTTATAATTAGAAGGGAAGAGTACCAATAAGTCCTACTTTTACAAGAAAAAAGCCATAAAACCCTATCATATTTACATTAGAACAATTAAGTCGGACTTTTGAAAAATTATTCCCATGAAGTCCTAAAATCAATCAATTATAATTTTCATTCCAATTTTATCCTCTTCCTATGATACCATAAATTACATATTTACCTTATAATATAGGTAACCAATTTTCCATAAAGATATAGGTAAGCAATTTTAGTTAGTTAAAAATTAATTTTTATGAATCTTTAAATACCTAAAATTCTTACATTTATTTATATAACCAATCTTGATTTGAATATGCTATGAATTTGAATTTAATTGGTGACATATAGATTAGTATTTTTCATTAATTATTTAATTCCAATTTTATTTTAATTTGTTAGACCTTATTTCACAAATTTAGCTTTAGAAATGTTGATATCTGATCCAAGTACAATTCAATAAAAACTATGTATACAAATAGATATATATATATAATATGAAATTACACAATTATTTTAGTGAAATAGACTTAAAATTTAAATGCAGTTTAATAAATTTATCTAAAATCTAATTCTAAGGATGGTATCATATTCTAATTTTTAATAGACTGGGATATAGATTATGGACATAAATTGCATTGGATATTCAAATCAAATTTGGATAAGAATTGTTAAATCAAATCAGATTAATTTGATCCGTTGAGATGCTAAGTGTAGAACAAAAGGTAGCCCAAACTCGAATGGCATTTTAGTGATTCAATGGTAAAGGGTACGCAAGGAATATCATGTATTTAGGACTTTATGGGAATTCATCAACAGTAGGACTTCATTGTTCTAATAAAAATATGTTAGGACTTGATGGTTTTTAAGATAAAAGTAGGACTTATTTGAAATTCCCATAATTAGAAATGGCATCACAGTGCCAAATTCAATTAGTAAAATCAAAAGGGGTAATGCCAAAGGGATGTAGAAGCAACAGACTATGAATCAATCGTATGTCAATAAGGAGTATTAGTTGAAGTAATCAGACAATTAACTCTCACTGGCTCAGAGTTCTTTGATAAACATTACAGCAAATTCGTGGGTTGAAAAGTTATGCCAAGCATCAAATTCACAGCATCAACCATCTTAAAATTTGACAGCTTCTATATGATTAGGTTAAGATTCAACTGAGATAATGCTGACATATTCACTTTGTGGCATTAGCCACACACGAGGCAGAAACATTTACAAGCAATCCACTGACACAAGAAAAATAAAATCTAAATTGCCATGCAACCTCCATCTTGGAAAAAAAATCATAAAATAGCTACTGTCAGTGCCATGTAGAGGATGGGATCATGATATGCCATATAGAAGATGGAATCATAAAGTAACTTGAAGATATTAAATAAGTCCAATTCAGTTCAATAAAGTGAGATCAATTTGAACAACAGAATAGAATACCTGAGTATGAGCCAGAACCCTTATAACAGTGGCATACTTTTTCATTTTTTCCAGCTGTGCATGGATATCTTTCTTCCCTTCCTCGGTCTCATATCTTTTTGAGTACTTAATAAAAGCCTTCTTCTTGGACTTGCACCAGTTTTTGTAGAACCTTCTTTTTACATCCTCACTTAGATGTTGAGCCCAGACAGTGTTCAAAGAACGGAGGCCACGAGGTGTCTTAATATAGGCCACTACTCCAACAACCACCATTGGAGGGGTCTCAACAATAGTTACAGCTTCGCAGGTCTCCTTTTTGTGAAGCTCTACAGCAATAAACATTATTAGTTGAAGTTGAAAATAAACAAGTTACTAAATTGATAGAACTTCAAATGCCAGTAAAAATCAAAGACTGTTAGCTAAAACATGATGTGCAATTTCAGGAATCAGGATTCTACGAAGAGAAAAAATTGATTTTGAACAGGAGATATATGAAAATCTTATCGTAGAACAGA
Source organism: Ilex asprella (assembly GCA_023539305.1). Taxonomy (NCBI): domain Eukaryota; kingdom Viridiplantae; phylum Streptophyta; class Magnoliopsida; order Aquifoliales; family Aquifoliaceae; genus Ilex; species Ilex asprella. Next base: position 8,009,708 of record CM042193.1, read on the forward strand.
CTGATATCACACATGGCAAATTAAATTAAAACTATTCCAACATTATCATACATATGCATTAGGCTTCTGAAAATTATGCACATTAGGATACTACCAATCAAGTTTAAATTGTACCCCAAAGGATGACCAAGGTACAAATGGTTTGAGGGCAGCAACCAGCAATAGCAAAAATAAGCCAGTTAAATAAAATCACCCAACTAAAAAGTCACATCATGCCTATCTCAGATAATTGTAGAGTTGCCAAGCAAGGCAACAACAACTTCAGACTTTTCAAGATTCATGCCAACATAAATAAAATATTTTAAGCTGATTTGGGTTTTATGGTTCATAGTTTTTCCAACCATTTGCTGCCTTCCTTCAAAGGCAGTTTTCCGACCTAGCTAAAATCACAACTGATATTAAATGCCAAGTGAAAATTCTGCAGAGGAGAACCGAATACATAGAAATCCTTCAAAATCTGCTTACTTGATCCAGGTTTTTCAACCTCTCTGACAATATGGGTCATCCCAGCCTTATAACCCAAAAAAGCAGTAAGCTTGCAGGGCTTGCTAGGATCATCCTTGGGGAAAGACTTCACTGCATAAGTTCAGGAGAAAAAAACACATTAACAACACATAACAATGTATAATGTAAACAGGACACAATGATAAATTAATTAAAAAAACAGTAAATGTAAAATCCTCAGAAACACAATGAACAGCAAAAGAACAAAATCTTATTAATTAGCCATACCTTTGCCCCTGTGGCGAGCAGCACGCTTCCTTGGGAGAAATCCAAGGGACCCATGCCTGGGATGCTCAAACTTCCTGTGCGACATTCTCCTCCTACATTATTTTAATTATTCAAAGAAACATTACGGAGAATTAGAAGGGGATTTTTTTATGGAATTTAATAAACATAAGAAGGTGTGTATAAATAAATACATGCGTAAGCATCATCATCAATTTTCAGCAAAATTATGCATAACATCTTGAAGTGGCCCTTATTTACCAACCAAATAATGTGGCATGCGGTTCTCAAACATGCTCTTCTCTCATGGTCTCGTAAAATTTTTCAACAGGTTTTCTTCTCCAAGTTAGTTCACATATTACATTATATTACTACAAAAATATTTGCTTAGCTTTTCGACAAAAAGAGATTCACTATGTGTGTGTGCGCACACAAGTATATATGTGAATACATTTATATATAGTACTTGGATATGAGCATTTCCATACATATGACAAATAGACGGGAACAAAGTGGAAATAGATTAAAGAAAAACAAGAAATAATGTTATTATGTAACAATAAAAATTCAAATTGTACCAATCTCATATGATGTCTGAATGGACATAGAGTACACCGTAGCAACATTCTAGCCGTGATATTCCATTGAGCATATGAGAAACTAAAATCCCATTTTCAGAATAATCCCATCCTCATTCAACATCCTTATTTGACTATATGCCAAATAATTTTGCTATGTTCTGTGTGCGCGCGCGTAAATACATGAAACTCAAAAACAAACTAACGTAGCTGACTAAATCAATTTTCAATGGTGTTGAGTGGCTTCGATATAAAAGCAAATAACAAACATAAGAAAAGAGAAACGAATCGATTGAAACACATCATCTTTCAATCACTCAAGTCTATAAGATCAGGCAACTCAATAGGAACGACAAATGCGCTGAGATTAACTAAAATTCACAGTTAGATAGCAGAGAACATGAAAGTTTAGACGCGTATAGCGAGTGCTCGTGTGTGTGGGAGAGAGCAAGGGTGAGATAGAGAGAGAGAACCTGCTGTTTCTGCAATGAAGCTGTGCGGCGACTCTCACCCAGTATAGCCTCAGTTTAAACCCTAGACAGCTTTCCTCCTATATATAATAACTTAACTCGCGTTAGGCCCCTGAATTTTACTAGAATTATAAAATCGTCTGTGTAAAATGGGCTTGTTGGGTGAGAGTCCAAAATGATATGGGGTTGACAAAGGCCCGAAAAGCGTGGCCGAAATTATATAGAATTGACAAGGGCCCAACCCGACTAATGGAATATCTAGGTGTGTGTGAGAGAGAGGTAAAAAAGGATCAAGGAAAAAAGACATTTGAAAGCAAAAGAAATGTAGGAAGTGAGAAGTTTTAGCATTGAGAATTGTGGCTTCAATTTTGCTTTAATTTTATCTTTGAAGGATTTAACTAGTTACCCACATAATTTATTTTTTAAAATTGAAAACAGAGGATTCATGTTGATTTTAGGAAGAAATGTATTGCTATATAATATTCACCACTTTGTTCTAAACTAGTTATGATCTACCCACAACAATAGACATTGGCCCCTTACCCCCCAAATTCTCACATGAATCGTAAGACTTGGGGGCAAAGATTGGCCTTCTATGTGTGGCCGTATGCACTTGGCCAAAAAATTTGACCTTGGTGATGGACATGAAAAGTTGTGGTTGACAACAAACCTCTTACATTATATCGCATTGAACCTCACGATCATTGAGTAGGGTACTCTTCTTCAAATGTGCTATTATTGACCATGTTTCAACCATGAATCCAAGTTGTGCAAGACTAGCACATAAATATGTGTGGGAGAAAGAGAGGTGGGGGGGGGGGGGATTTACAATGATTCCCCCTATTAGTGAAATGCATAGGGAAGAGCCAAACTTAAAAATTAAAGTTCAACACATATTCTCAACTGAAATTGGTATTTCCTAACCCAAACTCAACCTGCTTAAACTAAAGATCCATTTGTTCAAAACTAAACTCTCTGATGTATTTTTTTCTTCTCCTGAGTTTTAGGTTGATTTCGAATTGACGCTAGTTATGAAAAGAGATCAAAAACTTTGTACCCGAGTATAAGAGTATATTCTGAATACTAAACATCTCATCAGATTAAGAACATTACTAAAAGCCTTAATGAGTGATCACAAGCCCATTGTAGGAGAAAAAAAAATCAATCTAATTTCAATGAATTTAAAATTATAATATCCCATGATTGTTTTTGGATTTACGGTTAGGGGTAAAGGATTTTGAGGAATTACTTTGAGGTAGAGGGATATCAAGATAGAAAAATGAGGTGTGAGAGCTTAGTGAATAGGTGAGAGAGAAAAAAGTGAGATAAAAGTTATGTTGCCAAGGAAGGGAGTAAATATTAAATGTAATTGTGATACCATATCACCATTAATGACATAATATCACCA
>CM042193.1:8017892-8046500 GCA_023539305.1 Ilex asprella
GACTATGGAAGTCTATTTTGAATAGATTAAGTCTGGGTTATTTGAGTTTGAGTGTTTTATTACTGAAAATCACGAATCAGTGGTAACATATGTCTGACATTGTATTCTATGCGTGATTTCCTGAATACTTCCAAGTAACCAAGCAAAGGGTTGGAAAATGTTTGCGAATTAATTTGGGTTTTTTTTTCCAGCTGGTACATAGATCCCTTTCGTTAAGAACAAAGATCAATTTGTTTGAGTTATTCAAATTATAGCCAGATTAGACAGCTTTATGTAAAGAAAAACAAGAATTGTTGTGTAAAGAAATACAATGTTTATAACCCTTAATTTTTATGATAGTGAAGCCTGAACTTTAGGTTCTCTTGGCTTGATGAAAACTTAGTGGTTGGTCCGGTAGGTTAGAAATCGGATTCCCTAGTATGACAATTCGGTGGGGCTAAATATATATTTTTAGTGCCAAAAGTATGCGGTGATACTTCAGCGTCGGCCCTAACATAGGTGTGGTGGGGTTTCATGGAGATAGGTGTGTATGAGGGACAATGTTTCTTAGTAGATATGTAGAGCGATCTATTTCCATATTAATTTTTTTGTACCAAAAAAAAAAACTAAGACCTGTATTTTACGGGGAAATATATAGCAGCCTCGGTCATCCTGTCAGGTTTTCCCTGTCCACTCATTTACAAATCCACCAGTTGTTATATGGTGAATGGAGAGCTCTCATAGCCTAAGTTTACCAGGTCTGCTAGATTTATTGCCTTATAGTTAGTAGAGCAATTCAAGGTATGGAGTCTATGGACTCATCATTTAGAATGCAGTCATTTAGAGAGAGTCAAGCCATCATTGCAACTGAGTGTATGAGATGATTTAGGGTCTCATGTTGGAATGGGGTCTTTACAATTTATTATGATCAGTGATTTTGATGGCTTTGCTATCTGTAATGCCAAGTAATTTTGATGTTGGGTTTGTGCAAGGAACTGCACAAACCAAACTAAGACAACGCAATTTTCATAAACTTATAAAACACCCATATTAATTTCTGGTTTTCCCATGTGTAGAAATATATTGTACATACCAGGGGAGCAATGTGCTTGTCTACAGTGAGGGAGCAATATATTATTTGGGTTTAGGGTGTGGATAACTTGTCACTTACATAATTGCAATGAGTAAAAGGTTATGTTGAAAGGAAATGTCGAAAATGTGAAAAATCCAATAGTAGTGTTTTATTTTGAAGCACAACAATTCTTAAAATTAAGCTTGTAGAAATGCTTGTGACTAATGGATTTCTTTAGTTGGATGCTCATGGGGATTGACTGCAAGAAATCCCATCGGTATAACCATGTGAAAACATGTCCAGTATGGACTATCTTTTTGGTCTACATTGGTGGTTGTCTGTTGCCAAAAAATTATTGAAATTAGTTGTGCTGGTTGTACAACTTGCTCTTAGTATGCTGAAATTACGTATTCTGATGATTTTTTTTTTGGTTAGGATGACCAAGCTAAACAAGGGTGCTGCATCCTGAAAATGTTTTTTGAAAATACCTACAAACACATACACTAGAAAACATCTGGAAGGTGGAATTTGTGAATTTTGTATGTTAGATTGGAACTTGTTGATCTTTTCTATTTGTCTTTGATGTCTAACCAGGCATGATGAATAGTTCTTGATTGGTTATTGTGTCAGCTTTCTTGTAGAATAGATGGTTGTCTTATGATGTTCATGAACCTTGATGACTACATTGTTCTTGTGACTTTTCTCCGTGTTTGTCTCGGATGTTTTTATCTACTCTACATGGAAGTAAAAGAATATAAATTTTTATAATCTTAAAATTCATTTTGACCCGAACCAAATAGCAAATTACCAAAACATATTTTGAAGGCTTGAAGTTACGTATTGGTGCATTGAAATGTTGAGTGGAGGTCTGTGTTACAGATGCAAACTTGTACATATGGTAAACTCATATGGTGTGACCAGTTAGTTGTATACATAGTCTCCTGCTGAATGAGGAATTGCCCGGTGGGTCAGGTTCACCATTGTATTGCAGTGACCTTACCGCTAGGGGAAGATATGGAGAGATAAAGTGGAATCCAACCTCCTCCTTCCCTAGAAGGTACCTTATTTTGGGTTCCGCTCTGTCCTCCATATTTTCTCCCTAATGACCGGATTGATAGGTGACATGGTGGAGGACTGGTTCATGAAATAATTTCTCCAACTTAACCCTTGGCTAAGGTTATAGGAGACATTTTATATGTGGGTAATGAGTGGAGAATGGATACTGGATCTTAAATATGGTAGTTAGCTTATGACTATTTGGTTCTCTGCCGGCAGGATTGCGAACATTTTTATATCATGAATGTTGTTGAACTTGTGCTATGGCAACCACCGTTTGTTTCTTTTGGTATAGGTACAAGAATATAATGGGTATTGCCAAAGGTGTCTGTCGTCTTGTTCTTCCATGTTTCAACATGAATTCAATGTTTATTTGAATGTGGCTTAGTATTTGGCCTGTCAATTGCGGTGGAGAATAATGGCTGGGCTGGTGGATAGCTTCCCTTAGAATACATTGGTTATGCAAGAAACAGTTGTTGCTCATATCAATAGGACTCGGAAATGGAGCAATGGCTAGGTCATGTGATGCGTACCTCCTAAGTGACCGTGGAGGTTGAGGTTGAAGCAGTCAGCTTTGCTGCATGTATGCTGGACATTGACATATTCCACATTATTCCTTGAAGTGATGCTTTGAAGGTGGTGGTTGGCTTGGAGATTTGAATTGGAAGAAATTATGTAGTGCACCTCTTTGGTTATTTGACTGATTGCATTCTATGTAGGCAAGGAATGTCAGAAGGCTTAAAACTTTCTCCCGTGAGTGGAATATTGTCAATCAAATTGGTAAATTTGTACAAAATGAAATGTATATCGTTTTTCCATCTGTTTTCTACTTCTTAGCTCTAGCTTGTCACTTCCTCTGTTTACCTTTTGAATGGCAAAAAATCATGAGGGTAATATGTTTAGGGTTCAATTTTGGTATCGAAAAGTTATTTTTATAGACTTAATTTGAAGATTTAATTAAGGATTTTATTTAATGTGATTATTGGATTAGTTGTGAGTTTTAATATTAGAATTTAAAGAAACATAAAGTTCTCAAAAAGGGACATCAGAGTTAAAAGAGTTCAGAGTAGATAAAATAAAAGGAAATGAAAGAAAGCTGACCTTGAATTTCATCATTAAATCTTTGAAAATCTAATATGCACGAGCTACAAGAGAAGAAAATGCATTTAGATGGTAATAGGCAATCTTAATTTTTGAATCATTGGGAGCATGTTTAGGTCACAAATGCAAAACATCATTGTAAGTTCAATTGGAATGGAAAAATATTATATGATCTTAGACTTGATAATTACAGTCATTGATTTCATTGTGTGTCCCCAACATTTATTTAAATCAACTATCTATTCAATGGTTGTGATCATCAACTCTAATTTTTAAGTCTAATTTCTAAGTTCATGTAGCATTACTTGTTCTCTAATTATTACTAAAATAATCACTTGAATTTAAAAATTTAAAAATTAGAATTTAAAAATTAAATAAGTAGTATATAATTTAAAAATTAAATAAATTAGAATTTAAAAATATATGAATTTAAAAATTAGACTTAACAAGTAGACTTGATAATCACAATTATTGAATAAGTAGTAGATCTCAATAAATGCTAAGACTACAGTGAAATCAATGGTTGTAATCAATGTTATTAGAACCGGACCGGACATCGAACCGGTAGAGGGACCAGGTCAATGGTTCACTGGTTCAACCACTGGGTCAATTGGTCGACCAGTCTTATAATAAAAAAATAAAAATAAATAAACTATAATAATTTTATTAAAAAATTCAAAATCACAATAAAAATAAATAAATAGTATAATATGTGTGTGGTGTTAAAGTGTATTGTGTGTGGTGTGCGAAAAATTAAAATAGCAAAATGTAATAGATAGATATTGGGTAGTCTATAACTCTGTGTGTGTGTGCATGTAGACAAACAAAGAGAGAGAGAGAGAGAAATCTACAATACCCATTTACCCAGCATCTCTACAATACCCATTAGGCCATTACCCAGCATCTCTTACTCTTCCCCTTTCTCTTATGAAACAGCTCAAGCCAGCGATACTTCTTCTCCTTTCTCCTGGTGCAGCGATACTTCCTCTACAGCACACTGTGTTCTTGTTGGAGATCCCCAGCAGCTTCTTGCAATAGTTACCAGCGAGGTAGCGATCAAATGACAGTAGAAAGAGATGAAGAAATGGAGTGTAGAAGAGGAAGGGGACTGACTGGATTTAAAAAGAGAAGAAGAAATGGACTGTAGAAAGAGAGGAATAAATGGAGTGGAGAAGATGAAGAAGGAGACCGACTAGATTTAGGGCAAAATTAGGAATTTTGGTCATTTTATAAAAATAGCAATAGAATCGGCCGGTTCACGGTCCATCCGGTTCATGGTTTTTGTCAAAAACCAGCCGATTTAATTGTTTTAATCTGGTTTAATTGCCTAAGCGGTCCAATTCAAGAATCGGAGCGGCTGAGGTCCTGGTTCACGGTCCAATCGGTCGAACCGGCAGGTCCGATCCGGTTCTGATAATACTGATTGTCATTATCAAAGCTATTTTTTAAATTTAGTTTTTAAATTCATGTAGAATTGTTCTAAGGGACACTTTTTATGATGCACAAACTTTATAATATTTTTTCACTATCATCTTACCACCAAACTTTCCTTAAATTTAATATTATTAGACAATTACCCATTAATGTGTTAAAATGATATTTTTTAAAATTTGAAATAATTTAAAAAAATGATGGGAGGTGCTACGAAGGACACAAGGAATAATTTAATTGGAATAAGTTAATTAAATATTTACTCTATTAATTACTATTGGACCAAAAATAGTTTCTCAAAACTGTTATTTAAGTGTAAAAACTGAATTTTTTTTCGACTTTGAATCTAAATTAAAGTTAGACCAGTTCCTTATTTCGACTAAACTTTCATGAGTTCGTATATTACTCCGTGAGGAGAATAATGTAGTATATTCACTTGCTCAAAATTAAGTAAGAAATGAATGAGAAAATAGGCTCTAAACTAAGCCTTTTGTGATGTGAAAATAGAGGTTGTGCAATGTGAAATTTGACATCAATCATATATTGGTTAATGAAGAAGTTCTAGATGAGCATATATAGGTCAAATTTGCTCAATGAGATTGAGTCCAAGGGGTACCACAATTTTATGAGCGGAGCGAGCGTCTACATGCCTTCAATTTTACCACACATGTATGCCGCCCCCTGCCATGACATGACAGGGGGCAGGCTTGGGTGTGGTTTAGACAAACCCTATTTTTTTTAGAAATTTCGTTTAATTAATTGAACAAGAATTTCTAAATCGAAATTTAATTTTTGCTATCAATTGGATCGCACTTGTTCGGTTTCTTTGCTTCCCTCCAGTCCAAAATTTGAGTTGTGTCTATTTATACAAAACAGTTACACAAGTGATGTCTTCAAGCTGCATGTTGTTGGGTTGCATCCGTTCACATGACGACCGTCCGGATCAGCCACTATTCTCTCTATAAATAATCCACACATATAATCATTTTGCATCCACTTCATCAAATACATTTTTAGTCATTTAAGGTAGTCTCATACATCGTTAAGAAAATTTGCATTTGAAGAATACATAATACAATTTATGGTTCGATGGAAAAGTAGATTGGAGTTCTATTTCTACTCGTGTGAAGATCATTGTATCCTGGGAGTCAGACGCTTGATATCTCATAAGTACCGTGTGTGAGGGTGAAATCAGTCTTAAGGACATAGTGTCAAACATTAGTCTTAATCTATCTAAAGTTCAATAACAGTTTCTGTTCTGCAACCGGGTTAGTATTTATTTTGTTTGAATAAACAGTTACGTGTAACTGTTTCAATAAGATTGCTGTAACTGTTTTGTTAATTCTTCTGTAACTGTTTCAATTTTTTGTGTAACTGTTTAACTAGATTATTACTGTTTGTTATCTATTACATGTTTCAAATCAGAAATTTCAATAAGTAATTTTATTATACTTGAAATACTACAAACAACAATTACGTATTTAGAGAGGAAAGTTTTCTACTTCATAATTTAATTGTTTTATATACATAAATAGATTAGATGTCAAAATTAATGGTAACATTTTCGACTATCTTTCCTTACGATTAGTTGATGAGGCATTGTCCCTTTAGCGAGAAAATATTTATTAATGTATCTATAAAACCATTTTTAATAGAGACCTAAACTCCTATCAAAATTTGAGTAATAAAATAGTAAAAAACTTGATTTGGTATAGACTTCTCCAATTGAAAAACTCAAATTTAAAAGAAGACAAATATTTTTTTAAATGATAACAAACTCAAATTTAAAAGATGATAAATATAATAATTGGATCTCTAAAAGAGAGTGTAATCTCACCATTGGTAAAAAATGTAAAGATTTGAGTATTTCTTAATTTGAGTTTAAAAAATAATTTTCCTTTATTTAGTATGAATATGAGTTTAACATTAGAAAATGTTTTTTAAGAGTTTTTGCCATTTTTTTAAAAAGGTACAAAAAAGGGTAAAAGCTGGAGATGATCTAAGAGATAGTTCAAATGGTAATAAACACGAATTATAAATCTAGACGTTCTGAATTTAAATTTTGATAATTTTTTGTGGCCAGATTATAAGAGATTTATCTCTTATAAATACCTTAGTTTTGATATAAATGATCTATCTTTAACCAAGCTGAAGAGAAAATTAGTTTAAATACACGTAAATTAATTCGAAAACCCCCTAAATGTTGAAAAAAAAGATTTAATTTAATGTAATGATTATGCTTTATCAACATAGTCATGTGATTTTTATCTTCTACTAATAAGTGAATAAGTATATAATTAAAAAACCCCCAAAAAATCAACAATCACCTATTTTATGTAATATAATAATAAAAAAATATAATAAATAAAAAATAATTAATTTTATTAATTTTTATTTTTTTATTAGGCAATAGCACCAACTAATATTATTTACCTGATGTAATCATTACAAATGGAACATCAGCGGTGATTCATGTCACCGACCAACCAGATTATCCATTTGGTCCGGTTGAAAAAGTCTTATCCATTTGGGATACGCAACCATACGCGCTAAACTCCACCCACGCGCTAAATCTCATCGACGTCTGCCTATTTCGATAAACTACAACCCAAAAGTCAGTTTTCTAATCGCGAGTTTCTTCTCACTGTAAGCCTGCGAGTGGAGTGCCCTCAAAGAATCATTTTAGAAGCGGGAAAACCCGTTTCATTCAAAATTCGAAAATCAACGAACTAGCACAGTTCCTATTTAGAGAGCGCATCCATCTCTCTCTCTCTCTCTCTGTGAAACCACATGACTTCATTCCCATCTTCATCTCAAGTATGAGATCTCTGCACCAGTAAAATAATCTGTTTTTTCCCCAAATTTTCATAATTTCATGTTGTTTTCTTCGTTTCCGATTTGTTAATTCATAATTTTGATTTACTTTTTTCGTTTTTCCGATTCACAGAGATGGATTATCATAGTATGAAGAGAAAAGAGCTTCAAGCGCTATGCAAGAAACACAATATCCCTGCAAATTTGTCCAATTTGGAGATGTCCAACAAGCTTGCTTCACTTAAACAGGTATTCACATAATATATGTAGATATACGTATATTCACATAACTAGAAACTTTATAAATGGCATAAAAGATTGCGGTGAGCAGAAACTTTATGTTCATAATGTTATGCACATAATGTTGATGAGCTATAGGTGTAATCGCCCTCCTAATTTCTTAACCTTGATATGGAGAATGCAACTTTTTGTTTATTAATTAAGTATAATTGTAAATGTAGTGAGTATTAATGTAATTGCTCATGATCATTTAGGACAACGAACAGCGAGTAACACGAGGAAAATCATCCTTGAAGGGTTTGGCCGAAATTCCAATTGAAAATGATTCTGATGTTGTAAATGGGAAAATCAAGAAGGTTAGGTTTAGTCCAGAAAATGAAATGATCGATTTTGTGAAATCAGATGGTAATTTAAATGAAACGAAGAGGGTGGGGAGAAGGAAATCGATGATGAGACCTGTGGCAAAGAAGGGAGACCATGTCATTGATAATGTTGATAGTGTAGATCCCTTTGAGGAAATTGTGGATAAACCACTGGTTAGAGCTACCAGGTCTAGAACAAAAGAAGCGACAGAGGGTGGTGCAGTTTTGGTTCGGAGTACTCCATTAAAGAAGAAGAGAGGGAGAATGGAGCTGAAAGAAGTTGATGGAAGTGATAAGCCACCTCCTGTTGTAGAAAGTACTGCAATTGAAGAAAACCAGGTCTTAACAAGGAGATCATTGAGGAATAGAGTTGTAGTGAATGAGGATGAGCAAGACAGTAAGGGTGTAGATGTTGTGGCTTCAAGGAAGAGTGGGAGGCAGAGAAATCTGAAGATTTTGCGTGCCAATGGCAGTGATGACGTTTCTGAGAACAAAGCCCTTGAAGAGGATGGTGGAATTGCGGAACCTGAAAAGGGTTTGAGACGATCGAAAAGAAATATGAAGAAGGATGAAGGTTCTGAGCTGTTAGATGGAGATTTGATTCCTAGGGGTAGGAATACACAATCCCGAACTCAGGTGGCAGTGAAAGTTTCTGCAGTAGATAGTGAAAGTAGAAGAGAAACAAACGTTGAAGTTCAGAAAGGACCTTCTAGGCTGCCTGCAAGAAATGGCAACAGGAACAAATCTGTCATGTTTCAAACAGAAAATGAGGAGGAGATTCAGGGAAAATTGGAAGTAGTTTTACCTCTCGAAGAACCATTGAAGCATGCAGCTAGAAATCATGATAGGCGGAAATCTGTTATGCCCCAAGTTGAGAATGGTAATATGAACAAATCTGTCATTCCCCAAATGGATAATGAAGAGGACATTCAGGGAAAATTGGAAGTAGTTCTAAAGCTTGAAGAACCATTGAAGTTTGCAGCTAGAAACAATGGTAGGCGAAAATCTGTCATGCCTCAAGTTGAAAGAGTGGGAATTGATGTGGTTTTGGCCGTGAATGAGAATAGGAAACCATTAAGGAGTTTAGCTTTGGACGGTGGATCTGGCGTTGAAGTTCCCAAAGAACATGAGATGGCTCCACAGCTTAATGATCATCTGAGGAGGTCAAGGCGCAACACTTTGATGGTATACTCCACTACTTCAACTAAGGAAGAATTGGATACACATGGACTTGTGGAAGAGAATGAGTCACTGAGGCAATTGAGAGATCCTTTTGCCTGCATAAAAGCTCCTCGGATCATAGAAAAAGTGAAGAGATCAAGACAAAGTGCTTCTCGAGACAAACCTGTGGCAGTTCCTGATGAAGTTGCCAATGCTGCTGGAGTGATTATGCCAAGAAAACGAGGAAGAGATCCAATTCAGGAAGAAGTGGCTGTTGACAATGGATGTCCTGTTGAAGAACTTCTTAGACGATCAACAGACAAGACAATTACAAGTGCGTCAATTGCACCAGGAATCAATGCTGGCCAAGATGTTGAAAAAAGTAAGGCAAAGAGTAGATCAAAGCCACCAAATTTAGAAGTTGAAGCTCCGTTACTTGAGGGCCTTTTGGCCATCAAAGAACTATCAACTGTAGATGCTGAATTTTCCATGCCAGAAGTTGCAAAAACCACTGTCAACTCAGATTTTAGCAGGGACAACGGTGTCACAGACACTACTGCTGAAAGGAGAAAGCTCCGAAGGATATCTCATGCAGAGAAGCAAGAGAACACTGTGAAGTTGCAGACTGATCATATGGAGCAAGAAATGGGGATTTCTGTCCGTGAATCTGTGGTAGTTGCAGAGGTGGTGAATAATTCAATGGAGGTTTTCACGGAGAAATCACTAGTAGACTGTATCCATAAGGCTATTGAGACAGATTCGGCAGCTCAGTTCCTCAGTAGCACTAAGGTCATTGGTTGCAATAATTCCCTTGAAGCAGAACCATGGAAGGACTTAAATGTTTCTGGTGACACAGGTTCTGGGGAGAACATTTCTGTAGCGGATGACCCCTCACTTCTTGACCATTCGGACTCCATGAGTAAGTGCGTTTATTTACTTTGATATTGCAAAACGACTTCGTTACTCCTTTTGCATTTTTCATTACGTTTTACTTATTTGCAGCAAAACTGAAAGGGACAGAGAATGAGGAAGAGCCATCCGCGGGCAAACACTTTCACCCAAGTCCTCTTGTGGTCGATCATTGTGATGAAAGAATCTTTGTTAACAAGGAGCAGCACTTAGTGCATTCTGAGGAGATGAATGGGGTTTCTAAACCAACTATATATGCAACGGTGGTTGATGACCAATTATATGGTTCTAACCAAAGAGGGGGCTTGAAGAAGAATGAAGAAAATGATGTTGAGGGAACTCCAGAAGCTAGTTTTATCGGTCCTTCTGATGGAGATCCTGTCTCTTATATCGCACAAGAGGACAAAGATGGAGAGGACCCCAAAAGGCTCATGGAGGCTTCTGAATTGCAGGAGTTTACTTCTACATTAGGAAAACAAAGTATGCAAGTGGAATCCCCATTAACAAAGAGCATTTTGGCCATTGATGAACCACCAACTGGTGGTGAGTTGTCTGTGCCTGAGGTTGGTGAAAGTGTCAGGAAAACTGTCTCTACCAGGGGCAAATTTCCTGACCATAATGAGCAGAAGAGGATGAGCTCTATGAGAAAATCTTACTTAGAGGATGAAATTAGTCCTGCAAGTGTTTGTCCTGCCCTTTCTAAGGAGGTTGGAGATTTAGTAGCTGCGAATTTGGAGAAGACCCTAGCTTCGAACTCTGTGAAGTTAAATCGTGAATCAGGAAATCCAGTAGCAGAGGTTGATTCAGAGAACACAAATGGAGATTCTGATAGCATAAATTTGTTTGATCCAGAAACGGTGAAATGCCCAAGTAACATAAGGGATGAGGTTATTGCTGAAATTATCCCCCGAACTGACGGCTTTACATCAATCCGTCAACTAGATTATTTTGGTAATCAATGACTTGCATTTTGACCATGCATTGATATTTGAGCTGTTTTCTAAAATACTCACTATATGTTTTGGAAGTTGCAGAGGGGCTCAATAAAACCACAGACTTATCAAGTAAGCACACACGCGAAAGGAATGGTATCGGTAATTATGCTGCAGCAGATGACAAGCACTTTTTAGATTCAGTTAAATATTCTCGTGGTCAGCCAAAGGACCTCGAGATTGCCTCTGACGAGGGTAGAAAAACTTGTATGCTTTATCCTTGTGATGGGGAAAGAAGTTCTAGAAAGATTGCTCACAATTTTGAAGAATCTGTCGAGGCTGTTGATTTGCAGGAGACCAATTCAGCTGCAGGAAAGTATAGAAAAGATGGTTCAACTTCAAGCAGCCCCTGTTCTGTGGGGATAACTCATTGCAAGCCTGATATAATCTCAAATCAACAAGGTATGCATCATCTTTGTCTTTCCTTTTCATGGATTTGTAGCCATCGGAGAGGTCTAGTCTATGAAGTCACTTTTGGTAAGGCATTTTTGTTTGGTCGTTTTCTGTTAAATCAGCTTCTGGTGCTCTTTCAAAACAAGAATCCACATGAAAAAGATGTAATAATTAGTTCCTCTTCCTGCATGATTAAATAATCCGTGGTTTAAGACGAAAGATTTATGTTTGCAATGCAGGGGTTAGAATCAGCAGCCAAGATAAAATAGAAGAGGTTTTAACAACAAATGAAACTGATCCTGAGGAGGCAGTATTCATGGGTAGAGCGTCACCAGCTGCTGACGAAGAGAGTAGGAATGATGATTTTGGAGGAAACATATGCATGCCTGACATTTCCCATAATGTTGTAGAAAATTTAGATGGTCAACTTGCCATGGTGACAGAAGGAGATTCCGAAAGAAAATGTTCTTCTGTTTTTGAGGATGTCATAGGGAGAACAATGCATGAAAGTTTCATTGGAGAAGGAAACAGGTCAGTCATTTCAGAGAAGAGGGATATCCGTAGAGCTGAAAGAATTCAACTACCAGTTGCTGCCCCAGAATGTGAGGGAATCTGATAAGTCTAGAGTTATATTATCTTAAGTTCTTCTGAAACATGGTTTCATTGGGTGGATTTTGATATTTTCTGTTGTTGACTCTTGCAATTTCTAAAAAGGATGTAATTTCTGTTGCAGCTACTACCTTTTTCAATGATGATAGTTCATGGTATGAACAAACTTTTTTAGAGGACAGTGATGAAAGTGAGCGAGGTCAGTAGTCCCTCATTGTCAGGATATGATATCCTTCAGCAAGTGGGTTTGTTGTTCTATTCTTTTTTTGTTCTTTGATGCACAGGATATGTACTCAAGAATTTGTTTGCCACACCTGCAAATAGTAAAAATGTTAATGAAGAAGAGACAATATCTCCAGACAAGGCTAATATCAAGGTAGGGGATGGTAGATCCAGTCGAAGGGAGGCTCAAGATGTGATGGGTGCAGAGGAAAGTGAACATGAAAGTAATTTACATAAAAGAAACACAATGCTAACTACTGATGAAAATATAACCAACGAGCGCTCCAATCAAGGTGAGTGAGGTTAGTCCAATGTACCTTTTTCTCAGGATATGATTTCCATTTAATTGCTCCTTTTTTATGTGCAGAAGATCAACTTGAGATTCACCTTGCCACGTCAGACAATAGTGCAAATTCTTGTGAAGGACTTTCTTGTCATGATGAAACATTGAATGTAGTGGTATCTGTGGACAACGTTCTTAGCAAGATGGGGGATGTTAGATCTACTCAAAGGGAGGCTGAAAAAATGGCAGGAGCAAAGAAAACTGAACATGATACACCCATACAAAGAGAGCAAGCTTTGCCAATCACTAGCGCAAAGGGTACTGGTGGGGGCTTTAGTGAAACCTTGCTAGGTTAGTTCAATACTCCTCCTTCTATGGATTTGGTAATGTTCAGAAGGTATGTTGATTGTTCATTTTTACTTCTAATGTGTAGAGGATGAACTCAAAATTTTGTTTTCCACACCAGTCACTGATACAAACCCTTGCAAACGAAAGAAAACTTATAGCCATGACATTGAAATGGCAGATGCACCCTTGTCCATCGACAAAACTGTCAGCAAGGTTGGTGCAAGGTTCAGTCTAGGGACATCTCAAGAATTTCTGCCAGAAAAGAATGGTGGACGTGAAAAAACAATAAATCAAGAAAATATGATGTCAATGACTAGTGAAGAAACTTCTGAAGGTAGTTCCACAGAAAGCTGGCAAGGTTAGATCAATTGTTCTCTTTCCCAGTTTATGGTACCTTTCAGCATACGTGGCTTATTGTTCTGTTTTTCTTAATGTGCAGAAGATCAACTCAAACTTTTGTTTGCCACCCCAGCCAATAGTAGAAATTCTTACCAAGAAATGCAATCTTTTGGTATGGAAACAGAAGTTACAGAAAAAGTAATACCTGTGGAAAAGACGAGGGATGGAGGGAATAGTCAAGGGGATTCTGAAGACGTGATAGGGACAAAGAAAAATGAACTTGAGGAAACTGTAAACATAAGAAACACGTTGCGATTCAATGGTGAGGAGACAAATGATGAGGATTCCAATGAGAGTAAGGACATTGCCCAGGAGAATGCCAGCACTTCTGCAGCTTTAGCTGAGGTTATACATCAAAATTATGAATCTTCTGAGCAAATGACTGCTGGCCTCTTGGGGCCTGAGAAGGTGGTAGTAGATCATCAGTGTGAATTTACAAAAACAAATTACTCTCCGGATCTTTCAGTGGTAGCCTTATTAGAAGAAGACAGAAGTTGCCATGAGACATTTGGTAAAGCTGAAAAACAGAAGCTTAATTTTGCCAATTTAGAAGCCGACAAGATCAGTGATACCCCTGAGTTTAAATTTTCTGCTCTTGCCAGTGTCGAGTTTGATGGGGATAGAGGTACGTACTGATGTTCGGGTTTTGAAGTTTGAACTCTATTATCAGCTTAATGAATTTATTCTTGCATGCATAAACTTGTAATTACACAATGGTTGATAATTTTGTAGGTAATTCGCCCACTGTTTTGTCCACATTCTTCCATGAAGCTGAAGAAGTTAAGATGGGGAAAGATGTGGAAGCCACAAAAGGTAGTGATGGTCCTAGGGATACCAGGGACAGATCTGACATAGAAGACAACACAAGAACTCAACAAGTTGTCACAGAGAAACTGTTTGATAATGAAGACACGGAGGAACTTATCTTGGTTGGTGAAATTGTTTGTCAGGGATCAAACAAGCACTTATGTGAGGACGAAACTCTGAGCACAGCTGTGGAGACCAATGAGGTGCATGGTTCCTCACCAAACATTAATGACACAGTCCACTGTGCTCATGAGTCCAAGGATTCTGCTGAACGATATAATTTTGGTGATGCTTTTGTATTGAAACTGGCACTAAATGTTTCTAACGCTGCATCATCAGGTAATTGTGTATGTTCATATGATCATAAGTTGCAACTAGTTTGGATGTAAGGTTTTTTTCTGAGCTGGAATATTAGATTCATCCTTAACCCTTATCATTTACGTTTGCATGAATTACAGAACATGGAGCCACAGAGTTGAATGGTGAGCCCCACAAGTTAAGCATGTGGGAGATTGATATGTTTCCAGGAGATAATAAAGGAGAAAAAGATAAGCTGAATACAGGGGCCTCAGAAACCAATTTTACATCTGATCGCAATGAGGCTGCTGAAGATTTGAAAGAAAATAGAACTTCTTCGCTTGCTGAAGAGCAATTGGGCATGCATGAGTTTAACCTGGAAGAACAGGTCGCAAAGCCAAATGACAATCAAATTGACTCAGTAGATGCGCCCATCTTTGAACATGATGAAATCTTGAAGGAACAGGATGTGGATATTGCCATCAAAGAATACCTTGATTCTGAATATAATGAGAATGTATCTTTGGACATTGACAATTCTACTGTCACCATGCAAAATAAAGTGTTGACAAAGGTTCTGAAGAGGAGTAACAGTGAACATGCTTCTTTGGTTGAGCCCGAAGCAGATGGTGACATTATGTGTACAGAAGTAGTCAATATTGCGAATATTGGTGTGGTAGGTGATAAGCCATCAATTGTAGAAGGGAAATATGAAGAAAGCGAAGAATCAAAAGAGTTGAGAGAACCTACTTCAAAATCAAATTCAAGAATGGCAGATCAAGCTCCCATGATCAGGGATTCTGTTACCGATAGAGGTACACAGTTTCATTACAAGAAATACTTCCAGGTTCTAATTATGTAATTACTATATTTAGGATAGATCAGATTACTTCTGATTGACCTATTTTTGGACTTGTTACATGTGCTTTTTCATATTGTTTCATAGGCCTTGCTGCTGAAGTTGCTTGGACATGGCAACGAAAGAATGACCCAGTTCGAAGTAGAACTTCAGATGCAAATGTTGAGGAAGGCAACACCCTGTCTGCAAAGCAGTTGACCTCTACAACACAGAAAAGGAAGAATGCTAGAATCAGTTTTGCTCTCGAAACACCAAGTAAGCTACTCATGACTGCTGATATGAAGGAGAATGCACCAAGCATCAAGAAAGATCATATTGGTAGTCTAACTACGGTGAAATCAGCAACAAAAAGGCGTGCCTTAGAGGAACTTTAGAAGAAGTAGAAGGGATCCTGCTGTTAAAGTTTTCTTATCAAGCGACGAGTGAAGATTTTCTGAGAAAGAATACCATCAGAGTCCTGTAGATAAAATGTAAGCATATCTCATGCAACATTTTCATAATTTAAGATTGTAGCAAGTGTTATGTGGTAAAATTATATTTTTATGAACAATTATGATTTGTGAAGACCAAGTGTAAATGGTAAGAAACGCATTAGAGGATGTGTCAGGTTATTCAATGACAGGTTGTAATTTTATGTTTGACAGTCCACTTTGCAGGCAGTACAGGTTGGTTTTTCACATTCCTGCCTGAGTCACAGTTATTGATTCTTTGTTTTTCTGCTTTGCTTTACCTTCTTTTGCCCTGTGTGTTCATCTGTGTGGAAAGGTGGTTTTCTCCACACTAGTGCTCTGTTTGTTGCAGTACTGGGAATTGGAATCACGGGCTTGTTTTGGAGTACACAAATCGAAAGGAATGTCTTCTTAGGGTGGATGGTGATTAAAGAAATTGTGACGAAGAACAAGTTAGAAATTGTCTTCTTAGTATTAGTCTTCAGCCATTGTGACGAAGAACAAGTTAGAATACTGGATAAATTAGGCACGATCTGTTTCACTGGAAGTGGTTCCCTTGAGAAAATAACTTCTCAATCGAGAACTAAACTTCATTGACAAAATTAAAGCCTTGGGAAAAAAGAAAACAGAACCTCCCTAAGGAGCTCGTTAGCTAGCCCATTTTGAGGTGTAAGAATTAGGGTGGTAAAAGATGACACGAGACACAACACAACATAAAATTAGAGGATTTAGTTTTTCTCTAAACCACCCGTTTAATAAACGAATTGACACGACACAACACGGTTAATAAAAAAATTGGGTGTGGGTGAAGACAATAAAAAAAATACACAATATGATTCGTTTATATACTAGTTACACACGGTTCATATACGATTTGTTATATACGGATTAATAAATGAATCAAATATAAAAAAAAAAATTTTGACACAAATCCACTAAGACTAAACATAAAATTGCCTCACTTAACACGATTGACAGAACTAGTAAAAGCTAGTCAACATGTAGGGATAAGACATCTAAGAATAAGAATTGCTCTTTTCGGTCAATTACTTGCATGAATAGTGCAGCAGTGACCCAAAAATTTAGAGGAGTTTTTCATTCATTGTCCGCTGAAGCAGCCATAGAACAGCATAAGAAGATCTAAGGTTGAGCTGCGAAACAGGAATTGCCATGTACCACAGTGATAAGTATCTTAACTATCATAAGCAGACGAAACGAACCAGGGCCTTTAACACTGAAAAACTTGGACATTAAAGTAATCATTTTTTCGTCGTAAAAAAAGGTGCATTTTTATCAAAATCGTACAACTTAGACATGGTAAATAAAACTTCACTTCTGAATACAAGTACCAATGAAAGAGTTGCCCAAAGCATAACAAAAAACACTTCAAGAATATCCCTGAATTGAGTACCTTATTGAGAAGGGCTTATAAATTATGGGAAAACTTACTCTATGTTTCTTCAGATTACAGACAGGTTCTCAGACTTCCACCCCTTGCAGATAACAAACCACAAATATATCAAAAGAATCAATGAAAATTTTTCGAAACAAATATCAATTGTGTCGGGTCCCAGCCTTTTTTTTTTATCTACACAGCCCACCACAGATCTTCTTCGACCATTTTTATACTGCTGATGATTCTCATCAGAGATCCAACCGTGTCACACGGAATGCCTTCATCTTCACCCCGAGACGCACCTTTTTTTGTAATTCCCACTTTTCATTTCTACAATACCTCAAACCATCTAAACTTTTTATCTTGTGTTCCTTAGTTACAATCCAACCCACAAACTTCTAGTACAATACCATCCCTTGACAGGAATGGGTTGATTCGCACCCATAAAAGGGAGAAGATTGAAGCCAGAAGAATAGACCAAACCACAATAATGGTGGGAACCCCGTCCTGCTTCCCCATCAAACCTTTGAGGAAAGGGTACAGATGGACAATGACCCACAAGGCAAAGAACAGCTTGCCGAACAGAGGGCCCCATGACTCGTAACCATTATTGATTGCATCTGAAACCCCAACTATGACCCCAATTATGTTTATGATCAACAAAGTCATGGGAGGGATCAACAAAGATGTCCACTTAAAGAGGTACAACTCGGAAAATTCCCCATCGTCTCCTCCTTTGGATGTAACAGTGAAGTTTGTGCTGACTCCAGCCAAAACCTTAAGAAGCCCCTGAAAGAGAGCGAACAGGTGTGAGGAGACACCGCCGATCACCCAGAATTGCTCGTTTCTCCACCAATCATCTATGCCAACACCTCCCCACTGCATCTCCAGGACACTAGTTGCTGCAATTGATATGAAGAGGGCCATAAACACAATGCTGGCATAGTTGCTAATCTGCAGATAATAGAAGATACTAGTTAGTAGTATCCCTGCAAACTGATGTGAAATCCAGAATTGAGATGAAAATGTGGCAGATTGATAAAAAAGTCAGCTTTGAGTAGTTTTCTTACAATTCAGGACCCACTGCAGTGCTGGTCATACATAAAAAGTAACAAAATTTTCAGGAAAAATTAGGCAATTTTGGTGAGAGGTTTTCACTTTTAAAATTGCATGCTTTGGAATTCATCCAGATTGTTACTTTTCAAGTTTAATCCTCCCAAAAAAAAGGTTCCATCACAGTTAAGTGGTTACATCTGAAAAAAAAATACTTCATAATTACGATGCATGTAGTAGATTAAAGTATTTCAATCATAAAATTGCAAAATCACATGCAATTCTTGACCTTACCTCAGGGACAATGAACTTTCCGGTAAGGAGACAGACAGCTGGCAAGGTACAATAAGCGACCAAGGGAACGGATGTCAATGGATAGACGACTGAGTTTATATACGAAAATCTTTCCAGTGGTTTCAATCCACACCCATACCCATACCAGATTGGACAGTGTCTGCTCAAGAAAATTTCAACAGATCCCAAGGCCCACCGGAGAACCTGGTGCAGACGATCTGAAAGGTTGATGGGGGCTGACCCCTTAAATGCAGGTCTTCGGGGTATGCAGTATACTGATCGCCAACCATGGCAATGCATCTTGAAGCCAGTTAATATATCCTCAGTAACAGAGCCATATATCCATCCAACCTGATATATTATAGAAATTAGAGCACAGACAGATATTATATCTTGTTTAAAAGAACTCTTGAAATCCTGGAACATTTTGAAGTTAGTCATCACACACCTCTTTCCCCCATTCCGTTTTATCTTCGTAACCACAACTAATTACATGAATGGCTTCTTTCAAGAGTGATGCAGAAGTTGCTCCTGGAGGAACTCCGCCTTCTTCTAACAATGTTGAAGCAACAAAAACTGGTGATTGTCCAAATTTTTTCTCAAATTTTATCTGAGGCATGAGAGAAGTCTTTTCACTATCTATTCCTGCAGCAAAGATTCATGTTAGCTAGAACAAAATGGAAAGGATTAATGGAAGTCCCTTTATAAACAAGACAGCAAAAAAAACCCACACAAATGACAAAATGCCATCTAAACCCATTCCTAACCTTCGATTCCTTCCTCAATATTTTCAAGTGCATGTATTTGAGTTGAAGCCTCCCTGCTCTTTGTTGTCTTCTTTTTGTCCTTTGATTTTCCTTTCTTGTTCTTCTTTCTAGATCCACAACAGCAGCAACACCATTTTGGCAAACAATTACATGTTTTGCCTGGGGGTTTCTTCTTGATGGGAGCATCATATCCATAAAGTGCTTGCCTTCTGAAGACACATCCAGTTCCTACATAAATAGGTCCTTGGATCCCGTCCAGTCCTTTCATATTAATCTGTTCCCAATTGGAAATTAGCATTTCAGAAGGATAAATTGAGAATATACATACATCCATGCCCATATGGTAGTAACATGCACCCATATGCACTTTTATGTATGTGGATTTAAGAATATATAACATCAAGAACATGGAGGAGGAGCTTTACATACATCAAAGAATACAACATTGCGATTGGAGTATCTATCATGACGATCAATCCCATCAAACCTTTGAGGAAACTGCACATAACATATTTTCTTCCCTGAGGTGGGGTCCATCATGAAACACATAGCTTCCCGGAGTGCCTTACTGTTGTTTATGTAGTGATCACAATCAACATTCAGTAGGTAAGGAGCATTTGAGATGACTGCCGACACCCGCACCTAGAAAAGTTGATTAAACCAAAAGATAAGATAACAGGCGATAATTCGACCACATATTTGAACTTGGCACGTGGAGCCAATAATATTTGAAGGGGGAGAGATAAAAAGAAAGAAAGACTTACCAAAGCATTCATGGCTCCAGCTTTTTTGTGGTGCTCAAATCCAGGCCTCTTCTCACGAGAGACATAAATGAGTTGAGGTAACTCGTTCCCTTCAATATCGCGGACACCATTGTGACCCAGGAACACCTGTTGATACATAGCAAAATTAAGTTACGCCAAAATTTCAAAATTTTAAGGTATCTCAGTCAGATAGCATGAAAACTAGTCACAAGCTCTCAGAAAGAAAACAAAACCACACCTGGATCATTCCAGGATGATCCCTGACATTGTTTCCGGGCCATGGAGTTCCATCCTGCATTGTCCAGCCCTCCTCAGGAACCTTCTGTGCCATGGCAACCAAACCATTTATTCGAATTTTAAACTCTTCATATTCCCTCTGCACCACAGAAATGACAGCAGCAAGTACAAATCATCATCATAGTTGAAATAGAAAACACACAAGATCAAGTTAATCTTAGGTTTATTCGACATATTTCATAATTAAATCAACTGCATAGAATTATTACATATTATTGCCATTGAAGGATGAAACATGGCTTCTTGATATGCCACTCCATGATTTTAAATTTGATGTCAATTTATCGTTACTTTACTTATTTACAAGCAGTTCACATGCCATGCAACGCACCTTTATTGCACGACGTTCCCTCACAAAGGTCGGATGTACTTTGTCTTTCAGATAGTCAACCTTCTGAGCAAAATACCACTCTGGGGCCCGCGGCTCTATGTTGAACTTCTTGCAGAATGGGACCCATTTCCTTGCAAACTCAGATGTCTCTGAGAGGGCCTCAAAAGTGAGCATGGCAGCACCATCATCTGAGACATAGCAAGCAACCTTGTCGACTGGATAATCCACAGCAAGGATGGACAGAACCGTGTTTGCAGTGATAAGAGGAGGTTCTTTCATGGGATCCACCGTACTTACATATATGTCTATAGGAGCTAATTCTGAAGGCTTTCCTTCTTTCTCATACCTGATAGAAAATTCTACATAGCATAAGCTTGAGGAGAGAGGGGAAGACGGAGAGGGAGGGGCAGAGATAGAGATGGACAGAAAGAGAAAGAGAGGATTCTTATTTACCTCAGGGATAGCCTATCTAGGTATGTTTCTCGCTCAATTGGGAACCATTTTGGAAACTGATCAAATATCCATGATACGGCAAACCATATCTCACATATAATTGATGTCAGCCACAATCCATATGCATCATTGACAGGGTGGAGAATTCTATAGTGAAAAAATAATCCAAGGATCACAAGGCGGAGTAAAATGATTAATCTGTATGGGTTTATCTTGCTAGAAGAAATAGGTAACTTTCTTGAAAGTGGCTGCCTGCCTTCATCCATCCTATAGAAAAAAAAAGAAAAAAAAAGTGATAAATAATAAATTCCTTCAATCAAAGAAAATTTACATTGCATGCATTATGGAAACAAATATCTAGTTTATCGGGAAAAATTGATCTCTAGACCCTGGTCAACATAATTATTAAACACATGTTTGGTGCCCGCTTCAGCACTTGAAATGTGCCTAAGTTTATCTTCTCATACTACGTCAAAAATGGAAAGATTTATTGCATATTGTTGTTGTAAACTCCAAGTCAGTCAAGTTTTGATAATTTATGACACATTAATGAAAACTACACATGATATCTAACCATCAAGTAAATATGATGGCACATAGCATGGGATTACCAATTGCAAATGAAGGCCCTCGAGGGCATCAAATGCATCAAAAATACAATTCTAGGTTAAAAAAACAAAAAACTACATATCCCAAATGAAAAGGCTTTCTCCTGCAGATAAAATTGATATGGAAATTGGGATGTTTTCGTCAATTGAGGATTTTGGGTCAGACAACAGCTTATTGATCTCAGTCATAGCCCAAGGAACAGGCCAGTAAAAAATATTATTTTTTCATCAGCGCCACGAAGAAATATTGTTGTTCGTGCGATAAATGAATGAAAAACTAATAAGTTCATGTGGCCAAAAATTAGCCTCCAAAACGCTTTTCTCAATAATTGTATAAAAACCTCTATGCATGAAGTATTTTCATGGCTTCTATTTGTTAATCAGATTAGAAAGCCATAGTAAATTTATGCATCATAATCAAGTTGACTTAATTGAAAGTTGTTCTATTATGTCATCTATCCTCGCTGTCAAAAGAAACTCACTTCTTGGCTCTAGCCGGTAAGTCAATACATACCCAATGATTAGGGGAATAAGAAATTAATTTCATGCTATTTCTTTCTGTTCTAGTATGCCCTTTATCAATCTTCATATTAGCTATTACAATTGAAATTGCTGTGCATAACTACTCCAGTTAATTTAACCATTTAAAACAGCTGCATTCCAACAATTACCTACCTACAGATTAAATAAAGACAGACCAAGTCATATCTGGCACAACCAACTCCCATGCTAATCAGATCATCAAGATATTATATTCTCAAAAGAACAGAAGAGACTTAATAACCAAATAATTTAAGGTCCAAACATTATGCCTCATAATTGTAGTTGGTACATAAGATATTTGTGTATGTTATTTATGATATACAATACACTAACTACAGTTTATAACAACTACAAGTCAAATCACCGACAATACACTAAACATGAGAAGATACAGAAAGAATGCACCTACTTGGGCAAATCAGGATCTTCCAACTCATCTCCATCTTTCCCACCACCATTTTCTCCTTGGTGCTTAACCACTTGAAGTTTATCATTCTGCTTTTTCTTCCACTCCTCCATTCTTTCTTTCCACGCAACAGTACCATACCCATATACTGCTAGATCTTTCTTAGGATCCATTGGCCGGGGTGGCACTGCAAGTTCGACATCAATGTGTACACTAAGCCATGTAACTCGGAAAATAGTCAGAAAATTTACATTCAGTAAAACAAATATAACTTACAAGACATGGAGGAATCAGTAAAAGGCATAGGATGGACTCGCTTTCCACGGCCCAATAGTGGAGGAATGATAAGAGCATGTTTGTCGGCCGAAATTTGATCATCCTTCACCAAATAATAGACACACATTACAATTTACAACATACAAAATCTCAATTTGAACAAAGAAAGAACAAGATTAAAAGAATGTCAAATCATCTACCTCTTGACCATAGGTAAGAAGAGGGATTTCGGGGTTAAGAGCAGAGGAATCCATCTCTGATGGCGTGGTGATCCCAAAAGCATTAGGTTGACCACTACGGCCAACATTAAGCCGAGCAGAGAGCATAGCCTCTGCAATGTGTTGAGGATCTCTCCTCTCATTGCTTGCATAATCGAACTCATTGTCCAAATCATCAAATTCATCCTCTTCTTCATCACCTTCCACTCTGGGACTCCCTGGATTTTCGGTGAATCACATTAATCATAATCTTACCAAGTTCAGCAGTACTTCAAGAAAGATGCCTTAGTGGTGAAATGGTAGACACGCTAGACTCAAAATCTCATGCGTTGAACCGGTTCTGTGAAGTAATAAGACTATTCCAATTCCAAAGTTACAAAAAGGTAAGCTTGATTACCTTTAATGCGCTTGTATCTAGTTTTGCATTGAGGGCAAGCTTGATTTCCTTCCCTCCTTTCATACTCATAGCAAGGTCTGCAAATAGGGAATGCACACTCATTGCAGGCAACAAATGGCTCGCCATCTACAGTAATTTCTATCTCATCTCCACAAATCTGACAAATTTGCCCACTCAATTCTTCCACAGAAGTTACCTGCTTACAAAAGAACAGTTATAATATAGATTAGCATCACATCCAGAAATTTCAAGACTTCAACAAACCCCCAATGGGTCTGAAGAAGCACATTAACTCTACTTTTTCTTTCTAAGAATTTATAAAAAGAAGTTATTTGCACAAAATGGGGATTTTTTTTACTGGCTCTGAAATCAAGAAACTACAAAGACAGCAAAAGTAACCAATGTAAGAAAACCATCCACTGAATCTAGATTACCTACACATTAAGCCCAAAATTTGAGAGAAAAAAAACAGAAATCTGTTAAAATGAATTTCTCTTATCTGGGTGAAATGGAAACAAGCTTGAATCAGTAAAAAATCTGAAAACCCCAAATCACCGGATCTGTGCCTCCCAGCCGAAATTTTGAGATTTAGTGCAGATTTATCACTGACTAAAACTCAAAAAAAGAATTAAAATTGCAGAAACCCACAAAAAAAATGGGACGAAAATAATTTTTATTTCGAGATCAAACCTTCGATACAGAAACTGATAAAGAAAAAATGGGTACCAAAAATCTACAAATGTAGTCAAAATAACAAATCTTTTCAGTTCAGAGCAAATGCAGAGCGAAAAGATGAGATTTTGAAGGCACTTACTCTTCCAATCTCATCAGCATTAATAAGAACAAACTCATTCCTGTTGTGCGAACCGGCAACAAGTCTTCCTTTGGTATCCATCAGACCCCAACACACACTACACACTGAAGCCCCTCAAAATTAAGAGAGAGACCCACCCTTCTCTTCCTCTCTCTCCCTCACCGACACACACACAAATCACTCAAAACACATAAAAGAAAAGCACATATTTTTCTCTTCGATAGGCCACTCTCTTTAAACACCCGTCACAACTCACAAGAAACACCTACCCCACATTAAAGAATTACTGAAAACGACATATAAACACACATACATTGCATATATATCATTTGCATACAAAACCCATACTATATCGCAAAATGGTGTATCATATGAGACCCTTTTGCGAGTGTACTCTGATTCCTTTCTTGAGAGAAACCCAGATTGGGATATGAGGGTCTCTCTCTGTGGGAGATGTGGATCAGAGAATCAATGCCACTGGGTAGAAGAAGGGATCGACAAGGAATATTTTTAGAGAGAGAAAATGAGAGAGAGAGAGAGAGAGAGAGAGAGAGAGAAAGGCGTTGAAAGTTCAACGCGTAATACAGAAGGGACACAGATCTGTTGAGAATGAAGGAAGGGTTTTAAGTGGGGCCCAAGGATGGTGGTGGTCGTGGTGGTGGAAGAGGGCCCCACCGGGCTACGGTGGTGCTTGGGCTGGAGAAGAATGACAGTTTGGTGAATAAAACGTAGTGTAATTGTTTGGCTTTCGTACGTTTAATGTTTGTTTTCTGGTTATTTTTGTGTTTTGACAATGGTGTGGTGTTCAGCTTCTAACTCTAGGTTGTCTCCCACAGTTTTAGACCCAACTGTGGTGGTGTGTGGTTTTGTCCGAGGAGAGAGATAATAGATAGATACAAAAAAGTTTGAGAGAGAGAGAGAGGAGACACGGATGATTTTTGTGTAAATTAAGATGATTTCACCGTGGGTTTGTTAACGTAAACTCTTTTTTTGCGACCATTACAATGAACATAAACAACTACCGAAATGGCATCATTCAGTGTAAATAACTAGTGAGTTAATGTGATGGACCAAAATACACTTCTGTCTCTACAATATAAGAAAAATATCATTCATCCTCACTAGGACTGTTAATCAAATAAAATTTGAACACTATTTTAAGTTCGTTTAAGAGTAAATAGTTAAACGAGTCAGCTCGTTTATATGTAAATTAAGCTCGACAAGGGCTCGATTAATACCCCTAATCCTCACTGGTGGGATCACGTGACTCTTGATTGTACTCGTTATTTCTCTCGGAAATAGACCTAACTAGACCAGCATAAAATTCAACCACCGAGTCCCAATGTGAACTCTAAAACTCGTACTTCCAACTTTATGGTGAAAAGTTCGGTTGAAACCCCACTAGACCACCCAATTCGATAGTATAAAGATAATTATCATTCCATGTAATATAGTTAAATTGTTAGACCAATGGACTTTTGGTCTAATAATATTCTTTATCGTGTGAAAGTTTTGTCTTCTTCAGATCAAAGATTCAAGTCCCCTTAGCGACAAAAAACGTAGTTGGTTAGTAGGATAAATCTTATTTACTTAAACGAACCGTATCTAAGTCTTTGGTATGTGTTCGAATCTCCACCAAATAGCAAGTTCTGATTTAATTAGTGTATACATTAAGGGACTAGTTCATGCATCTAAAATTTGCCATTAATTCTACTTAAACTTCCAAGCTTGAGCGACATAAACGTACCTCTAATCGCCGGAATAGTCCAAAGATTTTCCCCATTTGCCAAAAAAATTAAAATGTTGGATAGATGCACTTCTACCACTAAAATGTATGCAAAATCATCTTTCAACTTCTATTGTACTAATTTTTGCAATGAAATCCCTTAACCTATACATATTTAAATAGTATAATCGATGGTGATGAAAATATCCAAAATTGAACAAATTAAATTTAAGTTTAAGTTGAGCCAAATGTTATATGCGAGTTTCTCGTGTTCTTCTTCTAATAGTTCACCTCTATGCCATGTGATGAACTTTGAGCCCACTTTATGCCACCCGACAAGCCCCTTCCCCAGCGCTCTCACGTCCCTCACTCTCTATATCCATAGTCACTTCCACCACGGCAACCCTTCTTATGACTAAGTTGTTTTCATCTGTAAGTTTGTATGGGACTCAAAATCTTCCATTAAACTTGTGCTAGATCATTTTCATGGTGGTTGTGTTGATTATTTTAATTTTCATCGTTTGCCTTGGCTCATGTGGGAGAGGAGTGAGCCACGGTGCCCATTTTGATCCGGTTGATCGATTGAACTATTTAGATATAATTTGGAGACTTTAGGAATGACATTACTAAAATTAGTACTTCGAGGATTGAAGTGATATTTCGTGCATCTTAGGGGACAAAATAAGTATATTTACTCAAGTAATATTATATATCTCAAATATGTATTCCAAATCAATGAGAACCATTAGATGAGTGACTCTCATCAACTTTTTTCATTGTGACCCACTCATCCAATAATTCTCATTAATTTGGAATACACATCACAATGATCAAAAGAAAGCTTTCTCTGTCAATGACCACATGAAACAATTTCTGAAGCCTACTTAAATGAGTAAAGCTATTATTCCGCTTACTTGTTTGACTAAAGCAAAAGCAAAGTAAATACTTTCATGTTACTCATTTTTACTAAAATGCCCTGGTGAACATTTTGGCAACTTTGCAACAAATGAGAAGAAAAGCATTCACCAGCGGCCTATGATTTAATGGTACTTTTTACTTTGTTAAGATTTTATCTTTTTGATGTTAAGACTTTAAGTTCTCTAAGTAATAAAAATGTGGTTGATTGGTAAAACGGATCTCAGCTGTTTGAACGAATTGTATTCAAGTCTTTAGTGTGGGTTCTTATCCCTATCGAAACGTAAGTCCTAATTTAACTGGTCTATGAATTGATGGACCGGTTCATATACCCAAGATTTGCCTTCGATTATACTCGACCTCACGAACTTGAATAACATAAACGCACCCTAGGGGACTGGCCATAAATTTTCCCACTTATACAAAACAAAAGGAAGAAAAACATTGCCTGTCATTGCCAATCCTTCCATCACATGGATGGTACACAAGGCGCCCACCCCATCAATACTTTGGAGAATTGTATAAGAGGAGAAGAAAGTGAAGCACAGCTATGGAGGAAAAGTGTAGTGGCCTAAAGTAAAGTCACCTTGCAAACTCCTATTTCCAATAATTTGATGGGAAAAGTATGGCATGCCACTAGTACTTCTTCCCACACCAAAATTTGTTGGACATAACTTTAGTCTGAATCTCAAAAATTAGGTAGCTGAACTGTCATGGTTATTAAGACGACAACGTCTCAAAAGTTATTTAGTTGAGATCTTGAAATTTGAGAAAGACAAAATACGTCATAATTGATCTGATACAAACGACATATGGTAATTGACACTTAAAAGTCTTTTGCTATATCGTCATCGTCAAGAGTTGAGAGAAATGTGGTTGAGACATTTTTTTGGTGATTAAAAAATAATAAATTAGGAGAAATGTAAGAAAAAGGAGGTTGAAATTAGAGCACAATGGTACAGATTTGCAGCTAACTCATGACATATAATTGCGTCAAAAGTTTTGCACAATCATGTCTAAACAGGTTGTAAGTCCCACTCTCCTTTTTTGTTGAACTTGGATACTTTTAGAATGAATAAACCGACAGAAAAATGACTAATAATTCTTTTTTTTTTCTACAAAGAACAATTAACTCGTTAAATATCTCTATTAAGACAATTAAGTCCTTTGTTTGATAATATATTCTCACAGTGTTCTAAACTCTATCAATGTTATATTTTGTTTAATTTTTTCCTCACGAAAACCTTAATTATATTTTCCATAGATTTTTTATATTAAATATTTATTTAATTAAGAATAAATTCGGTTGCATCTTCAAAGAACTCAAATATTGCATAATTTATAGAGCAAATTTAGCAAAATTTTATCGAGAAAAGTATTACATAATTGAAATTTTTCAAAAAACAAAATTAGAAAACATGGTTAACGATGTTTTAATGAGTAGGGTAACATGGAATCAAAATATAGTATTAACAGAGTTTAGAACTTTATGGGAACAAACTATCAAAATTAGGACTTATTGTAGTAGTAGTTATTTGTAATTTTTTCTAAAACAAATTTGGATAAT
>CM042193.1:8051500-8067525 GCA_023539305.1 Ilex asprella
AGGTAAATCAATGTAGTTTCTTTTGTGTTTCTATAAATTGAAAATTGGCCATGATACAATTCTAAGTTGCATTTCATGGTCTTTCCTCTATGGACAAGACTGTTGATCTATCATAATCAAGTGCAGAACTGAATATATCCATTATATAACTGAATCTTAGAAATTCATCAAATTCATGATAATTACTTAGCCTATTAATAATAATGATGATTACGTCCATATTAAACAATTACAAATATCCTAGGCCAATCTAGCCTAGTAGAGTTTTTTTTTGGGGGGGGGGGGGGGTGGACCTTAAAAGTAGCTAAACATATATCAGGTATCATTTTTCTTTTACAATTGGAGTTATTTTCCTATTTAGTTATTTTTTTTTATTTTTTTTTATTGGATTAATTACAAAACACCCCTTCAACTTTGGGTAATTTGTCATTCACCTCTTCAGGTTTTAATTGCAACAAATTGTCCTTTCTAAATTCGAATATTTTGCAATTACTTCCAACTGTTAATTTTATACCATAAAAAGTGTAAATTTGACATGAAAAATTCACATGATCTCTATTTTATTGAAAAGATGCAATTAACCCTAGAAAAAAAGAGTGTGTGTGCGCGTGTATTGGGCTTGGGTGGAGACGAATATGAACACATTTTAAAATATCTCGAAACATTTCAAAATATTTTAAAATATTTAAAAAGCATTAGAATTTCATTTCAATTTTATCATAAATCGGGGTGGGCTGCAAACCTAAAACTCATCCTTACCTAAAACTTTTCTTTTGTTCCTCTACAAACGCCAAACCTAGACCTCATCTATGGTGGAAGTGGAACCAGTGGGAGACAGAGATGAGCCAAACAGCTACTCGTGGAATCGTGTCAGGTGTGTTGGACCAAATGCTCTCATAATGTCTTTGAACACATACTGCTGCCTTAGTTTTAAAATGGAATGTAAAATTGAGATATGGAAACATATCATTGTGGAGGTGTGGCCCACCGCGACAAAAAAAAAAAAAATATATTATTTAATAATATAAATATAAAAGATGATAGAAGACATTAATAATAGCTTTCCCTCGAACATTGGATACTACTTTCTTTCTTTTTTATGGTAGGTGGCCATCATTATTGCTGATGATCCATGATTGATTGAGTAGTTCCTTAGTTTCTTACATGTGTCACATGTCGTATGGCGAGTTTATGGAACTTTTGATGAAGGTTTCCTCTTAGGGTGGTTAATTCAATCTTATTCATAAGAAAATCAATTTAACTTATGTACGAAGATTGGAAAATTCATGCGTGTATTATTCATTTTTTTCTCACCCATAGTGCTTTGTTTTTATTAAGGGTTTGAGATTGCATTGTTTTCTGATTTGTGCATGTCATTATTGCGTAAGAGACATGTTAATCATATCTGTATCATTCTAATTTTATCAAATATACATTTTAAAATGGAGTTTGAGATTAAAAAGTGAGGAAGAAGAAACTAAAAACTTGGGACATTGGATTTGTGTTTGGATTTAAGTTTTGAATTTGAGTATTGAAAACAAATGTAGTTTGTTGCCCACATTAAATCAAACCAAAAAAATGAAGACTTAGAAAGAAAGTTGAATTAATAACATAATTGAAATAACTGAGCTTAGTTGAGTTAGTCATCTTTTAACTCTTTTAAGATTATTGACGGAAATATTAAAGATTAATCTTTGTCAAAAAATAAGAAAAGATTTCCTATGTTTTCTTTTGACGAGCACTCCCGAGTCTTATTTGGAGTTTTTATAATTCTTCCGCGATATTTTCTCGTATGTTACAGTAAATGTTTTATTCAAAGATTATAATAATAATGTATTAATTTAGATAAAATAAAAATATAATGTGTAAAGTTGGGTGGTTGCCGGGTGAAAAACTAATCATGATCTCATGTAATTGATTAGAGAGGATCAACCAAAATGATGGCTAAGGTTCTCTTTCTAAAGATTAGACAATTATGTTCTGTACTCCAGTTAACAACTCCACGTGTAACAGAATAAGGCGGGGCCCAATGGGCCCACGTGAACTTTCTCAAAGACAAGTGACAGATGGCTGTATCTCACTGTTTTCGTCGGTGGAAAGCGAAACTAAGGAAATAATGGATTTAAAGCATTATAAGGGCGGGATCCACAAAAAAAATCCAAATTTTTATCAAAAGCTATTAAATTTTAGGAAAAATTTCAATCACATCTCCTCTAATTTATCATATCTTTAAAAATATCTCATCTAATTTGTCAATCTTCAATTACACCCCTTGTTAGATTAAAAATATTAACTAAAATATAAATTTACTAATAAATTTTATTTTTGTACATAATAAAATTTGAGTCAATTAAAAGTTATATTTTTTTACGATTAAATTTGCGCTAATTAAAATTTTATTTGAGTCGATTAAAAATACAAGTCAAATTTTAATCAATTCGTATTGAATTTTAATCAATCAAATTTTAGTATATAAAAATATAAATTTTAATTGACTCAAATTTTAATAAATCGAATTTTAATTGATATGAAATTTAATATGTAAAAAATTATAAATTTTAATCGACTCGAAATCGAATTTTAATCGGCGCTGACAATTCGGGTAGAGTTCAAATCGACTCAAATTTTAATATGTGAAAAATAAATTTTAAGAGGTTCGAATTTTAATACGTTAAAAAAAAATTATTCAACTTCAATCGAATTTTAATTGGTTCAAATTTTAATATGTAAAAAAATAAATTTTAATTGACTCGAATTTTAATAAAATTTTACGTAGAAAAATTACTTGAGGTTTATGTAGGGGCATTTTTGGTATTTTAGATTATGTTTTTGGGTTAGAAATGGTAGTTTAATGGTAAGGGGTGTTAATGATGTTTAAATATAAACTAGAACAGGTATCATTAAAAATTCAGAAACTAGAGGGGGTGTGGCTGAATTTTTTCATAAATTTTAAAGTAAAATTATACTTTTTAAAAGTAAAATTATAATTATTCGAGATAATTTCATAATTAATTATAAAAAATTATGATAAATTATTAATACTCTTGATTGACCATTTATAATTTCATCTTTAAAAGACGTAATTTAATCTCAGAAAATAAAAATTTTAGTTTTAAAAATTATGAATTTTGCAGTTTTAACTTTTGCTTAAAAAATATATAATTGGACCTAAAAATTATAAATTTTGATACAATTCCTTAACAATTTAAATTGATGTCTGAGTAAATAATCGACATAAATTTAAATAGATCCATTAAATCAATCGGGAGGAAAATGGTAATTAAATACAAACTCACTGAACATGTCTTATATATAATTGAGTGAGTTAAAGAGGTAAAAAATAATTAATCTTAAATTAAAAATGAGTTAAATAAATTTAAAGAGAATAGGATTTAAATAGGAGGATCTATTAATGGCAGGTTGCTGAGTTGCGCTTTCATTAGCTGTCACGCAATTACTCTACTCAGTTGTCCGTATAAGGCACCTGTTGCCTCTGTGTGTGTGTGTGTGTACGTACGTGACGTTACGAACGGCTGTCATTGT
The DNA here is from genome assembly GCA_023539305.1 of Ilex asprella. Taxonomy (NCBI): domain Eukaryota; kingdom Viridiplantae; phylum Streptophyta; class Magnoliopsida; order Aquifoliales; family Aquifoliaceae; genus Ilex; species Ilex asprella. The sequence continues at coordinate 8,055,044 of CM042193.1, forward strand.
TTCCGGAGTTGGGCCATGCGTGTGTTCGCTAGTGTCGGTGGGTTTTTTTTTTCCTGGGGCGGGGCGAGGGGTTTGTTGGGAACGGAGTTCGAAAAAGAGAGATGGAGAGGTCTGTGACAGACAGTCTTCTTTTAGATGGCAGATTAAGGCGCCAAAAGACATGCGGATCAGCGAAATTCAAATCAGGTTGGGCGCTGAGAGAATGAAATTAAATTGAGTTTTAATTCTTTTGTATTGTTTTCCTTAATTTATTCACTGATTACTCATAATCTATATAGTTCGATTACAATACTGAAATTTATTTTTTGGTACCGTATTTTTATTTTTTCATCCAATAAAAATATGTCATGTATAAAATTTTTATTATTTTATTATTTTTTAATTTATTCGAGGATTGTAAATTATGCAAATCAAAATTAATAATTTTTGGATCAATTTTTATCTTTAAACTTTTACTCAAACTTGGGGGTATCCTCTTTTAAATTTTATTTGTCATTTTTTAAATCTAAATTTGCCCACTAAAATGTTTTGTATAAAATCTATTTTTTTACTCACAAATCTATATAATAAAATAAGAGTGTGTTTCAATTTTATCCTAATCATCTTTTTTTCCTCAAAACCATCACCAATCACTTATCTCACTCATCGTTCATTTGTCAGACTCAAATGTCAAATTACATAACTCATTTCTATCACATGTTTAATCATTTATATATTTTATCTCTAAAAATATCACATCACTTATTTCTATCATATATTTAATCATTTAATATTAGATTAATTTGTAGTTAATGTATTTTAAAAAAAATTAATATAGTGGGATCAATTTTTTGGACGCTCGAATTTTATATTTTATCGTGTCTTCAGACACGAGTCATGACTAGTAAGTAAAAATTTGAAAGGAACGTCGGAGGAGGTCTAACAATATCTTATTACTGTCACATGGAAGCTTGACCCAACCAATGCCCGATGGGCCTTTGGGCTTTCAAAAATTAGCCCATGATCCGCAAGAATTTGTCAATGCCTAAGTGGGTTATTGTTACCCTTTTAGTCATTGGCGTCATTGACATGGACAATCTCGCCCCAAGACGTCCATACCTTAGTCATACTGGGTTATGCTCAGCTGGAGTATTCTCTTATGCAAGATTGGTAGAAGCCTCATGCATGGCTGAGAGAGGCAGTTCATGCATGGGCATGATTAGACTTGATTGGATACAACTAATAGATTGATTGAAGACTCTTGCATGGCTGAGTGTAGCAACACATACATGGGCAAGTGGCACAAAGAAACATGCATGGGCACGTGGCACAAGGAAACATGCATGCAAGATAAGTCAGATGACTTAAATTGTGAAGCAATGCTAACTTGGAGGGCTGAGTCATGGGTTGAGCATGACTAGGCACGAATTGAGGACATTCAAAGGCAGAGGGCTCATGAGAAACACATGCACAATATGTGAGGACGTTGTGCATGAGCCCTGCAGATGGTGGCAGTTCTGTGTAGTTTTCTGGCAGATGCAGTGCATGTGAGATCTCTGTTAGATGCATACAACATGCAGGGGAGTTGCAGACAGTTCATGTCTGTATCAGACACAACTTCTCTGCCATCCAATCACAGCTGACCTCAGGAGCGGATTTGAATTATGCATATGCCTAAGCGGCTGGGTTTTGTAACCGCCATCCTGTTTATAAATAGACATATCAGGGTCTGTAGTGCACCAAGAGAGTTGGACACGTTTTTTTAAACAGACCCTAGCTTAAGTTTCCTTACACTTTGTTGAGAAAGAAAGGTTTGACCTGTAAAACTTGAGTGTTGTGTGTGTGTGTGTTTACTTACTGTCTCTTCTTTGTACTATTGTACATTCTGTGTGCATTATCTGTGTTTGGATGAGACTGAATGTTGAATCTGAGTGTCATTACGAGGTAAAAATTGAGTTCGAAATTTTACCCCGTAACAGTTATACTAATTGCATAAAGCTATTATTTGGAAAGGTGTTTTTGCACCTAGGTGACTCTTTTGGACTAGATTAGGGGTATAATTTGGACAGTCAATCCGAGTTTAACTCGTAAAAAATAGAATTTGGGTTAAGGTCTTTAATATATGGGTTGGACTTGGGTCAAAAAATATCAACCCGAATTAAATTTGGACAATACCCAATTTGAAGTCTCGGATAGTCGAGGTTAACCCGAATATTATGGTTAAACATTGAGTACAATATTTTATTTTTTTAATGTTAATTTGACTATAATGACTATTATGTCTTTATGTTAAGGAAAGTGTAATTTAGTTTTTGTCTAGTATATTTTTTTGTGCTTTAAATATTATGGTCTTTATGTTAAACATTTGATTAAAATTGCTGGTTATTATTTCATGTGAATACTATGTAATATTTATCAGATTTAGAATAACATACTGATTTCGGGCCCGAACAAACGTAACCCGAATTCAAATCTGAAATAAACCCTAATTGGATAATCCGAATTCAATCTGAACCTCTCTGAATTCAACTTGAGCAATACTCAGGTTAGAGTTAGGATAAAGGTTGAAATTTTAAACTTAGAGTTGAACTAGGGTCAACTTCTCAACCTGCCCAAATTACATTACACCCCTAGATTAGATTAAACATTAGATAGTTGAGTGATACTGTTAGTTTGTCCCTAATCACATAAAATTATAAAATATTATGATCGACTATAAATTATTTTAATCATTTGTTTTTTAGTTTTTATAAGTTGTAATACCAATTTTTTTGGGTATTGGGGAAAATTCTTGGTCTGTCTCGGACGTGTAAAGGCGCTTATATCGCTCAAACTCGTGAGTTTGAATAGAATTGATGGCAAAATCTATGTGCATGGACCAATCCCTCAACTTATGTACCAGTTTAATCAAGATTTTTACTTTGATGGAGATTTGAACCCCCGTAAAAAACTTGGGTACGGTTCATGTAAACAATTGAAGATCGTCCTACCGATCATTTATGTTTTTTGTCACATAAGAGACTTGAACCATTGACCTCAAGAACATAAATCATTCACAAAACAAAGAATACTAATGAGCCAAAAATCCATCAGTAACCATGCCATTTAAAATTAATAATGTCTTTTATAGCTGTAAATTGCACATTTAAAAAGTATAATTTTTAGTACCGTGTTAAAAACAGTACCGTTATCTTCTTTTTTTTGGCAAGTAAACAAAATGAAGTTAAAAAAATCCATGCAAGTTTGACGGTCGAAACAATCCACGGACCATGTGGTGTGCCATAGGCCAACTCAAGGGATCAACAGTGGTGACTGATGCAAGGTTAAATTCTCGAGGCCACTTTGAATCTTTGGTTTACTTTCTATAATGTTTTATCAAAATTTTTTATAAAATTTTTATTTTAAATGATGGGACATAATTTTTTATCATTAAATAAATAAATTTCATTAATATTCAATGACGAAAATTGTACTATATTATTTGGAATGTAAGATTTAATAATTTTTTTTGATAAGTATAACATTTTCCTTCCATCAATGTTCCTTTTTTTTTTTCTATATCCACTAGATCACGTTATTATTGAGATCTAATTTATTTATTGAATTTATTTTAACTATTGAATTGATTATACGTAAGTGTGTTAATCAAGACAAGTTACTCGGACTTTGACTTAGATAAAACTCAGCTCGAGTTTGAACAATTTTTTAAACTCATTTAGAAAAATAAGTTCGTCAGACTTGATTCGATTAACACACTTAATTATATGTTCCATTAAATATTAAAATTTGGCCAATAAAACAACATCCTTCCATTAATAAATTAAATCAAAAATTTAAATTTCAATAACATTATTCGTCATAAAATACCTATCGCCAAGAATGACGGAACGAACTCCCACAAAAAAGTATAATCAGCGGCCATTGTTTAATCATCTAAATGAGTAAAAAGTATGAAATCAATTCAACGTTTCCAAAACCTTGTGTAGTTACCTCAATTTTGACTGTGCTGCTTCAAACCCGAGGCGAGGCGAGGAACAATTGGCCCTAATCCTACGACCATATTTTGACTATAACGGTCAAGATATTCAAATTAATTTACGTATATTTTAATTAATTTTATATTTGATTCAATTAAAGATAAATTATTCATGTTAGAATTGACTTCATAAACGATAAATTTTTTATAACCTAATCCAAAAAATTTGTCAAAATTCAAATTCAAGATATCTTTTTTTACTCTTTGTTCAAACTAGTTATCATTTTAGATTTATCTTAAAAGATTTGACTACCGTACTAACAAAAAAATTTAAAATGTATTATATTAATGGGTATTTTTACAAATTTTGTGAGTTATTTTATAATTAAAAATTTATTATTTTTATGGATGATTTACTATTTTTGTGAATATTTTTACCATTATTATGAATATTTTTATCACTGTTGTGGTAACTATTTTTATCATTATTTTATACAAAAAAAATTATCACTTTTATGGGAGATTTATCATATTTGTGAATATTTTTATTACTATAATGATACCAAAAAAAATAATAAAAATAATTATTATAACAATAACAAAAGCAATTACCAAAAATCAACTTCTAAAAGTCAAATGTAATAAAAGTTAGCACAATATTAAAATTTATTTTTTTAGTATTGTAAACAACTATTATCTCGAACATTAATTTACATGAGTTTGACGTGACCTCACTCTTGTGTTAAGTCTATCAATCGTGTTGGGGAAAAATAAGTTTGTACCAGTCTTAATTAACGAGTTTGTATTAAAAATATTTTATCAATTCTTAATTGATGTATTAATCTATATCTAACGATTCGTGTCATATAAAATTCAAGATATATATGAATTGTGTATTATTAGTCTATAAACAAATATTGTCTTGTATTTCTTTTAACAAACTTTCTCTTATCTGATTTTTTTTAATCGTGTCGTGTCGGATCCATTAGTTTACAAAACGAATGACTTGAAAAATATTTAAACTTTCTAATTTTGTATCGTATTCGTCATGTTCGTATTGTGTCATATTTTAACACCATAATTCAATGGAGAAGGTAAATTTCACATTACAACAAACTTTTAAAAATTGGACTCATACTATAAGGTATGAGAGATATATAATGATAGTGCGAATACTCGTGGATGAACAGAAGACATGTGTGGTGTCGATGATTATGGATCCGAGGTGCAAGGCTCGTGATGAATGACAGTAAGATGCTGGGGAGATCGTTGTATTGTCAGAAAGGGATTAAAGGGGATCGCTGTATTGTAAGAAAGGGATTAAAGGATCTGTCCAATCAAGTGTAGTGGTTCACCAACTTAACAGCTCGGCTAGTCCATTCTCTAATGGAGGTTCTTTCTCCTTCTGTTTTATTCAACTAGAATGGTGTTTTTTCAGAACAATGCTTTAGTAATTTACAGTGGAGGCGTTACGTAGTATTTATAAAATGAATTTCTCGTTTTGTGAGATATTTGTCGAGATCCTTGCCTCTCATGCATAAAACGCTCCTTGATTTTAGGACAGAAGCTTAGTTGGTTGAGAGTCTTGTGGCTTAAATGTAGCTTAGCCCTTGTTTCAAGATTATCTTCTGTTACCCAACTATTTGTCTCTCAGTAATTTACTTATGGAATAGAGAGGGAGCTCGAGATCTGAGTTCGGAGCTCAACATGTCCTAACTGACCTCCTAATCTTAGTGGAACTCGTACCCGGGATTTATCCCAGGTATCAGCATATAGTATTATTGTAACCACATGGGACACTTTCATTCCTTATAAAGCAACAGCCCATAAAAATTAATCACGTCTTCAATTATAAGGTCGATCTTGCCATATAGTCAAGTCTATTACTTGTTCCTCCATATTGTCCTTGATTAAATATTTTCCTCATATTTGATAAAAAAAAAAAAAAATTCCTCATACCCTACAAAAGTGGTCAGAAAACCACAGCTTATACTTATGGTTGTCCTTTTGTAGAGCAAGTGACCTTTGATTCACATGCCATGGAAGTCAGAAACTTTTACTCTTTTTTTTTTCTAAAAAAAAAAGAAAGAAAGAAAGCAATTAAGTTTAAAGTGATTTGGACACAAAATAATGTTAGATGACCTAATTTGAGTAGTGAGTACATAATTAACCTAATGTTGTCAGTTACTAATTAAATGATAATAGTACATTATTATGTCTCAATATTATTATTTTTTAATTATTATTAAAACTAATATATAACAAGTTCAAACCAAAAATCTGCACTCCCTCAAGGTGAAGTTAACCATCTCGGATAGAGCTGTTGGTCTATCTCAATATTATTTACTTTGTGGATAAAAAAAATGTTCGAAACTTCGTCCAATCATGAAACATGATTGTTTTACAGTTCAATAAAATTCCACTTTAGGAGTGAAAGTTGGTACTAATCAACAAAAGTAGGTACCATAAAGAGAGTTTACTTTGCAAAATTTGCATTACGGGCACCAGTTTGAGAAAAAAATATCCAATGTAATAGTGATACCACGTTATTACTGTTATGTAGTGTCACCGTCTAACAAAAAATAACAAATGAATGGATTGATTTCACGTAATTTATAATTCAGTAATTGACAGCCCCATCCATGTAATAGAATAACTATTGCATTTGTAGATAAATTAGGATCAAAATAACAATACTACTATCAATTTTTTCTTGTCGCTTCGCCATTAGGAGAGAGAGGGAGACAAATGACCCACTGGAAAAAAAAAAAAACAGATCAGATTTAATGGAAATTTGGACCTCCATTGGGCAGCACAGATTGGGGTGAAGGCCCATGGTAGGCCCATTACTCAGGTCCATGTTTCTTTTTTGCCAATTTATATTTATTTAGGATGTATATATACGTTCAGAATACAGCGATACATGAAGGATGACAACGTTTGAATGCTCCACTACAGGTTAAGATATATGTTGCATTAGTTTTCTTACTAATAATTGGATTATGTATGGGATTGAATTTTAATCTATTGCATATGGGCCTAATAAGGATATTTAATGCCAGGAACTTGGTTAGATAGTGGAAATTGAACGGTGAAAACACGATTAATGCTATTTGAATTTAAAAATTTAATAACATCAAAAAATATTTAAAGTGGTAACAGGGATGAACTGTACACTCAGACGTCTTGAGTTTAAATATTGACAATTTTTTGTGACTAGGTCACGAGGAATTTATTCTTCATTAATACTTTAGTTCGGGCATGAATGACTTGTTTTTAACCAGACCGAAGAGAATATTAGTTGAAATACGTATAAGCTGGTTCGAACACCCTTGACAGTTAATCAAAAAAAAAAATTCTAAAAAAACTTATCTAATGATGTGATAGTGACATGATTCAATTGGATTGTTAAAACTATAACTGTTAGACTTCTTTATTATGATTCTATTAATTGATAAATCATTAAATTAATAAATTAAACCAAATTCATTGGTTCCACCAGCATTACTCGTGGAAACACCGTTGGATTCCTTTCTTCACTTTCCTCTAATAGATTGATAACGGAAGTTTATTACTGATCAGTTTTTGTGCCTTTTGGAATCAACTTCGGTTACAGACTTTTGGGTTGTCACTTGTGTTAGAGATCAGGTTGCCTTGAGGACCAAAAAAAAAAAGGTGGTCCAGTAGTTCTATGAGTCAGAGATCCGGCAAGTAAATATCCATTTCGGCCATGCTATCACCTTATTATTGACACGTGAAATTTTAAATCAATTTCAATTTATCATTATGATTGAGAAAATATTGGAATATTGGTTTTATTAGGCTTATATACTGTTCTATAAACCGGTTATAATAACTACGTTTATTTATAAATGGTTTATTATACCACATGTTAACGAAGATATAAAATCTCGATTCTGTTGAAGATTCACTAGGATTTAAGTGATTGATTTTATGCTAAAGGAGAAGGGATATATAATTTTGTCCAAAAGATACTTGGGAACTGAAACGTCTATAAGTTCCTACCCTATCGTCCCTATATAATGAGTCCCTGAAGAACCATCTCTCTGTCTCTCTCTCAATATACTTCGTTCCATTGCTTGCACCATTTGTCTTTTGAGCAAAGCCATGGCAATCATCAACCTTCCTCTAACATTCATGCTCTCATGCCTTATCTTCACGGTGACCGCGACTCGTGACATGCCCATAAAGCCCGGCAAAGACATCACGGCTAGGCTTGAAGGTGAAAGTGGTATGGTTGAATGTTGGAGTGCACTCTGGGAGCTAAAATCGTGCACGAACGAGATCGTTCTTTTCTTCATCAATGGCGAAACGAGTATGGGAATGGAATGTTGTAGAGCCATCCGTACCATCACACACCATTGCTGGCCTAGCATGCTTACTTCACTGGGTTACACCGCCGAGGAAGGAGACATTCTTGCTGATTATTGTGGGGCATCAGCATCATCGCCCCAAGTCCAACCAACAGTGCAGTCCATGGTGCAATCTCCGGCCACTGCGTCGGCTGGTATTCCAGTTTGAAGTGGTGCCGCGTAGGTGGGACGGAGAAAATAGGGTTTGAACTTTGAAGGGACCTACGAAGTTTTTTGGCTTTGGTTTTGTTTTGGAGTGTCAAGGTTGTCTTGTGGCTTATGTTTTCTTTTGGAGTTCAAATTGAAATAAACCCATCTTGTGATTTTGATCAATATGACGATACCATATTACCATTAACGTAGTACATATAAATAGTACTCTATCAAATAAACATGAATTCTACAAAATCATGTGAGATTCAACAACTTGTATGGATGTCGGTTATATAAAGTGCCAATCTTGACATGGTATGGCCTATGTAATGAATATTTGCTCACTAATATAAGCTAAAACATCCACTGGTTAGTCTATCAAACCAGGTCTAACTCATCCAGTCCAGGCATTACAGCCCAATACAAATCCACCTATAATATCATGCTTATATATACAAAATCACGTCAGAAAAAATGAGGGTAATGAGCCATTATGAATCTGTTGTAGATGTTTTATTTTCCATTTCGATTTGCTTCCGTTCTGATATAACATCTTTCAATTTTTTAATCTTTGATTATGAAATTCATAAGCTTTAGTCCGGGGCACATATCCGTCCAAGTTGGAGTCCATGGCTTAAGACTCAACGCCTTCGGTCTAATCATTGCTTAATTTTTATTTTTATCAAACAATACCTAAGTGATCCATTGACGTTGATGTCTGGGTCGGATTTAAAATATGAAACACCTAACTTTTGGGTCAAAAACATATGATCTTTTAATTTTTTTTTGGTCAGTGGATCTTTTAATGCAGGTACCATTTGGTAGGTGAATTGGGTCATCCTCCAGTCCAACCATCTATTACTCAAAACTGACGGTTAGTTTTGCAAAATGTTGGGTTTTGTTAAATGACCCGATTCGAACCACTTCGGGTAAAAGCCACATTCGACTCGCCATACACATTAAATATCGGATACATGAAATTACCCGCTAATTATTGATATGGGGGGCTAAGTAGGACCAGCCAAGACCATGTTTGAATTATTTTTGATTCTTGTTATTTGGTGCAATGAGCAGTATTATTTTGGATCTGAATATGGTAATGACTCTTTAATAGAAGTATGAAAAATAAGAGGAATGTACGTACAAAACATAATCTTTGTTAAGGGAATAAAAGTGAAAGGAAAAAAAAAACAAGTGGAGGAATTCTTCTCCTTTCCAACACAACAAAATTTTTCACTCTTAAATTGTGCAAAAAAATAAAAAATAAAATAGAAGAATAATTAATTATGTGTGTTAAAAAATAAGTAGTTTACCGTTATATCCTTTATTATATACATATATCTTATTGATCAATGATATATTATGTATATTTTAATTTCGTATATCGATAAAATGGCAACACATATACATGCATGTGCATTTTATTTTTATTTTCACTTTTACATCCATACTAAACATAACTAAATTAATACGTCCTATTTTTTGTCTTTTTGACAAAATACAAAGGAGGGAATAAATGTTGATTTCCTTGTAGGATAAATTGTATATCATTTTTACTTTTTTTTTCTTTCAATTTTTGGATTCATTCTGTCAAATACATAATTAAAATTTTCATTTAATATATATATGATACCTTCAATGATACTATTAGAGATATGATATGATATGATTCATATTATGAAGCACGGATACAAATATGGGATACGAGTATGATACAATACGGATACGAGAATACGACAAAATCTAAAAAAAAAGATACGAGTACGATCAAGATACGACTATAATAAAATATATTTAATATTTTTATTATTTTCAATCTGCATAATACTTATATATTTTGGAAGTTCTTTAACACAATAAGGAAAATTAGTAATTTTCCTTAGTTTGAAGAAAATATATATCGTATCACTATGGTATATTCACAAAGTGAAGAGATTAATTAAAAAATAAACGCTAACATTTACTGAGTCGGTTTATTTAGAAGTAATTTTTGCTAAAACTATAATGTAATAGATTTATTTTATGCTCTTTTGACATGTAATTGTAGATGATACTTAAAAAAATACTCATGTGTCTTTGAAGTAGTATGAATTTTTGCAAATATATTATATGGTATATGAATTCGAAAGGAAATGTTAAAAATTCAACTCAAAAATTACATATATTACTTGAACACAAAAGCATCCGTGAAGTATCATAATATTTAATTATTATCGGATATGTAGGAGGTGTATCCAATACGTATTTTCGAGTATCCGACGAGTATCGTATTCGATACGGATACGCCTACCTCAACGAAATATCTGTGATTCATAGATATAGATCCATCAATATCTATAGGCGGAATAAGATAAAGATAAATATATCACTCTAGTCTATTATCATCTTATCCCAACGGTAGATGTTAATTGATCTATATGAATTCTATCATATATATATCACTCTAATCTATCATCATCTTATCCTAACTGTGGATATTGATTGATTTATTTGAATCCTATCATATCTCTAATACGATCTATATATTAGTATTCAAATTTGTTTAAGAAAGTGTCAAAGTGCCACAAAGTGTATCATCACATCACGTATTAATCATAACAAATGAATTTTAATAGTTGGAATTAAACGGTTTATATACGTTTCAATATATAATCTTTCTAGAACTATCTATCGATGTCCATTGACGTTTGACAAAAACCTTTCTCTGTAACAGATAAGCATGAAAGGTCATGATCAATGCATAATTTTCCGGTTTATAGGTAGATATAAAAGAGATGATCGACAAATAATCTTACACTTGTTTTAATGAAATTGATTTCGGGATATAATATATAAAAGACCCATCCACTAAATTTAATTTCACCAAAATAAAATGACATCATTGGCCCACTACATAGGAAGCAAATGAATCATAAGATGTGGCCTTTTTTCCATTAATCCCTGCTCAAATGAATGTGGATTAGGGATGAAATGACTGTTGGAGATACATGATTGAAATGATTTGTCAAAGAAAAAAAAAACATACTGACTTTACTTAGAAGAACAATACATATGGATGAAATGATAGTTGAAAACTGAGAGATAGAAACTTAGATCATTCACAAATAAAAAAACATAAACAAAGATCTCAAACCATATTATTACGCCAATGCTTATAAGAACATAAGCAATAAACACGGCTTATACTAGGTCCACATAGATAGGACAATAAAGTAAAAACTCGAATTCAGACTCAAACTTAAATTCAAACCCATACATCAAATTATTGAGGGTAGTTGAACTTTGCTAATAAAGATAACACAAATCGGTGGAAAGGATCAAGGAAAGACATGGAGGCACTTAAAAGAGGTGGTGATGCTTCTTTCCATTAACCTCTTCATCTTCTTTCTTGGCCTCTTTCTTCTCATGATGCTCGTGGAATGCATATCCACCAGCTCCAACTGCCACCGCAGCTGCTATTTCTTCCTCTACCTTGTGCTTGTGTGCATGCTCCGGGTCTTTCTTTGCCTTGTGTTTCTCATGCTGGTATTACCATAAAGAAAAAAAAAACTAAGAATATGAGAAACATGGCCTACATGAAGTTTCTTGATTTATGACACTTGTAATAATGATTAATCGTTATATATATAAAAAATTAGAACATTACCAAGGCATAGACACCAGCAGCGGAGGCGCCAAGCTCGCCGAGGTGTTCGAGGTGTTTGTGGTGCTTCTCCTCCTTCTTATAATCATGGGTTTCTTCCACCACCACCGCGTCAGTGGTTGCAGAGTAGTCACCCATGCCATCGGCGGCATAGGTGGTCTCAGAGTACACACCTACGGCGGTAGGCACGTCTTCCTCCTTCTTGTGGTGGAAGAGGTGGTGGTGCTTCTCTTCAGCCATGGTGGTGCTTGCTTAGGGTGATGAGGATGACTATGTGGGGAAGATATATGTGAAAGTAGGTTGTAAATGGTTTCTGGAAGAGTTCTGAGCGGTGTTATTTATAAGTGGTGGTGTGCAT
>CM042193.1:8078932-8091388 GCA_023539305.1 Ilex asprella
AAGAATCTCTGGACCTGTCGGAGTCCTTGTTTCCATTTTGACAGCCGTTACATTTTCCTATTGGCAATGCACACAAATTGTGTTAAATTACCAAAATTATCCTTCTCCAGTTAGTAAATTCCTTTTGTTACCTACTTTTACGGTAGTGATTAGTTCAGAATAGTCAAAACAAGTTTAACTTACGAACATCTCTAACTTTAACTTAAATTTTTATACAAATTAGAGTTAATATTTAAATAAAAAAGTTTAATTTAATACAAATGGTTGTAATTGACAAATTCAAATTTAAAGTGCGTTTTGTTTCACTTGATCAGCAATTCATCAGAAAGTCAACAAGTAAATCACACTTCGAAGGCACATTACACTAGCTCAAAAGAATAGGGAGCAATCAGGCTGTTCATTTTCTTCTATAAACTCCACCATTGTAACTGTTAAACTTCATGACAATATCAGTTTCCCTGTCTAACCTGCACTTTAAAAAAAAGGAAAAGGAAAAAACTCTAGTTATGGCCATTTCTAAATCGGAGGGTTTCCATAAAGTGAACCGCCACCTGCCCCGAGAGAGAGAGCCCAAACAGGGAAAAAAATAGAGGAGAGAACTTACCAGAAAACTACTGCTTATCTTCTAGTGAGGCCTCAATGCGTTGGATAAGCTGGTCTGCATTCAAAGCTCCTTCCTGAAAACCGGTCCCATAGTGGAGTGTTGAAAGAAATTTAAAGCCGAAAAAAAAACCATACATGCAATTTTGAGATCCCTACTAGAGTAGGATGCTGATGCCTACTTATAACTTTAACACATGGAGGGTGGAACAAATGGAAGACGACATTTTCAATATTAGATAAATCACATCAATTAATATCTGATTCAATGATAAACCTGGAATACTTGACAGATTATTCCAAGCATTTGCACTGAAGTATCTTTTACTAATTACAATACCTGAAGTAAAATTAAACCCCATGCAAGCTAACAACAAAACAAAGCTGGCCCAAATATTGCTCATGTTAATTGATCTCCCAGTACTGGGGGGCAAATGGAACTAATCAGATAATTCTCAATCATGTCATGGCAATCTGCTGTGCCTCAGAATACGAGAATAATTAGGTTATTTATGGTAACTCCACACCGTTGTCTCTAAGCCAGCATTTGAAGAACCAGAATTGGAGCATCACATACAAGTAATCAAGATATATTGCACTTACAAAGCGATCAGAGGGTTTCCCATCTTTAAATATGATGAAAGTTGGCAACGCCTCAATTTTGTACTTGTCCGCAATGCTTGTGTACTTTTCGGTGTCAATTTTCACCACCTGGATCTTATCTTTCATCTTAGCACCAACTTCATTGAGGATAGGGACCATAAATTGACAAGGACCACACCTGAAAACCAAATTTCAGGTTACTCTTTGAATTTGACATTAACATCACTATGCACTTCTGGCTAGTGACAAGAATACATCAGAACACCATGCTTCCAGAAAATGCTCCAGAGATCAACAACTTTTGCAGTAGCCTACCAACTGACAAACTCTCCTCCCTAAGGACTCAAGGTTCACTTACAGGAGGATTTGGCTTACAACACACAGAACGGATTGGTGTCTCAATTAATTGGGTAAACATTTCAGCTCTTAGCTAGGATGATTGCATGGGCCACGAAATATAAGATTTCAGATACCATATCCTGTATAAGAAAAAATGGCAAGGCAATAAAAGAAAAATAAGTTGAATGCAACTCACCAAGTTGCATAAAAGTCAACCAGTACAGGTTTGTCAGAATTTGCCAGCAAATCATCGAAGGAAGAAAATGTTTCCTTCTTTGCCTCAACCTAATTGCCAAACATAAATCAACCATAATTTAACCAGATAGGTTGAAACCTGCAATCTTGCCATACCAAACATGGTAGCTAAAGGATGTACACATCAGTATGAAATATGATATGAATCCCAAGTCCAATAGTTCATACAGATTCAATAAGCAATTGAATCTGCACACATGATGACTACTGCCCACTTAAATGAGAAGAAAATACAAGATGCTAGACAAAAGGCAGTTAAATTATTAATAAAAGGCAAGTTTAGCACTCACAATATTTGCAGAAAACATTTGAAATGAGGAGAAACTCTCATGAAAAAAAAAGAGTAAGAAGACAACTTTACGAACAACCCCAATCCATCACTAAGAGACAATGAAATTCAATGTTCACAGAACAATGCAATTCTTCTCTCCTCTAATATTTGGGAGGATTAACAACCCGCTCGGAATAAAAAGATATCCCATGCTACATTAAGATCACAAATTCACCTTGCAAACAGGTTTTTCTCCCTCTGAATGGTAAAAACTGCAAGCAACTGGAGACACTTTATTCAAATGCCCCTTTAAATATCAAGATTCATTCATGAATTCGGGACACAATAAAGTTTGTCAAGGATATTAAATTGGTTAACTGCTGCTTGATTATTTTGGAGAAAGGTATTAATTCAATGGAAAAAAAATTAAACAGAAGAACACTTTAAACCTTGCTCATAGACACCAAAAGTGCACTTTTGCACCAAACCTTTAAGTTGGCAAAAAATCTTCAACTACCCTCCATAACCAATCCTTCCACCTGAACCAGAAAGTTTAGTTACGAGCAGCAACGTTTCAAAGCTTTGTATATTTGTAGCCTATACACCTCGACCACCGTCATTTTAACAAGGATCCCAATTCCTTGGGGCCTTCAAAACGCTCCAAAAAAGAGAAAGTTAAACACCAAACCTTATTCATAGCTCCAAATGAATTGAGAGATGATTTGTAGTCTACTGACTCTCTTTTTTCTCAAACCAATACAAAACAAACATTTTCTACTATATTTCCAACCAACAAAATCACAACTACTTAGAACTCCAGGATACAGAGGTACAAGCATTTAGAACAGATCCTGTTCAACGTAAGGTTGTAACAAAATCACACCTACAATTGACTATAGTTCACATAAATGATAAAACATGCAACATTTGAGGGGCATTCGAGCAATAACCCTTTCACATAGATTCAGTGTGTAGTTCTTAATAAGAAAGACAGTGTTCACTCCAAAAACAACAAATCAATTCCATAGCCAAAGCACAAGATCATCTTCAAAAAATCGAGGTTATATGTATCTATTCAAATCACGCAACCACCATATTTAACCTATAAACACTGAGAAGTCTCAAAACTGTTCAATTGCAATGTGGGTTGTCATCAGCCAAGAAGACCCAACTCTAAAACCTTATTCAGGTAACTGCCTACCATACCTGAAAATTTGGCTGCGTTAGAAGGTTCCAACGCCATTTAGAATAACTTTCTCAATCCGCTGTCTACAACAGCATCATGGATAGTGCCACCCTAAGTCTTGAGCATCCCTCAAATTCATTACTTTCGTCGACAGTACATAGTTTCATCTACCAATTCCCAAAGCAAGTTACATTCTTCATGTCCCCTGATAGGGTAAATCTTAAATCACTCACTTCCTTTAAGAATCAAATTTAGTTCACTTCACCAAGTCATATTTCAATTCATCTCATAATCCTTCACTGCGAACACCACCTTCCACAAAATTTATCACACCTAGTCCACCTCAAACCCTACGGCCACAATTATACCATAATTTTTTTTTGAACAAAACAATTATACTACAATTCAATGTTGAACAAAAGCACACATTCGAACAAATCAATCCACCAAAAATGTGATTCTGTACATAAAGTAAAACCGTAGATAAGATTTTTCTCAATGAGAAAAGCAGATGACTAGGAATACCACTGCTACAGAATCAAAACTGAAAATATTAAGCTCAAAATCTATAATAAACAGGTAAATACAGTTCTAAAGATCCAGAAAAAAATAAATTTTCTGTGTATAGACTGAGAAATTACCACCAGAGGAAGAATTCGAGGCCGAGAACGAGAGGTGAACCCTCTGTTTCCAATAGGAATACGGCCAAGCTGTCGGGGAAATTGCAGAGAGGACAAGTACGAAAGCTTGGAGGAAGAAGACGAAGATGCAGATAAGGAGGTAGTGCTGTCCGACCTCAGTGAGCGAATTGTTGTGGCTGCAACAGAAATCGCCATAGGAGAGCGCTTTCTTGGAAGGAAAATGCGGAGAAGACGAGGGCGAATAAGAGCTGGCGTTGTGCTGAAATATATTGACGGAGGAATCTCACTTTGTACCCCAAAATATTTAATAATTCTCACTTTGTATCTCTAATATATTAAAAATATCACAATGTAATTTTTTAGTTTATTTTTGTTGTTCATTCAATCAAGAAATATTCATTAATATTGGCCGCATAAATAATACGTGTAACACTAACTAATTATAAATAAACACCTAAGACTAGTAAAATTCACCAATATGATTAACATTATAGTTATTGAATATAAAAGTTATTCGCGATTATAAAATTTAGTGGATTCACAAGTTCTATATATTTATTTTTAATCAATTAATAATATCAGAGTTAATGATAACATACTAAAGATATCTGATCTAAAAACAAAAAACAAAAAACAAAAAAACAAAAGGCACAAGCAATTATTTATTTTCTCTGGTTAAGCAAATAACACTACAACAATATTGTAAGAGCTGACATCATTTTAGTCAAGCCTAGGGTCGACACACGAACACTTCTAAATTATTTTTAGGTGAATAATTTGATTATTTTTGTTTTTAATTTTAAATATTTAAATTCATAATTTTTATATTTAAGGTAAAAAATAACTTGCAAAAACAAACACATTATGTGAATGATTGGATTAAAATCAAAATTATCACAAAAAATTATAATTCAAGACAATTAAATTAATAAATAGGTTAGAGTTATTGAGAATTTAAATAAAATGAGAGAGTAGAGTTTTGTAATTTTCTGTTTAAGCAAATGGTGCGTTACATTTTTTTTTACTTTTTACTTTTTATTTTTGAATGTACATATATTTATGATTTTAAAAAATATTTTTCAAAGTTTTGAACATTGGACATAGCATCTTAAGTTTTTTTTTTTAAATTTAATCATATAATTTTAAGAGACATAGGTGATGAGGTTCTAGGTGACCGTCTCATTTCCCTGAGGGTGGAGCCGGCCCAGGTAAAGCCTATATCTATCAGACCTAGAAAAAAGTCAAAAGTCATAATTAAAATAACCAGATTAGGTACATAAGTTGAAAACCAATTTCCGCACAAAACTTTCTAAGTTAATATTGTCCCACATTAACTAGTTTGAATTTTGGCTTCCAAAAACTCATCTTCCTCCATAAAGAATGGTTTCCTTTATTGCTTATATACTTGCCTCTGGCTCATACAGCTCTCATCCTTAGATGCTTCACTGTTGTAGAGAGAGAGAGAGAATACATTCATCAAATGAAAAAGATGAATCTATCAAACAGGTGCTGTTTGTTTTTTTTTGTTGTACTCTTCGGCTTACTATCTAATCTCTCTTTGTTTTGTGGTGGTGGCGCTGATCCAACAAATGGATTCACCCAACTGCCATTGACAGAAGATAATTTTAGAATCCAGAACCCATATGATCTTCCCCTTGAAGAGCGCTACAGTTTTGAAAATGTAGTTCATCGATTGTGGGTTTATGCCGATGATAAGCCACACGACCTTACTAGCCTTACCCAGCCCCGCGCTGAAATTCGCATTCAAGTACTCACTTTCTTCTCTCTCCATTTACATTTGTATCCATTCATTCTTGTATATAAATTAACTAAATTATATTTTTCTAAGTCAGGAAATTAAGCATATCGGCAAGTAGCTCAATTGCGCATTATGTAGGGTCGTGGTTGTGGTTGTGGTTCTTGTTTCCTAGGGGCAATAAAATTTTAAAATAATATTTTTAGTTCAAATTTGTAAAAATAAAAAATTAGGCCCATTAGGGCGATTGGTGTCGTGCTTAATTGTTGATTAGGGCTAACCCAAGGTACACACCAATTTTTTAGATGAGCTTGCCAACCAGCCAAACTGTTGCCGATCCATATTTTTACATTGTGGGTTCATGCATTGGACTACTCTTCGGAAAATGACAATATTAAGACACCGCTTTCTCCCCTACTTCGAGTTAACAAACCATTACAAAACACTCACACTTCACCCATCCACTAAAACGAAGGCAACTTAATAGTAACAATATGCATACGGATTGACAAATGGCCCATTCGTCGATAGGCTGGTCCATTAGTCCAACGACTTCTTCTTGGTCATTGATTGACGGGCTGAGCAGGCCCGGCCTCCACCCGGCCCATTGCGTGGCTCCTCAGGGGCTTGTATAGTGCAGATCCATGGTGCATCACACGGTGCAACAACTTCTATGTTAACAATCAACTATGGAGATCTCAGGTGGTCAACTGGTGGCTACCAATATGCATGATAAATGGTTTCGGGTTACTTTAATCCACGACGTGGATGGAGGAAAGGTGACACTTTTCATTGATGGCGTACAGAAGTTTGAGACGAAGGATCGAGGCCTGGGTGACTTGTGTTTCAAATGTGGAGAAAAATATAAGTTATTATATGGAATCGAGGTGGAGAGACATTAAAATTTACAAAAAGTGATAGTCATGAACCAAGTGAAGAAGAAACATTAAGTTCAACATAGTTCATAAGCTTTGGTTTTGAGACGGTGTTGAATTGTATGTGTCTGTATTGTCCAAATCTTCTATTTAGTGCTTGTCAAAGAATTAGTTTAATGAAATTAAAAGGAAAAATGTCTCCCGGATAATCCAACCGTTATAATTGATAAAGTCACCTAATTAAGTCACATTTTTTTTATTAGGACCTAACTTGATGCCTTAATATATTGTGTATCCGTTGGACTGGCATTAGATCCAAGAATTAAATAAAGTTTACTATTAATTCATTGATCATAATACATTAAGTTTCTAAATTAAATAAAAATAGTTGTGGGTCAAAAGATAATAAAAATAGTCTCTCTCTTCACAAAATCCTCAACAATCTCCCAGCTCCACACAAATCACAACATACCAACACCACCAATATTCTAGCTTTATTACAATAGCCAAACATTAATGTGCCAAAAAACCTGTATTGGCAATTATTGACGATAAAAGAAAATGAATCAGCCATGCCCCACAGCACTAGATATTCCATACTAGTGAACCATCCACATACGGATATGTATTTACTATGTTTTATTTAAGAATATATAGGAGAGCCAATGAATGAAATGGTGCATGCAAGTAGAAAACACACCAATATGACACATCTCTACAGTCTTGTAGGTTACTGCAAGAAGCCTACGATCGAACCGCAAGGAAGACAGCACAATTTTCCAATTTGGATAAAAAGCCATTGCATGGGGTTTGGATAATCATCGGCCACTGAAGATCATGGGGCTGGCAATGGTAGCTCTGGAGGCAAATGCCGGTGAAATGCATCAACCCGCATTTCCAACACCGTCTTCATTCTCTATCAACTTTGCAAATTTTACGGCTCCAGATTTCACCTGACATTGTCAAAGTTTCATGAAGAAAAATATCTCCACGCAAACTACTAAACAAAGCAAACATGTTCTTCTCTTTTGAAGCAAAATAGAACCTAATAGTTATCAAAACATACATACCAGAGTAACAAAACATAGCTGCTGTCCTCACATGAAGGTTTAGAACTTAAGAACTCACCATATATTGACGAAAATATTCAGATCATATAATCGGTCTTTGTTTCTTTCCGCTATACTAAATGTTTTCTCCACCCAAAAAAGAAGATGATAATGTGGTATAATCAATCCCTAGTAAATTAGCTTCAGATCACTGCCTGGTGCACATGTGCTTTGTCACAACATGCCTATGCATGAAGGGCATGGTTTTTCATCCTTTGGCACTGGAAATTACTGCAAATAGTAAAACAGGTTATAGTATCAAGTTTCAATAGATGGAGAGCTCACAATAACTTGTAGTTGGCTCTTGGAGGGCTCCTCATTCCAAATTGTAACTGGGGATCTATTTCCTACCGGACCTAGCTTAGAAAAGGCAGCAAGTTCAGTGGGTGATTTTGGAAGAGTCTTGTGGTGCAGTTAAAGATGGGATGTGGTTTCCTAGAACCTAAGACATCGTTCGTCATTGATTTGATTAGAGTATTTTTGTTCTAAATACAACATTTTAAACTTGAGGGGTCTAAATATTGTACGTCTACAAACTTTAGGGAGCCTAGATGACATTTGATTGCAGATGTATTTACAAACCTAAGGGATTTGTGTGTAATACTTTAAATATTAAAGGGTTTGGGTATAATTCTTCCTTGATTTTTAATGCATGTGAGTCCCACATAAAAGTACTAATTATATTTTATAATTGACTTAAACCTGGTTTAGATTATAGACACTTGAAAGATTAATATTATAATTTATTTTTATTGTGGTCCTCATAACAAAAGTAAATATTTTATTTTATATCAATCGGCATTAATGTCCTTATCTTCATGTTGACCATTGCGCATTAGAATGATCAATACTATAATTTACTAATCTAATACCATGTGCTAGTTTTCTACCTCATTTTAGTGCCATCTCAGATGTAGTACTTAAAAAAAAAAAAAACTAAATAATACTTCCTATATGGGTTTATTTACACTGTAGCAGCCGGAGCAGTATTAATTTCAAATGCTATAACCGGGCCAATAAAGACATAACACACGCGGTATAAAAATATTTTATTAACTATTTTTGGTTATCCATGTATACCACTCTCAAATTGAAAACAAACATGCCTGGTGGTCTTGCTTTTTGTATATTCCTACAGAAAATTTGTTTTTCTTAATAAGAGCTTGGAATTAACCATTGAAGCGTGTTAGTGAATTGACAAAGAAAAAGCGTGTTAGTGAATTCTCCCTTGGCCCGTGCACTGGATTTATTACTCTGTTTTATGCATTTGTTTTTATCCTCAAGAATGCCTCAATTCACAAAGAAAAAGCGCCACAGCCTTCCACCACCCGGTCCAACCACCCTCCAAACCAGCCCCAGGGGTTGCTATTAAACAAAACTGTACGTGAGCCAAGATTTTCTTCCCCTCCCAACTTTGTGTGTGTTGGCTTCCTCTGCAAACATGGCGTATTTGGGTTGACTTTAGAGTTGCTTCTGCTACGTTCCTCAAAAGTACGGACACTTTCAATTTGTACAAGAAATACGAAAAATTGTATTACATTGGTTATTGTTGGACATTTCGAAATCCTCTCTGACCAAACTGTTCTTGTCCTGTAGTTCATTTTGTGTATGCTTTCTCTCCTTTTGGTGGTAGAAGTTGGCCCACCTCCAACGGTACAACTTTAGGGGTGGTCACACGGGTCACTGGTATTCTGCTGCTGTCTCCTGTGTACTGCGGACGGAGCCTTGTCATGTCCCGCCTTGCCCACCCATTTTCCACGAGTCTCACACTCAGGTATTTCATTGAAGATTTCATATTTTCCTTTTGGGATCCCAAATGCTACAAGGATCCCAATCTAATCTGATTTTAGTTTCTTGTGGTCAAGTGGTTGAATAAGAATCAAGACGTAAATTTAAAAGTTATGAGTTTGAATTTTACTCATTGCACAAAATTCAAATAAACTGTAGCCGACGGGTTTTTGCATATGTATATATCCAAATTGGATTCCCCAACATACCCAAAAATATGTAATAATCACCAAATTAGAAGTCCCAGTTTGATAATCACATAACTAATCATTTTAGAATAATAATCCTCATCCTCATCATCACTCATCACTCATCACTCATCACTCATCACAGCCACCCAAAATTCATCAACACTCTTATCTTTGGTATACCATTCTCTTTTAAAAATAAAGAAATCAGGAGCAAAATCATTCCACCTTTTCCTGTAAAGATTAGAAATAAATACACATCCTCCAATACCACATGGTCCATTTGTGTCGTCCATTCAAACTCTTCCCGTGAAAAGCCAAACAAGCCTGACAATCTTTAATTCTCTCTCTCTCTCTCTCATATGCAGTGAAAAGCCACAAAGCTCTCAAGCCCTCTAGGAGTCTAAAAAATCTTCTTCTCTGGCTAACACAGAACACAGCAGTTTCATGGAAGTCTTCCTCATGCTTGTCTGCCTTCTTACTTTACTCTTCCAGTTGTCTCACTCTGCAACACTTGTAGTAGATGGAATTTCAGCATGGAGAAACCCCATTGTCCAAGTAGGGGACTCTGTCAGTAAGTATAAAATATTCTCCCCATAATGGTTGATTCATTTGCTTATTTTTGTGTCCATTATTAGCTAACATACCCTCTGTTTTGAATCTCTCTCTCTTCTCAGTTTTCCAGCACAAGTATCACTACAATCTTTACATTTTCCAGCACAAAAATGCCTTCAATGTCTGCAACTTCACCGAGGCTACACTACTCAGCAAACCAAATTCTACGTCTTTTACAGTAGTCACTCTGTCTCTCTCTTCCTGTGTGTGTGTGACTTGCTTTTGTGTTCTTGAACAATGGTTAAATTTGTGTGTGTGTGTGTGTGTGACTTTCTTTTAAATACTTGAAAATTTGCTACAAATTTTTGTCTTGGGTACTTGAGAAATTACTAAAGATTTGTGCTTTTGGACATATTCTTCTCTGGAAAATTCAGAAATGGTCTAAATTAAATCTTATAGTTTGGACCATGTTCTTTTACTTTCAATTGGTTTTGTGTATTGTTTATTTACCCATATGCATTGTTCATCTGGGTACTTTAGAAATGGCTGAAACTTCGTTTCTAACTATTTTCTTATGACATGAAGTGGAACCCATCACGCCCTGGTTTCTTCTACTTTTCCTTCTACAATGGCTCTGCTAAACCATGTCAAGAAGGCCATAAGTTCTCTGTGAAGGTGTCTCTGTCATCACCCCCAGAGAATTCTGCTTCCTCACCAGAACTACCACCAATGGCAGCTCCACCAGTGAGTTCCGGTGGTTCTGTATCGTCTTCTCCGGCATACCCTTGGCCTTTCAGACCTCGAGAATTGACTTCACCAAGTCCTGCACCAAGTGCAATCCTTCCAGCTATGAGTCCTATGGTGCCAGACAAAGGTGATAGTATACCATTTATCAACAGTAATCCAGCAGTTCCTCTACCAACTGGTGAAGTGGACTCGACTACAATTCGCCCTTTGCCCACTTCTGGTCATGAAGAACAGGTACTCATGGACATTTTACTTCCATTTTTGCTTAATCTACGCTATCGAAACTGTCTTTTTTTATACTGTATTGCAAATAACAATTTTTTGACAGTAAAATTAAACATTAATCCTAAAATGTTAGCATTGATTCTAACGTTTGATTTGAAACATACTAAAGTTATAGCTTAGCCCACTAAACTTTCTAATTTTCAGTAATGGTACTGTAGTCTTACCCGGAAGGGATAAATCACACAATTATTCAAATGTAATATACTATTTATCACGTCTCCATTTAATTATGCGATGCAATGGTGACACTGTCATAGATCTATACACATGTAAAGCAATGTGTATATAAGTATGTTTGCATGATTATATGCAAATTTATGGTGGGTCTTAGGAGGCTAATGATGGTGTCTTTGATTGGATTCTCAATAATTTTTTTGGGTGTGATTGCAGGTGGTGGGGTTGGTTACAGTTCATAGAGCTTTATGTTGTGTGGTTTTGCTGGCGTTGCTATGAAGGAAGAGAGAGAGAGAAAGAGAGAGAGTTGCAATTTATGTAAAGAGATATGTGGTAGGGGTACGTGTGCCGGGAACTGTAGCTTTGTATCTAAAGTAGCTTTAAGGTGGCGATTATATAAGGTATTATGCAATATTTGACCCTACTTTGGAATCATTAGCACTTTGTTCTTTTACTCTTTTTCTTTTTATTTTTGCCAAGCAATCAAACAATTCTTTTCCTTTTTTATTTGCCCCTTTTTACCTTTCCTTTGCTGGGGTGGTGTTCTCTTTCTCAATGGGATTCAGAAGTCCCAAGCTCTCTCATAGTGAAATTCATCATACAACTATCATGTGAATTTTAACGTTCCGAATAGATGTGAGTAGTTATACGTGTCTGAACTTTTTCTAACTAAAATGTAAGAGGTGGTTGACATATAAGTGCATAAATTTTCTGTGGTTAGAATATTAAAATGTAAATAGATAGATTTACTGTAGTTAAAAAGTAAAATGTAAATCAAAAGATAATCGACAGTTCAAACAATTTGAACCGCCGTCATACTTTGTTTTCAAGTGATTCATGTTTCCATTATATAGATGCCTATACTTGAATGGTTTCTGCATGATTACTTCTGAGTCATTGGGACTTATTTTGATGCATATTCAAAAAAAGATCCAGCTTCAAACCCAATTATATATACAAATTGTGATGTAATGCCCAATCAAACTAAGCAAATGGATGAGTTGAAACTGATAAGCACATAGTGGGGGTGCAAAAAGAGTCCTTGTCAATCATGAAGGGCTTAGGGTTGTAATTAGAGCAAGCC
>CM042193.1:8091788-8101950 GCA_023539305.1 Ilex asprella
ATTTGAGTCCTACTGTTTTTTGCTTTGTTGGCTTTTATCTCTAATAACATGAATTACAAACACTATAAGAGAGACCAGCAATGCCGATCCTGCAAACATAGGAGCACAGATCTTGAACCTCTTTGTAGGTGTCTCCCCTGTTTGAGTTGATTGATCACGGGGGTATTCCTTCTCTGCCCTCGAAGATTCGCCTTCTTCTGTCTCTTTTGCACCATTTACTTCTTCATGAATATCATTTTCTCTTCCATCAACTTCTTTCCAGCTAACAACCTTATGTTTTTTATGCTGACCTTGATCTTCAGCTTGATGAAGTTGTTGATCACCTTTGAAATCCTCTGGTGCTCGAACACCTTGACTTGTTTGCTCTTCCTCTAATTCTTTTCCTCGCAGCTCACTCTCCGCTTCCTGTTTTTTCTTAGCCTGTTCTTCCGAATTATTATCCTCTTCTCCTTGAGTTTCTTCTTGGTGCATCACCTTTGAACCAGCCGGTTCTTCTTTCCCAGGACTCAAATTTTCATACCCCTCTCGTCGTTCATATTCTTCTGGAAATTTTTGCTTAGCTTGATCAGTTTGTTTAACATCAACAATCTCAGGCTCTCCATATTCATCGTGCTTCATTTTCTCTCTCTCAGTGTCCTTGTCGCCTATAATTTCCAGTGATCCCGAACTCCCCCTAGCTAGCCTTTCTTCCTTCACCTCTTCAATCTGAATCCCGGTAACACCTTTAATTGATTTTGGCATTGTAATTGTCAAAAGCAATTGATCCTCATTAAACTTCGCCTTGATTTTGTCCAAAATCACTCCACCAGGAATTTTGAAAGCCTTTCTGAATCCCCTCATCACCTCCTCTTTCTTGAGCACTCTTCCTCCCACCACCACCATCTCCTGGACCGGCTTTTCACCCCCTATTGTAATTATAGTTCCATCCTCATTGATGTCAATCTTTATATTCTCCCTCTTATAACCTGGATTTGTTCAAATTTTCACCAAATCAAATGGTAATACAGCAACAAAAAAAAATGACTTGAATTGTAGCACATACACACAAACAGATAGGAGAAAAGAGAGAGAAAACCTTTGACATGAGCAGTAAGGATAAACATGGTTTCTGTTTCTCTAGACAAGAAAAGAGGACCAGCTCGATCCTTGGCCATTAGAAGATCAGCGGCGGCAAAATCATCTAATACTCTGGTGAGCTTGAGTCCCAATTCAAGTTCCATTTTCGTGAGTCTTTTTTATCTGATTTTTGATCAAATGAGCTGGGAAAGAGAGAGAATGGTGGAAGTTTTAATGAGAGGATGGTGGAAGTTTTAATAGAGGAACATTGTGTGTTTGTATGCCCAAATTTCAGAGAAAAGTATAAATGCATTGCTTCCTGATATGGTTTTGTTGGAGGCGGTTATGACAGTTAAAAGTCGGTTACTTGTTTCTTGTGACAATATTTGCCTTGGCGGGAAGCTAAGAGCTGGAAATAAGTAACTCTACACAATAAGGGAGGTAGACATTGTAATTTTATCCCTACATTTTTATTTTTTTGCCTATTTCTATCACAAGTGTAATTATTTAAATTTTAATTATATTTCTCGAATAATTTCTGAAAAATGAACAACTATATTGTGGACTAACACTCTTATTTAAATTGTAATCGGACCAAACATTGGCTGACCAACTGTATCTAATAACGGGAATAAGTTTCAACATGGCGACCTAATATATATTGAAGCTTAAAGCGATTTGGATGAGACATTTTCATTTATTTAATACTAATATAATTTTTAAAAAAAATCTCGTTAGTACAACTACACATTCATATTCAAATTATTGTATTCTCAAATTTTGCTATCATATCTTATCAATTACTAACATATCTTTTTATTTGATACTTGTGAAAAATTTATCAAAATATTTTTTTGGAGGTATAATTAGTTTTTTAATTTTTCTTATTTTTAATTTTTTATATCCAGATGGTTGTCTATAATATATAATCAAAATAAATACATATGGTTAAAAAGGATCTATAATTAAAAAAAAACTTGAATTTAAACAAAAGCCCTAAAAATATGAAACAATAAAATTTATTTATCAATGTTACTTTAAAAAATTAAAATTTGATATTTTGATTCTATCTTGATTGAAGTTAGATTATCACTCTTGCCAACAAAATTGAGTGGACTACGTTTAGGGAGACTTGAAGATATGGATTTTGTGAAGCATTGGGATAGGGGACGAGAGATTGGTTTTGGATTTTGTGGGCAGATTTATAGATGGATCTAGACCATTGAGCATATAATTTTTTTTTATTGAGCTTAAGCTATATACATTTATTTTGATATGGACTTAGAATATTATGAATTTACTCTCGATTCTACCACGTATATATGAAATATGAGGCCTAAAACTCACGTTTTTTTGCCTCCCTTATTGGGTTGGCCTTGGGTTTTGAGAGTTGGGCTCAACTCTCACTCAATGAAACTTGTTGGATCGTGGGTTGATTTAGTATGTAAAATAAGTATGAATATATACAGCGATGGTAGGCTTAGTCAACTTTAATTTTGGGTTGTAGTTCGTTTTGTACCTTTTGTGTAGAATAAAACATTCACATACACATAGTTAACAAATATTTATTTTATATTTCCACCAAGTAATCAAAATATGAGTTTTTTTTTTGGTCAAGATCAAAATATGAGTTTAAAGAATAACAAAATAACGAAATAACAAGTTAGTGTTAAGATCTGGGATTAAGATTCGAATGTGGAATTACTTAAATCACGAGTTAATTAATGGTTTGAATTATAATTTGGGTCGGAATTTGAGCGATTTGAATCATAAACTGACATTATTTCGGATTGTGCAATCCCGCTTCGTGGGATGCTAGGGGTATCTACCAGATCCAGTATTTATGCTCCTACCTTAAACTTCGGCTGTGATTCTTCAAATATATCTTCGGTTAATCATGTTGGCTTCTTTTGATTCTTCCCACCAGTTATGGAGGATCAGGAAACTAACGCCTAGACAACCAGCCCTTAACATGACTTTTTTTCCCAGAAGTTTCAAAGTAATTTGGCTACCGAGTTGTTCATAGGCTGTTCAAATTATAGCAATTTGTGATTCATTTGCACGTATGGAACTTTGACTCCAACCAACAAAACTTCTCCAAATTGAAGCTTCAGATTCCTCAACAACTTGCAAGTTGCTGCACGGAGGGGCAGTAATTACAAAAAGAGTATAACCAGAATTGATTTCAACCAGAGAGATCCAATCATCTTTAGCAATGGTGCAGCTCAAGGATGGGATGGTGATTTCTACCTAAGTTTGCCTTAAAAACAACAGCAATCAAAGTGGTGGTTACAGGAAGGTATAGATAGTATAGGATGGGCGGGCACGGGAGGTCTGGCGTCCGACCCAATTGTTAGCGAGGCAAAAAATCTTCTAGACAGATCAGAGATGACGGAGTAAGTCTAATTAAAGGGTAAGAGCTTTACTTTGCATGGACAAAAACAGCATCCAAGTTCAAGCACAAATGCATTTATATAACAAAGTTTTTCTAAAAATCTGCAGTTGAAATTTGAGGCCACAAGCTATAAATGCCATTACTCACACTTCCATATGTATGTTCACAGCATGCTAATTGCTAAGAGCTAGCTGACACAGTTACCAAAGCACTACAAGTCAAGAGTATTTTCTTTGTTTCAACTGCTGCTAAACGACTCTCCATAACCATAAGCACAGAAGGAAGAAGCATCATAAGGATTCACAGATAAAGAGTGAGATTAAACATTAATAATATTTTTGATATATGACTGTGGATCACTATTATAATCTTAAGTACAACATATGCATTATTAACACAAACAAGTATTGGTGAAAGTGGCGAACGAGGTTACGCCTAGTTAGTAGATCACAAATTTACCAAATTAAAAATCAAGTGTGTGTGTGTGTGTGTTAGAGAGAGAGAGAAAGAGGAACAATTAATTAACTTAGTGGCAGGATCTCTAGGCATAATCAAATGCACACTAGATTGCAAAAAGAATCCTATGCAATGTAGTTTGAAATGGTCAATAATTCTGCCAAGTCAATACCTCAACTTGGCAGGGATGTTGGTATGCTTCTGATGTAATGTAATACACCTTCATACACTGTACCCAAAAAAATCAAAAAGAAGGAAAAGAAAACGTGCAGGCAAATAAGCAGAGCATTCTTCCAAGTCTTTATCTGATGTGATCTTTCTTATATTAAAATTAATCTCATGGTTACCATATAAAGTTAATAAACCAATGCACAGGTCAACAAGAAAGCTGGAATTTGACCAAGAACTATAAAATAATTCTCATTAATGCAGACAGGAATTCTAGTCCTTGAGCATTATTAAAATTTAATATCATCCCCCCAGGCACATGAAGTTGAGGAAGCAATTCAGAGAGAGTAAGTCAGGATTAAATACTCAGAAGAAGAGTTCAGAATCAATTTGAAAAATCCTCTCAGACCATATTCAAAGCCACAAGGAAAATGATCAGGACATAATTCGCCTTTTTTTTTTTGAGGGGAAAAAATATATTTCGAAAACAGACAAGATATACATTATAGCTCAATGCACACACCATTCGACAAGAAGGGAGATGGCTCAAAATAGTGTTCCCTGGTTATTGAATTTCCAACACATCTTAATCGTATTTAGTCATCAATTTTGTAGAATAGTTACCAGGTCTGCAATTCCAGCAAACTAATTGAAAGGACATCAAAGTAACCTGAGTCATGAAAGGCAAGCTTAAACATGATAATGGGAAATGACCATATATTAAACTAAAGTGCTGCTCAGTTTCATTTCTTCTTGCTGCTATTACTTCATCCAGAGAGGCCAGTGGACCAAGAATACCTCCAATTTTACATTTCACACAAAACCAAAACAACGTTTTCGATTGATCTTAGAGAACAAAATGAACATGAACACTACCATAATCAAAAACAGCTACCGCATGAAGAACAGAAACAGCAAATTTACACAGAAATTTAATTATACAGTGGCAACACAAGCAGGGCAGCAGCTTGATGGACTGCAAAGGTCCAATCCATATCCAAATTTCTTTACACAATATATTGTGATAAATACAAGACTTTACCTCCTTAAACCTTCTATTTTAAGGGAATCAAAATTCAGAACGCATTCCCAAGTTCTACATTCTTTGCCAACCAGCAATTGAACCAGCGCAGTGTATTAGTTGTGAGTGTCTACTCTTCCCATAGCGTCAAGATGCAAAGGTTCTACTGCGCACAATCCTATGGAACACTTCCCTCACTCGGCGCTCCAACGGGTCTAATCCATCCTTAATTGCTTCATAAACTAGTCCAAGCTCCAGCATTCTCTGCCTTACTTCTCTCTCTTTATCCTCTGTCAAGGGGAATTGAACGGAATATGTCAGTTCATTCATGAGACGCGAGCATTTCTCAATCTCATGAATCTCCTTCAGCAATCCACAAGAATTTCTGCGGTTTCTCTTCTTCGATTCCTCCATAATCCTCTCGTGGAGTGACAGAATAGGAACTGCCCAACTGAACTGCCTAGTCACATAAAAATGTGTCTGGAGGCCACGGTCCTGACAAGGGATTGCGGCCACTAAAGCCCACATTACAAACAATAGCACATAGCTCATTGTATAAAAAGCAACAACAAGTCCATTGGTGGCCATAATTTCATTGGCTTTTGGAGCAATCAAGCTGTTCCCAATAGCTTGGAGCTGCCTATTAGCTGACCATGACCTGGATACACTCCATGACAATGATCTAAAATGCCCCAATGATTTGTTATCCTTATGCACATTGTTACGTCCGAATGATCGATTTCTATGAGCAAGAGTTGTGTTAGACTCCTTCTCATCAAGCATTCCGATGGCCAAATCGATCAACGCCTTCTTGGCACGACGAAATTGGCCTTCTCCAAAACTCCTCTGATTGCCTAATGCACACAACACAATCTCCAATTGCTTTTGCCATTGCCTGACTTGTTCAATCCCATCTCTAATTGCATTGCAAACATCTAAAGCTTTCAGACTCCTCTCAAAGAAGTCTAACGTGTATCGATCCATCGGGGCTCTATTCAAGTACTCCCCGTTGTTAAACATTATGGCCCTGAATTCTTCTTGGCAACATAGGAATGCATCAAGAAGTTTGCTAATCCATGGAAGTGAGAGAAGCTCCTCGGATTGGACAGACGATAAATCGTGAAACCTTTCAGCTACATGTTTCTGAAAGGCTTCGAGCTCAAGTTCTTGGCTTGTGGCCCCATGAGTTGATTCCATTGAATGAACCTGATCACGGCGTGTACTTAGAATTGAACGGCCCAAATTGATGAAAGATGCTGATGATCCTTGATAATCTGTTGTTGGCATTTCTTACATGAAAAAACTCTGAAAATTTCTTGAAATGGCAATTGGAACAAAACCCAAAAACCCAGAAACAGAATAACTTGGTGGGAATGAAGAATTTTGGAGAGATGATGACAAAAATTCAAGATTCGCCACAAACGAAAGGCCCAAAGTTACAAACAGGTCAAACTCATTGGATTCAAAATTTGTAGGAATTGAGGAGATAATGACAAAAACCCTAGATTGCCCAAAACTGAGGGCTCAAGGAATAAAAAAAACCCTCAAATGAAAATTGGAATCAAACTTTGGAAAACCCAGAAACTAGAGAACTCCACTGGACTCAAGAATGGTTGAAAATAAAAGAGACAATGGCAAAAACGCAAACTTGGCCCAGCTGATAACCCTAGAACACGAATGGTTTCCCAATTGTTCACCAAAAAACAAACCCTTCAATCGAAAATTGGAATCACACCCTCTAAAATCCAGAAACAGAACAAACCCAATCGAGCTTAGAATTGCTGGAAATGAAGAGGCACCAACAAAAGACCAATTTTTTTCAAAGTGACCCCCTAGAACACAACGAGCCCAAAGAACTGAGGCTTTCAATTTCTGGAAAAACCCTGAAAATCCCAACAGAGAACAAGATACCAGCAGAAAGAGAAAGAAGGGTGGTGAAGGATATGAACTGGGGGATGTCTGAAAACCTAATAGGTGGGGAGATTTATATCGACTCGATTTGGACCGCGTGATATGATTTGTTGGAAGAGACTTTCATATTGAAGTGGATTAAAAACGGTAATACTTTCAAAAGTAATCACAATAATTAGTAACTGATCCAGTGTTTTCGAGCAGTGAAATAGTGAAAAATTCAGTCACCTTTAGTCACCTCCACCCATGCACTGGACACGCCTTCACCCCTACGCTACGCGGTCCTAGTAAAAACATCCCCAGAATCTTCGTCATTAGATCTTAACCGTTGATTACTAGTTTTAATCTCATCAGACGGTTTAAACCGATCGTTTGGTGGGTTTAGACCAGCACGGCACCTGTTAATTTTAGACATCGTCCGTTGAGGCCAACCGAAGTCGTTTCAAAATTAGTGAATTTAAATAGAGTTGGAATACGTCTATCAATGAACAAGGGATTGATTAAGCTATTAACATTGCTTTGTTTTTCACTTCTTTTTTTTTCAATTAATTTTGACTTTTTTGTTTGAAATATCTTCGTTCGCTTTTAGAATTAAATCCTAAGATCTTATATCAAATTCTAAATCCTTATCCTTCCTTGCATTAATGTCGGGTTGTCTTAGAAAAATGTTCATTTTAAATACAGTCTGGTAAGGCAACGTGAAATTAATTTGGAATTAGTGAATTTAAATTTATTATAGATTCATATGAATATATTTAAACACAACATGAACTCATTAAATGTAATATATATACGATTAATATTCAATATGAATTTAATATAATAATAATGTTTACAATTATAAATAATTTGATATAAAACTCTGAAATAAATCTATTGTCACGGTACATTAATGGACACTTGTACTCTTCTTGACAAGAATGAAACTCTTCTTGACTTGAATCCCACATCGGTAGATTCAAGAGAATGAGACATTTTCCTTGCCTATAAAAAAGTTGAAGCTTTTTTTTTTTATCATTTAACTTTTTCACTTGTTTTTGCAAGTGTCCACTAATTGAAAATCTTTTACTTAAGAGAATGCAAATTTTGTGGATAGTTAATAGTTAATGGAATTTAAAATTTTAATAGAGTAATTTTTTGGTGTGGGTTAAAATTTTAATAAAATTAAACGTATTAAACGAGTCGTGTTAACCGTTTGTTAAACGATTCGTGTCCGTATTTAAATTTTTTACCCGTTTATTAAACGTGTCGTGTACGAATTTATAAATTTTTTACTCGTCACCCGTTTATCCTAACACGTTTGACACTCCTAGTTACAAATCATAATCAACAGGATATCACATATTGATAATCTTAATCATACATGACCTGCTGGGTTAGTGGGATAGAGAGTGGAGGGCTCTAGTCGTGCCACGTGGAATAGATGGAGGGCGTGGTGGGGTATAAGGTTGACCACGTGGATGGGGTATAATAGGTGAGACTAAGAAACAGTCAATTTTGATGCATACGTGGACTGGGGCCCAGCTGCGTTCACGGTGGCGCGTGTTTTGGCGAGGGACGACTGGGTCGATGCTTCCTTACTTTTTCTTGAATGATGGAAGGGTGACAGTAGATGATGTCAAAATGCGAGTTTGTAAAAGTGGCCTACTCCCTGTTCTTCTTATAACAAAAAATGGTTGATGGGTCTCTCTCCTTGTTCGTATGCTTGAGTTATGTTTGATGTGTGGACTGTATGCGTTATATGTGTATGTCTTAATCCAAAAAAAATTAAGTGTTATCTTACATCGTCTGCTCAGCACAAAAAATTGAAATATAAATGATCTACTCCTAGTTTCTCTTATAAAATGAATTGGTTGGTGAGTCATTCTCCTGGTTAGTGTGCTTGAATTGTGTTTGATGTGTGGACTATGTATCTTATATGTTGATATCTTAATCAAAAAAATAAAGAAAAGGTTATTATGTTATAAAAAAAATTATAATCCATTATAAAATGTTACAATTAATCACACATATTATATTAAGGATAAAAAAATTTATTGTAAAATAATCAAAACAGTGGAAATGATTTTGTTTTTAAGGAGACCAAGATAAATTATTGATAAAATCAAAATTACAATATCTTGATGTATTTTGGAGTATTCCAAGGTGTTTTGACATATTTTTTTACCATTATTTTAAAATATTTTGAGATATTTTAAAATATTTGAGTGTTTTAGACTATTTAAAAATAATATCTCGTATTTTTTATATCTCAATAACTTTATTCGGCTCTAAAATAAATGGTGTACTCTTTGATTTGGACAAATCAGAACCATTTGAGTTGTGTTGAAGTACATGCTTTCTTTTTTGCAAAGGGGTTGGTTCCCAAAAAAAAAAAAATTGGCTTCTAGGCTGTTGCACCTTAACAAAAGGACAAAAATATAGACAAATCTGAAATTCCCAAGTTGGTAACGCCAGAAAACTATATGAAGGTCAAATCCTTTATGATACATTTTAGGGTAAATTAGATAGGACACTCTCAAACTTAGGATCAATGGCACGGCACCACCTTAAACTTTTATGAGCTATACTTAACCCCCTTTCTATTTATAAATAAAATGAAAATTTAATAGAAACCATAAATTTAACGGTGTTTGAGCTACGCGTGCCAATCAAATTACTTGAATTGTGAAGGCATTAATTATGTATGTTCAATACGATAATTTCATACTTTTCAAGTTCTATTTTTTTTTAAAAAAAAAACAACATAAAAATACCTAATAAAAGCCAAACTCTACCTTTTTTGTTCTCCAAATGCGTCTCTCTCTCTCTCTCACACAGACACAGACACACACACACACATACACACTTGTAGATGTCTATGCAATTTAGGTAGGAGGATAATGATTGCTCTGCAATTGGGTGGCGAAGTTGCGGTGGAGGAGGACTCTGATAGATTGGAAGGCATCTAGTGTCTCTACAATTGGAGTTAGAAGGCATCTGGTGCTATGACATTTGTGTGATTAAGTTGTCGATGGAGTGGATTTGATTGGATGTTGAATGACTTATGTAGAGGGGATTGGGTTAGGTGTTGAATGATGTTGGTGGATTGGGTTAGGTGTTCTTCATTGGAGGTGGTAGTGGTGGTGGGGTGTGGGGTCTGCTGAGTCGAGAAC
>CM042193.1:8108733-8121111 GCA_023539305.1 Ilex asprella
AAAAAAAAAGATTTCTACGACCCCTGATTGAGATGTATTTAAAGTTTCACAACTTTCGGTGTCGAGATTCCAAATTCTCTCTCCGATTCCCATGCCTTCTTGTTCATGGTGAAAGCTTGAAAAAGTGGGAAAAAAAAGGTTAATCCCTCATTAACGGCGGCAACGATGGCAGCTCATACACATGGCGACCTCATTAAAGGTGGGTAAGATTCGATTCTTAAAGTTTTCAACAATCGAGAAAGCCTAAATTTGCTCCTATGATCAGGAGAATTCTTCTATTGATTGAAATGACTTGAGGCACCAAACTAATGAGAGCATTCAAAAAATTCCCAATTCAAAGGACATAACAAAACTTTTTGGAACTTACAAAGGAGAGATCAAATTAATAACAATACAATATCCTTTGATTTCCCCAATAATATATCACAACCATTAATTTCACTATAGATCTCAACATTTATTAAAATCTACTACCTATTCAATGGTTGTGACTATCAAATCTAATTTTTAAGTCCATGTAGCATTACTCATTTATGATGTACTTGTAGGACACCCATTTACGTGTATAATAGATTCAACTTGAATCTATAATGAAAGATGATTTACCATTGAAAGAAATGAGGAAGATGATTAAAATCTTCCGACTTGCATTCTGTACCGCTTGACAAAGATGCCACCCGAATGGGCATCACCAATATATCATCTGCGAGGACGCTGCAGAAAACATTTACAATGGACTAGATGTGCAACTTTGTAGGATGTCCGTAAAAGAGTTACTTATATAACACAAGGAATGGTCAAATTTGCATTGAGTGAGAATTTTTAGACGCCCACCAGTACTAAGGAAGCAATTCAGTTTGGGTAGTGGATGTGCTAAATAGGCCCTCAGATCTCATAGCTAAGTGCTAATTTTCATTTGATGGCTAAGTGCTATGATTTTCATTAAAACCTATCCCCCAGAGTCATAATATCCCTGTAACAATAACAGCAAGAAGGACAGTGATGATGATGGTGATGATGATGATAGGGGGAGGCTTAGAATGAAAACCAAAGCAACCACTCCACAAAATGAATTTTCCATCATCGGGCATTTAGTCATAAATATACAAAACAAGATAATGGGAGAAGACAACAAGAAGCAAGTATCCCGAAAGTGCAAAAATTAGATGAACTGCAAACAAAATAACATATAGCAGCCACAAAATTGCACTAAACAATGTCAATTAGTAACCAAAGCAAAATAAATCCGTCAATAAACACAATGATATCATGTAGATTAATACGACTCACTGTTGAAACCTTAAACTTGTGAATGCTGTAAGCTCTACAAGAAGTTGTCCAGAGAAGAATCAGACAAACACAACCTCAAGAAGTTGGATATAAAGCCTCATTAAATACAAGACAGATACACAATCTGTCACATGGATGAGTTTATATTTACTGAACAATCCTTCATGTGCTAAGGAAACAAGAAATTGATACCAAACTTAAGATATGCAAAATGTGGCATATTATTTACCTATATTACAGAGAGCCATATACATAATTATGCGGAAACCAAGTAATTTTGAGGCATCATTAAGTACATCACATTGAAAAATAACATGAGCAGATGATTCCAAAATGGAATTTATCTCCTACCATGTATTCTTCACCCAATGTACCAGGTCGTGAAATTCGTAATATCTCAAGTTGACAACCCAACACTTCATTGCAAAACACACTTTGCTTGTACAATCTAGAGGTAGTTTGCAGGGATCAAATATGAATTCTCATATTCATCACTTCTTCCGAATGCATCAAAATACTAAGTTTCTGAACCATGTAACAGCACCAGAAGCTGCAATCAAAATCCAATAACTATCTATCAGAACAACTGTCCTAGGTCTGATGTTTAAGATAGGCGAAGTTTCAAAATACTAGTTGACAAGAGCCCCACGATCTCACAGCTACAAATAAATGGCATTCATCAAAAAGACTACAATCTCCACCAACGATTACACTAGTCAGTAAACTGGTGCAATGCCATGATAAAATAGGTGGCAGGGTCTGGATCATCTCAATTCCAAAATTCTGTCAATTTTGTTGAAGTTCAATCATCAACCATTAGCGTTGGTGGGCCCACTGATGAAGGAAGAGGTCGAGGTGGTGGAGAGTGCAGGCTAGTGATAAATAGAGACCATACTATTGCTCAATAATTGAGATTGTCATCACCGAGCAATCTGATAATGGCAAGTTACATATTTATATAATAAATATGTACACAAACACACACATACGGACATGCTTACAAAAACACAAGTAAGTTGGTTCATAGTGAATCTCCAAGAAAGAACAACACCCACAGAACAGAAACATATAAACTAAGATTAGGAAACTGCCAACATGGGCCAAATCACCAACCAAACTGCAAATCAACCAATAATTGCATGATACATCTAGATAAGACATAAGGGCATAAGAAACCCAAGGTGTGACCTGTATTTGAGCCAGACCTAGCTATTAGAGTGAATAGAAAAACGTGGACTAATGTGAGCCCTCAGATATCATAGCTTTGATTAAATAATCTGCGGTTTAGGGCTCATGAAATTCATCAAATGCCTTTACACAACCTCATGATAGATAGACCATGGTTATCAAAGATCTTACAATCCCACAATCGGTACAAACTAATTGATCTGAGTCTCTTGCAGAATCTCTAATTTATAGGTTCTATCCGAATTTCAAGGATCAAAGATTCAAATTGTTGGGTAAGTTTGTGAGGCACATTTTGTTATCGAGCTAACCCAATTTATATTCATTGTTTGATACTTAAAGACTCAATCCATATAGGATTGTCTCACATAATAGTTAGTCTATCAGAAAATTTCGATAGATGAGAAAAATTACAAAAAATCTTAGAAGAAGCTCTCTTGATTCATTCATCTCTCTTATTGAAAAGTAAAAAAAAACAGCTAGGTTTGATCTCATCACCTCGGCAAGGGATTATAGCCCATAATCTTTCATTTTAATCCACTTTTATTTTTAATGTCAACCAGTCAAAGTGGTTTATTCAACAGTTTCTCCACTATCCAACCTCTCCTCAACAACCATCTCACTCTACTAGTTAGGATCAAAATACTTTAATTCTATCATTAATTTTTCTAAAATTCCACAAGAATAACAATTCGCCTTTGATTTTCAACCCTCTTCAATGCTTAGATTATAGTTTTTCAGATTTTAATCATATTTCTAAGTTTTATATTTGTTATTATATATATAAAATGTTTATTTCATTCTTATTTTTTAGAACTTTGTAGTGTTACATATATTTTTCGTCTCATTTTTGAGTTTGTAAGATCTTACGATATTCGATCCGAGCCTACAATCACAATCCTCTAGCCTCCCCAAACGATCCGCCTTGACCATCGTTCAAACACGCTGGAGCAAAAACCCAAAACAGAATCCCTTAAAATTCTAGAAAGGCATAGGCGTTCGAATGCTCGGTCGCAATATAAAAATCTGTAGACTGTCGTTCTTCGCCATTTTTGCCTCCTAATCGAATTTTTACAAACCCTAGCCTCCCTAAACAGTCCTCCCACCTTAGAAACTCAAAACCAT
The DNA here is from genome assembly GCA_023539305.1 of Ilex asprella. NCBI lineage: Eukaryota > Viridiplantae > Streptophyta > Magnoliopsida > Aquifoliales > Aquifoliaceae > Ilex > Ilex asprella. Next base: position 8,112,334 of record CM042193.1, read on the forward strand.
CGATTAAAACTTGATTTCTTTCCATAAAACTCAAAAGCTATGGCTCCTTACACAATTTCACTGATTGATTTCTTTGATTTCATCACAGATTCTTCTCATTGGACCAAGAAGAAAACACATTGCTAATAGAACAAGCTCTAGCAAACCAAGGAGAGGACTTCAACAACTATCCCAAGAGGAACAAGAAGAGCAAAATCTTGGGTTGCACGAGCAAGAACCTCAAGTCCACTACCATTTTGGAGATAATGTCTTCTAGGATCTTGTGCAAAGGGAAAGGGGAATCATTTTGTAGATAATGTATTACCTCCACTTCTTTGCTAGATCTGCAGTTTGTGAAAAAGGAATCATATATGAGGATTTACGCGCTTGGGTATAAGGGAATGTTGAGAAATAAAGGATGGAAGAGTTGCATGAAATCGACTGGAGTTGGTGTTAAATGCAATGTGAAAGAATTCTACAACAATGTTGAGCCTACTGAGGCAAGACAATTTACTACTTTTGTGAGGGGTTTTGAATTTGTTGTTAATCCTAGGGTGATTTTTTATATGATTAAGCCTATGCCCAAGAGTACCCAATGCAATGTACCCCCTAATCCCCCAATTGAGTACCATGCAATAGGCAGGATTTTAACTGGCTATCCCCAGTAAATGCATTAAGCAGGGCGACTTCACCAAGTAAAATAGAATTCTCAACTTAATTGTAATGACCAACCTAATGCCCCAAAGCCAAAAGAATCAAGTTTATAAAGAATGAATTGTGTTATTGCATGCCTTTGGCGAAGGGCATTCAATTGATTTGCCCAAACTAATTGTTGACCAAATGATGCCCATGGTAAGAAACAATAGACCCACTCTTCCATTTGGGATTCTTGTCACTAAATTGTGCAAAGCATAAGGGTGTTGTGGTCGATCCTAGTTAGAAGATTGTGGAGGATTTGGCACATTTGTAGCACTGAGCATGTGGCAAGTCAAGGCTTTGGAGGGGTTAGAAATGAGGCTGGTGAGGAGGAAGCCAAGCATGAGGAGAATGAGAAAGACCTCCCACAAGATCAACCAGCACAGGAGCTTATGCTAGGAATGAGGAGAATGAAATACAGATTATGCTAAGAATGGGGAGTCTTGAGGCTAGGATGGGTTGCTATGAAGACTATCAAAAGGAGATCATTGGTCTTTTGATGCGATATGGTGCTAGATCGTCGTCATCAACTTGAGGACATATTCATCACATACACTCTCTCTCTCTCTACATTTTGAGCAATATTCTACTTTAAGTGGTGGAGCACAAAATCCAGAGATGATGAATAAGTATCCGAAGGTGAAGCACGAAATCTGAAGTTGGAAATCAACTTGCAAAATTCAGCTTTTGAGGGAGGTGTTCGAACGCCAACAACTCCCTCGGGTAAATTTGTCTGTTTTTTCTTGATTTCTGGATATGAGTTCAAATGCCATAACTTTCCATCGTTTTCTCTAATTTGTCTCTTCTTTCAATGGAGGTGGTTGTTTGTTCAATTTTTTAGTGAGAATATTTGACTAAGGGTGGCACTCAAACGCTAGTAGAGGCACCTCTGCTCCTTCTAGAACTTCTTGCTTTTCTTTTTTCAATCGTTTCCATCACATGCCTTTGTCTCCCAACTTGCTACATTGACCTTTTTACCCCTAAAATAATATCACTACTCCAAACCAACCATTATACATAAAATGATATTAAAATTATCCCATTAAATTCTTCATAAATGTATTTAACCATTCTAATGCATGTTAAAATATAACTTTTAATGGTTAATCACACTCAACCTAAATATTACTAGTCCCTAGTAATAACAAAAACCAAAAATAAAATAATAAATCAAAAAATCACTTTCGTTGGTAGTACAATTGCATTGAGCATATGCAATAAGCTTTTGAACACAAGTTTTATTTCGTGAAGGTTTCTAGTAAAGATACCTACAAACTTCAATACATGTCAACAACAATTGGAATCACTTGTTAGATCCGTGTAAACAATGAGATTATAAAAGATATTAGTACAAAGTAAAAGCAATTATTTTGACATATTTCTAAGTATTGGAGAAAGCCATACTATTCTTTTTGGTTATTAGAAGCAAAGGTTTTCAAATAATTCAAAAAGGTTAACCCAAATATATTTTGACTTGTACAAAGTCTCCTCTCTCTTTCATAGCCTTCCTATTCTCAAATTTTTTTCCCAATGATACTTCTTTTTTCTTTTTGTACACATAACCCTTCCTTTCTCATTTCCTTACCACTTAACCCTTCACACATCTCAAATACACATAATACACAATTCAGGATTAACCAAGGTATTGGAACATATATTTAAGCATGGTTAAGAAATGAATTCTCATTATAAGCTCAATCATGGCTATCTAGAGAGATTATTAAGAAAGAAAAGGCTAAGGCTCAATAATAATCAAAGGTGGCCTACAATCCTTTCTCAAGAATATGCAAATGTACTTCACATTTTTGTATGAACATGTCAACAAAGTGCTTCACTCATACTAATCAAAGCAAGGATAATAAGATTATTCAAAGAACTTCTGCAGAAATAAAAGTCTTACTTGAGTAAATGTATTATGTACCCCCAACAAAAGATTGGTTCAAATAAAATCATACCAAGGTCAACATTCCATCTCCACTATATATTTCAAGCCTCCAAGGAAAATTTCTATACAACAAAATCCAAAAGTAGCATGACAATGTGCACATATTTTGAGTTTCAAACAATAATATGAAAATAATACCCAAGTCTTGGGATGAATTCTTATAATGAAATAGTATGGAAATATATTCAAAGCACAGTAGCCATCACAATAATCGCATCGTATCCAAGACTTCACAATTATCCCAATTATGCACTGACATGGACTACTAAAACAAAATTAAACCATACACTCATAAGTCATAACAAACAAACTAAAACCATATCCTACAGATTTTAAACACCCTGTGGTAGACATAGATGGTGATGCGCAAAGGGTAATGACAAAAGGTTAACCACACATTAGGATCTACATCACTGAGCAACCCATAAATTCTAGAGCTATAGGCTAATAAAAAAGTTCGTAATGATTTTATTAGGAATACTGCAATGAACTCCCAGATCAACATTAACAACAAAGCCACTAGGAAAGCAAAGAAGCAGCAAAAATGGACCTGAGATTATGGAGAATGTGGGAGGTTTACATAAAAAGAGTGGATTATTTATGACGAATATAATTGAGTAGGACCATCAAATATGAAAGGTTTTTGTTGATCCTCTCTATTGTGCTGAGGTGAAGATGCAAAAGCATAGCAATAGTATAGGGTCAGCAAGATGGACAAAAGCACGCCAGACAAATTTCTTTTATGTGTCTCCAATGAAATTCTAGACACCTCTGATTTCTAATTTTAATTAACTACAAGGGAAATGCAAACTATTTCCTTTTGTTGAATAAATTGGCCAACAGATCATGAAACAGAAACAAAGTCCTCCCCTAAAATATAGGGTGGTAAAGAGTTGTGGAGAAGATAAGATTGGTGTCAACTATAGCTCTCTTTAAACGCACAAATGCCTTTTACACCACATAAAAGGATAACATAAAACATTTTACACATGCAACTACTCATAATCTAACACTAACAATTTCCAACAGAAATCGAACAAAACAGACAAAATTCGATCTCACAATTCTTGCACATTCTACTTTTAATATATTTGTGTTGCATATATACCAGGTGTATATGCATGATACCACTACATAATTTAAATAAATAGCATTATTCCCTCCAATCTACACATTTCTGCAGTTGCTAAAACAACACTTGAACACTCAATAATATGTCATTATCACAAAAACCAACATCTAACAAACTATTACACTGACAACCAAAAATACATCCAAACAAAGAAACTTTTTTACATTTCGGGGTGGTATACACCAGTAACACCACCAATGTTTCACTTTCCAATCTCACACAATCTATATAAGAACAGTAAATAGGCACACGCGTACAAAATTGAAACATTTTTAATGATAGCCCTCAGATCTCATAGCTTTGAAGAATCATCGACGGTTGAATCTAGTGTTTATTCATCAGAAGACTTTACACACCACCATGAAGAAATTACGCATTTGTATATGTGTGTGCATGTGTGCATAGCAAATGGGATGAGGAGGAGAGAGAGGAGGTGGCAATGGTGGTGGTGGTGGATAATTTCTCCGGTGATGAGCAAAGGCGAATGATGAAGTAAAACCACCAGACCGCTCAACGTATTGAGGTTTTTCCATCATCGGGCTAGAACGGAAAAGCATGAGAGAGTTAAAACAAGTGCGAAAGTGTACTTACAGATCCGTATTTCGACGGCGGCGCGAAAGAGAGAGTGAACGGCCGACAGAAGCTAGGGCTTTGCTTGGATGGATGGGTATTCTTGACACATACAAGGCTAACTAATTGCCCAGTTCCAAAAAAAAAACCGTTATTACAAATTTTATGGATTTTTTAATTATTTGTAGGATTGTTTTATAATTTGAGTAAAATATATTTTTAATCTCTAAATTATGAGTGTGGTGTTTATTTGGTCTTCAATTTTTCAATTATGTTTATTTAGTTCTTAATATTCCTAATTTATATCTACGTGGTTCAATCCAAATATCTGTTAAAAAATCGTTAATACTTTTGGTCACGCTTCAATCAAATGCAATCAAATAAATACAAATTAAAAATTTTAGAGACCAAATAGATATAAAATTAGGAGCCACATAATTGGCATGTGACCAAATTTGTCACAATTTTTCGACGGACATTTAATATTGGACTATGTTGATACAAATTAGAAACTTTAGGAACTAAATAGACATAATTGAAAAATTAGGGACCAAATAGACATCAAACATATACTTTGAAGGCTAAAAATATATTTCACCGATATAATTTTGTGATAATTTGTAATTGATCCTAAAAATATTAGGATTGATCGCAAATTATCACAAAATTTATAATTTGGTGCCAAAAATTTATTAAAAAACCCTTAAAATCGTAACTTTGACCTGAAAAGTTATAAAAAAAGATTTGTTGTAAACAAACCTTGTATAAAATTTCACAAAAGTTAAAAAATTTAGAAGTACAATACCAAAAGAATATCCCTGTTGTTGAGTACACTCCTTGGCTTGTCACCTGTTGACACAAAAAAAACATAACACTAAATTAAAGTCACTAAGTCCCCCTCAAGCTACCAATTTCATAAATAAGTGAAATTGACTCCGACACGATTAATAAATAAATCAGGTATGAATACAATCAGTTATAAGAAATGCATAACATAACTCATTTATATGCTAGTTATACATGATCTATAGATGACATTAATTCGATATGACATAATTTATTAGATATGAATTAATATATGAATCAGACATAAGTGAGTTATTATTTTACACAAACTCGCTAAAATTCGACAAAAAATTGTCTCATCGGACACGATTAATATGCCTAGTATCCAATACCCTAGAGTTTCTTTTTGCATATTTGCCATTGGTACTATTTTGTGAGCACCTTTGCCATGGATACTTAATTAAGGGATTTGGTGTGTCTATTGTAAAATATCTGTATTATTTTATTATTTTTTTTATTTTTTTTTTAGATTTTATATCTATCTCTATATATCTCACTTTTTTCTAATCACGCACACGGATGTGTCCAAACACCCCGGTTAGACAAATTTGGGCCAAATTTGACGGTGCTAACCTTTTTTTGCTTGTTTTGATTTTTTTTTAAAAAACAAACATTTATTGATCTAAATTATAAATTCGGTTAATCTCATAAAACTTTGAGTTAATTCTTAGAGTTGGTGTCCATTAACACCTTCACGTTGGGAGAAACAATTAAGTTAGACTCGTATTTATGCGTATCTCAAATATCATAAATTAATCTTTTTTAATTTAATTTATTTTTATTATATTTCACAAGGCCATATTTTAGTAGTACAAATTAGTACATGCAATAAGAAATATTTGCATGAATTTCACTTATATATTATTATGTAGTTATTTGAATTATATTTGATACTTTTTTTTGTAATTATATTTGATCATTGAAATATATATAAATATGTGTACATTTACCCACCACAAAAACACTCAGCATATTTCACCCACGATATGAATCAAAATGCATGAAAATTATTCTACCTATACTTAGTTGGTTTATTAATTCGTTTTCAACTAATCGTGGATAACACGTTCTCATGTGAGACATATTCGACCTAAATTTTTGACTTAATACATCATAACTATTGGATTGATAACAACTTTAATTTTTTTTTAAGATTCACTAGGACTCGTACATGTAAACCACAAAGAGAATAAAATAGCATAATCCTAAAAATAATGGATGGTACCACACACAACTTCCTGCCATGACATAGTCCACATCATTTGGGTTTTTCACATAAAAAATGTCCACTTGTTATGAGTAAAAATTAAGTATACCGGTGATAACACGTGATAATTCATCATCAACTAATAAACTTACAAATGAATAAATTGACATTGACTTGATGAGAATAGTTTTTAAATTAAGTAGAATTCATTTAATTACACGATGTTTAGGTATGAGATGGCCACAACACTTTGTCACTTGTGACATAGTATCACTGTTATATTTAATATTTTCTGGAGACGAGTCGTCCTCAATATCCATAGCATTTTCAGGTTTTTTTTTCTCGTAAAAAAAATGTCCACTTGGTGTCCACGAGATTTGTGCGATATATATCGCAATCTGCACTGTTTGCATATCACACTCTGTTTTTGTTTGCATTTTAAATATGGAAAGAAACGGACTCGAATTTAGTAGTATCTGCTGAATTCGGGTGGCATTAACAAAGGAAACTAGCAAGCAAGGGACATAACCATTTTGGATTTGTATGGCAAGCTGATAGATAGGTTAATGCAAGGAGATCAATGGGAAAAAAGAAGTCATATTGATCTTGAAAGTGGGTTTTTTTTATATATGTCGTGTTTGTTTTTTGTTATAAGTCATGTTGATCGTGTTTATAAGTTGTGAAATATTAAAATCGCACAATACATTGATAATTATAGATAATCGATTTTTTATGATATTGGGTTCATTTTATGTACAAATTAAGTTTATCCGAATTCATGTAAACCATTTATCAAATGACTTCGGTCGGTTTACCCTTCTATGATCCAAAACCCGTAAAATCTAATCTCATATCCACTGTTCTCGTGTGAGTTGTGTTAAGATTTTTTTTTATTATTCAATGGTCAGAGGTATTCAAACCAGTTTACGCGCATCTCAACTAATTCTGTTATTGGTCTGGTCAAAAGCAGATTATCCAAGTTGCGAATATAAAATTTATAATCTAACCCTAAAGAGTTGTCAAGATTCAAACTCATATGTCTATCCGTGTTATCAGTTAAACTAGTCCAGAGTAAGTTTTGTTAAGATTTGACGACACTACAAATGAGGTTTGGCCTTCAATTGGAATATACTAACTTGACAAATAACAAACTCATCAATTCCCAATGAAATCAGTGATCACGTTAATCTCATTCACTTTCTTAACTTATGTACCATCTCCTCCTTCTTCAATTCTCACAACACGCTGATTAATCGAGACTAAACTTGGTAATGACTCTTTTACTTTCTCCTCCTATGGGACCTTTGAACAACAGATAATCAGGGACGGCTCAAGTTAATTTGAGACTTCAAGCAATAATATTAAATGAGGTTTTTTTATTTTTAGTATTATTTTAAAAAAATAAAAAATATTTTTAATTTTTTGTAAGTGAGAGAGGAAGATGTGATATTTTATTTTTGTTTTTTAAGAGAAAGAAAGAAAGAATGAATGTAAATAAATATGAATTGATTTTTTAAGTTTCTAATGTTATGAATCGAATTGTAATCTCAAATTATTGAAATTATAATTTTTTGTTTGAGCTTAATTTTTTGGGGCCTTTTTGTAAGGCCTAAAATTTTCATGAATTTAAATTTTTTTATGTGGACTAGCTATGTATTTAAATTTAGTGGCATAGGGAGACCGATACCTCCCAAAAAAATTAATAGGATAAAAGTACATTTTTAAAAATAATTGGAATAGAATTACATGTGCTAAAAAAAATCATAAAAGCTGTTTTACCCCTATCATAAATAATGCATACCTTCTCAACAAAAAAAAATAGTGCATACCTAATTGAATGTGAGACTTTCAAGATTAAAATGTGAGACTTTCAAGATTACTTTTGATATTTGTGTATCATTTAAATTTTGAAATTTCACATATACATATACTAGTCATAACCTGTGCCTGAAGACACGATAAAATATAAAATTCGAAAGTTCAAAAAATCAATCTCACTATATTAAATTTTTCAAAATATATTAGTTGCAAATTAATCAAATATTAAATGATTAAATATATGATAGAAATGAGTGATGTGATGTTTTTAGAGAAGAAATATATAAATAATTAAACATGTGATAGAAATGAGTGATGCATTTGACGTTTGAGTTTGACAAAAGGATGATGAGTGAGGTAAGTAATTGGTGATGAATTTGAGGGAAAAAATATAACCTTTGTCTGAAGATACGATAAAATATCAAATTCGAGAGTTCAAAAAATCGATCTCACTATATTAAAATTTTCAAAATATATTAGTTACAAATTAATCAAATATTAAATGATTAAATATATGATAGAAATGAGTGATGTGATATTTTTAGAGAAGAAATATATAAATAATTAAACATGTGATAGATATGA
>CM042193.1:8138715-8150531 GCA_023539305.1 Ilex asprella
TTCTCGAAAGTGAATTCCTGACTTCGTCACCGATTGAAGCCATTTACATTACTCAGTCGTGATCCGCTCTTCTTCTTTGCTTTCTGGTATCTGATGATTTTTTGCACATTTTTCTTCTTTATGCTTCCCCCACAAAACGCAGTAGAGTCCAACTACCAACATTATAGCACCACAAACACTGCAATACAAAAAAAGGAGAAAGGGGGAAACATAATCCTCATCATCAATGTCAAGTGAAACGTTTTTGTCAAACCTCATCTTTTCTTTTTTGGAGAATCACATTTTGTATTTCGAAAGATTTAAGATTTCTCACTTTACGCACTCAAATATTAAATTTTTCATATTGTATCCTTAATATATTAAAAGTGTTGTAAAATGATCATTCTGTTAACTTTCGTTGCTTATTTTGTAAAAAAATACTTCATTGGTGTTGATAAAATAAGCAACGAGAAAGTTAACGGAAGGACCACATTTATTGTATAAAAAATTTAATTTTTGAGTGTGCCAAATGAGAATTTTTAAATATTTTGGGAGGCAAAATGCAATTTACCCTTTCTTTTTTCTCTCTCTCACACATATGGCATAGGAAATATGAAGTATTGAGTAATGATAAGGATGTGAACCTTCCCAAGTGAAAGCTCTCTCTCCACATAAAAGCTGAGAAGATGGCAGTTATAATAAGTATTAATGGATTGAACATAGCTACGAAGACAGGTCCTTTCTTCTCTATAATCCAAAGTCGTCCTATGTAAGAAATTCCACCAATGACCACACCCTACAAGCCATTTTTCGTCCAAATGTAAGTTACAAATTAAGTGGCAGAATACACATAAAGATGTCATTTTTTTTTTCACTTATACTGGAACCAAACACTTCTCAAATGTAACACGATCAATTTTAGCTGCGAATCTAAGGCATCATATTATGATTGGTTAACTTACACAATAACCCACAGAAAGAAGATGAAAATCCCATCCAAGCTTCCATGATGATTTCTTCCTATCCACAGCAACAGCCCAAAGTGCAGACTGTATACAGCTAAAGAATGCCTGAAGAGCCATAAGGCGAAGCCTCGATGGGTATTGCTTGATAATAGGACCCTGTAAAGCCAGAGCAGAAGGTATCGCAGAAAGTAGTCGATCGATTAATTCATCAATCAAGTAAATGAGAGAATTAGCTTCTTTGCCTGCGGGGCTAAGATTGTTGTGACGGGACAGGACCCTAGATTTGAGTATCAAGATAGACAATAAAGTGATAAGAAAAATAAATAAGACACACAAATGTACACAAGAGATTTACGTCGGCTATTGCCTACGTCCACGACAAACAGTACAAGAATAATTGTATCTTGCCTCGCAAGTACTCATTCTCACCAGAGAGAATGCACTTTGACCTCGCTGATATCACTTAGATACCACTTACTCTTATATGCCTCATAACTCTCTACACTCAGAAAAACTTATGAATCTGATGCCTTTAACCCTATGCCTGAACCCCCTTTATATAGGAATTCAGGAGAGGAAACATCCAAGTTAACAGATGCGCAATCAAATCTGCGAGTGATTGAGCCACCACACAAGCTGCTTGAAAATTCATGCGAAAAAAATTTATTCAAAGCCTTCCTTTATTTTTGTGCCATCTCCAAAGACTTTTGTGACCTCACCATATAAGGACACAAAAGGCTAAGGCCTTCTAACCACTTTTTCAACAAAGATTGTGTATATTTAAGTCATAGAACCCACTCTGACAACTTCTCTATTGGGATGTCCAAACATAAACGAGAGAGAAAAAGAAGAACCTGCAAAATAAGCCACAAAGACCATGCAGTGTGGGATGACATCATGATAAGAGAACCCATAATCCACTCCCCTTTGGAACTATGATTAGTGGAAAAGTGTGGAGTTTTTCTTTGGATTGATGGATACACAGGAGGTCCTTTAACAAAGGCAAACACCAAAGCCCCAGATATACAAACCACAGAACCCAATATCTTGGCCATTCCATGCCTTTCCTTTATGGAGATGCTTTCCATCCTGAAATATTGAACTCTCAAATTAAAATTATTTCCTATAAGAAATTAAAAATTTCAAGTTTATTTTCCGATGATGGATAATCTAAATTATAGATTTACCAATGGTATAATTTGTTTAATTTACCTAAAAAAAACAGCCAGAATAAAGGTCACGGCGGGGACTGTGGTGACACTCGCAGCAGCAAATGTTGCAGATGTGTAATTTATTGCAAAACAATAGGGATTCAAAACCAAAGTGATCCTGATAATTATTAATACATGATGCAGTATCAAAAAATAAAATAAAAAAATCATAGTATTCCAGAGACTAGATTTGTTGCCACAAGAGCATTAAACATTATATATGTATCCACATACATACATACATACCCACATAAAGCAACCAAGAAGATCTTACAAAGTAAGCTGAATGATAGAGCAGAAGATATCTTCCTGCAGAAAAAGATATAAATATAACACATCAAAGAGAAAAATAAATAAGGCTAGAGGCAACAAAGGCAGACTTAGAGAGAGAGAGAGTAGCTAGAATTTATAATACTTGGTGTAACCTTTCAATGAAGAAAGCAAAAGGAGCCAAGGCAACAGTGGCAAGTGCCTGACGATAAACGACGAAGACGAAAGGGTTCATTCCACCAGCTATGGCTGCCTTGGAGAACAAGGGCATGCCTGCATCCACAAACTGTAAGAAGAGCATTATAATATAAGGCTTACTGCTTTCCCAACCCATCACTTAGCAGAGTGGAAACTTATGCCCTACTATATTTGGCAACTAGGACTTGGATTCGGAAGTCTTTCATTTGTTTCATTTATAGAGAGATTTTCGGTAGTGGAATATTCCAAATGACATAGTATCCTAATTTTTTTGACCATATGATATAGTATCCTAATTTCTTTTGTATTTTTTTTTAATTTTAGTCCCATAATTTTATACATATACGACAAATAGGACCATAGGCGAGCACCTCACTCGCCTAGGGTGGAACAGGCCCTGCTTAAACCTTCTATTCGAGAAAAGCTCATAGAAATAATGAACTTCAAGATGCAAAGAAGCTTGGCTGGGTCTCTAGCCTTCAATTGCATTTAAGGCTTCTGATGGTATAGTGGATTTTGTTCACGAATACTGTATGGTTCTAAAATCACGAGCCTTTCTTGTCAATCACGATTTTATGCGTTTATTTGAATTGGTGTGAGGTTTTACAATCGTAATTGTTCAGGCGATTATAACGAAGTATAAGACTATTTCTAGACTCTTTTTTCTGCCCCGTGGATCAAATACTTAACTAATTTCCAATCTAACAACTCAAAGAACTAGGATTTGAGAAAAAAACGACAGGGATTAACTAGAAGAAAATAAATGATATATTAATTGTGCAAACTACTGTACTGTATTCTGCATTAATCAAAAAGGAAGATCATCGGAGAGACAGTTTACTCAGTAAATTTTTTTTGCAAAATTAACTAAGGGAGTGATTGGCTCTGTATATTGTTGTGTGTTGATCGAGAGTTCATTTTTTGTAACCTTTATTTATGTATTTATAAGGCTCATCTTTAACTGTTGAGACCATCTTTTCTGGCCATGACTGTGATCATGGCCTCTTCCCCTAATACTCTTAGATGTGTTATGAGTTGTCTCTAACTGACAGTTCATGATGTCACTTCTCATCGTTTCTCTGGATTTATGGAGTCCTATTCTCTCAACTGTCTTGTTGTATCGGAACTCTTTCTGACTTCATCTTGACCTTTGAATCTTCATCGCATGTTGTAAATTTCAGTGCAATTGTCAAATAAAAAAACCAAAATTTGTTTTTAAATATCATTTCATAAGCAACATTATCTCAGGTGCATTTTATTTTGTATAATTATTGCTGCTTCTGGAAGGGGTGTTTTTAAAAGCCACTTACAAAGATGCATGGTTGAGTAGATAATGCAATACAGGAATGATCAGTTGGAAGTGGAAACAAAGAATCTATAATTTTGATTGTTTTAGAGTATATAAAGCACCCCAATCATTTGGCATATCAAGTGCTTTCGCAAATTATATATGTATGGCATTCACGAGTAAAGCAGACCACAAAAGGTTCAGAAACATTTGGATATATATATATATATGTCTTCTTTGGTCTTACTAGCTAGTGTAGATCCTTTTAAGCAGCTTTCCTTTTTTTTTTTTTTTGGTTTTTCTCAAGTGGGTTATCTTCATGTTCTGTTTCTTTTACTTTCTCCTAAAAAGCTTTCTCCTTCTCATTTGTCCAAACGATATGTTGCGTGTTGCGTTAATAAATCTTTTTAAAATGTTTATAAAGTTGTCTATCTCTTATTTTTTTTGAATATGTGATATAGAAAAGAGCATTATGCAGAGTATGGAGAATACGTGATTTATTAAAGAGCATTATGCAGAGTACCCTTTTTTTAATAGTTTCATTACCTTTATTTGTTATTTTTTAGGGGTCTCAAATATGTTGGGTTGAGTCATTTCGTGTTGGGGTAATTTCGAGTTTATATCAAAAATCTCAAAACCCAAACTTAACATGTTTAATAATCATGTCGAGATGTAAAAATGCTGACCCGATCTTGTCATTAAAAGGGTTACCCGAATCCAACATGTCTGACACATTTAATAAACATATCGTTTTTGAGTTAACACGCATAACATGATCTGTTTAACTTGTTTAGCACACATAACACAGACCTGTTTAACATAGATGACCTATTTCCACGTCAGTTCATTACCATTATATACATCATTAAATTATTTATCCAAAATTTTAAATAATTTTTGTACAAATAACATATTACATCTCATCAATGAAATTAACTAAAATGTATTCAAGTTTCAACCAAAAAATTAAAACAATAACTATATTAGTATACTGTGATAATAATGTTAAGAACTATACTTTCAAGGGTAAATGGCACCGTTAGTCCCTTAAGTTTGACACTTATTAAACTTTCGTCCTCGATGTTTTAACTTTGACAATTTCGTCCTCCATATTGTAACATTGGTTGACTTTAGTCCTTACCCTTAACTAACGTCTAAAATTTTGATGGAAAATGGCACGTGAGCGCCATGTGATGGAACAAAAAGGACAATATAGTCATTTAACCTTCCTTCTCGCCCATTTAACCTCTTCAGTTGTCTGAGTGTGTTCCTGTTGTCGATCATACCTAGGGTTCGCAATTGGATTTGGGGAATTTGTATTCTTCTTCTAGTGCTGTTAAAATCAAGAGTAGTTTCTCACTTAAGTAGGGTTTCAGATATTCCTATGAACGATGACTTTAATCCAGAATACGGTACATCAAGGACCATTAAAACTTGAATAAATTTGTTATTCATTCTTTAACACATCGATTTTGCTGAAAAAAAAATTCATGAATTGGACGTACACGAAATAGTTCTTGCATGCAATATGTGATTTTTTAATACAATTTCTTTGTTTTATATGGATGTGGTTCCCAGATTTTGTTTTGTTTTATATGCATGTGGTCACAACGTTTGATAAAGGAGTGACACCCATTATGTTTTGTAGATCTAGATTTCAAGTATTTTACACTGAAAATGCATCATGATGGAGAGTTTCGAGACAACCCACATAAGGAATATGTTGGAGGTAGGGTCGATGTTTTCCACCATAGACATCCAGACTTAATGTCTTTACTGGAACTTGATGAGATGGCGAGGGGTTAAGATATGATGAAGAGATTCTCAGGTATCATTATCTGATACCAGAAAAGAATTTAGATAATGGTTTGATTTTATTGTATACTGATAATCAAGTCTTCACAACGTTTGATTCATTTTGTCCCAACACAGTTGTTGATGTTTACATTGAACATAGATCACTGTTTGATGTATTTGATGAGGAGGGGGTAAGAAATGATGTAGATACTAGGATTAGATATTCTGTTATTATTGAGGAGATCAATGATGAAGATTTAAATGGTTTAAAAGAAAGTCAAGTAACTACTGTATATAGTATAAGAAATAATAAGCAACCATATTTGTTGGAGCATGTTGAGAAAGAAAGAGTAGGGATTGAAAGAGATAGTGCAACAATTGGAGGCGACATAGAAAAGGAAAAAGCTGGGGTTGAAAGAAACAGTACAACAGTTGAGAATAACATAGAGAATGAGAGAGCTGGGGTTGAGAAAGACAGTGCAACAATTGGGAATGACATAGAGAATGAGAGAGTTGTGGCTGAGAGAGATAGTACAACAATTGGGGGTGACATAGAGAATGAAAGAGTTGGGGTTGAGACAGACAATGAAACTTCTAATGGATCTGATTTTCATGACAGTGAATATGATGCAGAAGAAGATGAGAAAATATTTGAGACTGATGTTGACATGGATGCTGAATGGGTAAGTGTGCCTAACATTGGAAAAGGTGTGGAAAAGGAGAAATCAACAGACCACGGTGATGCGGAGAATGATGAGGTTGAGTCTGATTATGGACCACCAGATGAACTGTTGAGCATAGATGGTTTTTCATCAAATAAAGATAGTAATAAAAGGAGAATGCCAAAGTATCATGAGTTTAGGGCTGAAACTGATATAAATAATCCAACATTCAAGCTGGGGATGCTTTTTGGATCACCTGCTGAATTCAAAGAAGTAGTAAAAGAATATTCAATTAGGGAGAGAAAACAAATAACCTTTAAGAAAAATGATCATGTGAGGGTTGGAGCATGGATGATTTTTGCATCTGTTATGGATGACAACAAAACATTCCAAGTCAAAACATTCAATGATAAACATATATGTGGCAGGTCATTTAAGAACTCAATGACAAATTCTAATTGGCTGGCCAAAACTTATCTCGATGATTTTCGAGCGAATCCTAATTGGCCTGTTGAGGCATCATAGAAAGGGCAATGAAGGATCATCAATTGAGTTTTTTTAGGGATCAATGTTACGAAGCAAGAAAAAAAGTTATGCTAATTGTTGAAGGTAGCCATGCAGAGTAGTATGCTTATTACTTAATTTTTTTATAGTAAAAATTGAGGTTGAGTCCTCCTTAAGGGACTTATAATGAATTTAGTTCGCCATGAAAATTTATTTGGGGGTAAGTCTATTTTAATCTTACTAATAAGTAGTTAAGTCCACTATTTTTTTAATACTCTAAAATGTCATTCTAATGACTTAAAAAACAATCTTCAACATTAAATCAATTTCCTAAATAATTATCCTTGATTCACACTAAATGTAAGATTTTTTTCCATAAAATTTGAAATTCAAATTTAATTTGACATCACTACTATTTCTTTCTCTTTCTCTCTCTCAATTTTTTTGCTTAAAAGACTATGGATAATTTAATATTGAATGTTAC
This sequence comes from Ilex asprella, assembly GCA_023539305.1. Classification (NCBI taxonomy): domain Eukaryota; kingdom Viridiplantae; phylum Streptophyta; class Magnoliopsida; order Aquifoliales; family Aquifoliaceae; genus Ilex; species Ilex asprella. The sequence goes on from CM042193.1 coordinate 8,146,074, forward strand.
TATTTTTTTTACACACACACACACACACACATATATATATATACACACATACATACACGAGAGAGAGATAAATAAATAATTTTATTCTATATATGAATATAAATAGATATGAGAGAGGAAATTTTAATGTTAGTCAAATTTCAAAAGTTTAAGAGTTGTTAGTTTTCAAATCTTTTGTAATTAAATATAACTAATGAGGATATTTTGGACAATGAAGATTAAAATGGACTTAATATTAGTGAAAATTGAGGGTGAGTCCCACTAGATAGACTTATAATGAATTGAGTCATGGAATGAAACTTATTTACAAGTAAGTCCATTTACAAGTAAGTCCATGTTTAAACTTATATGTAGGTATTTAAGTCAATTTGTACACCATTTGTCAAGTAAACAATATAAATGCAGTAAAATAAGTAAAGAGAGAGAAAACAAGATTTATAGTGGTTCGGTGAATATGACCTACGTCCACTTTGAATGACAATGGTTGCCAGCATTTTATTAACTTCGGTGTGCTGGGAGTAGAAGGTTACAAGCTTTGAGAGGGAGATGAGATATGTGCTCAGTTAAGTGTGATCAACCCCAAAGTGTTGGTGAAAATTATAATTTATGATCGTCTCTTAATAGATTTGACCGACTTAATAGCAACTAAATAACTATTGTGATGAAGCTGACGACTTCTTCTCAACGGGTGAGGCAGTTGAGGTACTCTCCATGAGACTCGGTCAAAGGATGAGGTGAGGGTTGACTTCTTTCAAGGCGACTTAGATGAGGTTTTTGGAATGACCTTTATTATAAGGTGAAGGGAAGGAGACTCTTAGTTGACTCTTGCTCTAATGTGACGAGGAGAAGACTCTTGGAATGACCCTTACTCGTTGCCTTGCATGCTTCCCTGATGTAGCTATTGATATAGCTCCTCCTGCTGAGCTTGACCGAGCATGGACCACTTTGGGCGCTGTATCTCTTGGAGTTGGATCCTTGGGCTTGTAACATGAGTTTGGCCCTTGAGCTTGTAACATGAGTTTGACCCTTGAACTTGACCCATCAAGTTAGATCATTGAGATATATATGAAAGCCTTTGATTGAGTTAGATATAGAAATCGTTTATTAAATATTATGATAATTAACGAAAGTTTTATATGAAAGTTATATATTCTGATAATTATATATGAGAAATTTAATGTACAAATAAATTATTGGTTTTAAGTCCAGATTTGTACATGGAAACCCTGCATGCCCTTTTTCAGCAAAATGTCAAATTAACAATGACAAATACACGTTAGCTTCGACTGAATGCATATGTAATATGTAAGTTTTGATAGCTAGAGTGCTGACCGAGCAAAGACAGGGCCCAAAATTTTATTCCCCCCCATGCAAAGAGGGTAAAAGGGAAAAACCTTATGTTCAGAAACTCAGGATATATAACAACGTAGACAATATTTCAATTTTTCATATTCAAAATTTAATGCATAAGTTTCGTTCTTGGTGCCAAGGTCTCTTCAATTTTCATTTTAGCACTTGGAACTGAAACATTTAACACCTTTTCAATTATGTGCGGCGTTTGAAAACTAAACTACACTTTATTTACAAATTTAAACGATTTTTAAAAATAGACTAACCTTTTTAATAGTTAGCCATTACACTTATCATTGAATTTTGGCTACCTTGAATTTTATAAACTCTCTATGATAGACCAAATTTTTCTAAAATATTTTTAATATCCATCCATCTTACGTCTTAACTCTTCGTCATATACTATTACCACAATTACCACGACCACCTTACCCACCTAGCTGTCACTATCCATTGTTATCTCATTGTCCCCCACTATTAGTGGAATCAGTGTTTTAAAATTCGGCTCGGCTCGGAGGGTTGATCAGATAAATCAGTGAATCGGTCATTAAACCAGGCCGAGTAGTGTATTAGATTGTTTAAGTAGAAAACTCCGTAAAAAACCGATGAACCGAGTGGTTCTAGTCCAAATCTGGTAACCAGACGATTTTCAATAAATCCGTCAAGTCAGCTAAAAGAGTATAAAAACCCAGTTTTGGGCTCTTTTGGCAATTTTGCCCAAAACGTTGATTACCAAAATTTTGATTGTCTTTGGTAATGATGATGCTTAGAATAAATCCTATATACAAGCTCGGGAGAGGAGGTCAGACAAGGAGGTCAGTTCAGGAGGCCAGACTGGACATTTATAGCTCGGGGGTCCAGACCTTGGGTTCCCCTCAGACAAGACAATAAAGGAAATATGAAGGAGACATCCGGCTAATAGAAAGCACTCCCAGAAGCGGTAGGAAGCTATAATCAAGGCACAGAATATCAACCGACCAAGATTTTCTCCTAAAATCATGGAGGATCCCACGGATGAAAGCAAAGATCTCGGTGTAGATCCCTTAGAAGATATGAATTGCACTATAAATACTGTATTATACCTTCATTGCAAGAGAGAGGACCATATACCCGAGAGGCAACCCTAGAGGCTACAGAGCCATGACAAAGCCCTAATTTCTTTCATATTGTATTGAATAAGCACTCAAGTGATCAATAAAGAAAAAAGAGCAAGAGCCTCCATTGAAGAGTGGACTAGCCGAGCTCCACAGCCGGTGAACCACTATATTTCTTACTGTTTACATTCCCCTAGACTCCCCTGAATATTCAATTGCAAATCACGAGAGCAATTTAGCTTAGATCCACCTCGATCATCACAGTTTATACGCCCCCTGTTCATATGCGGTGAAAAAGCATCATCAGGTAATATTTTTGTTTTCATATCTTCAAAAAAGAAAAAAGAAAAAAAAAAGAATTAGTTTTTATTTTTTCTTTGTAGCCAAAAGTTGAAACAGAAAATGTGTTTAGATGCACTTGTTATTTTTGGAAATCTAAAATATAAAACAAAAAAAACATATTTGATAACTATTTTATATATATTTTACCTATATATTAATTATAAGAGCATCTCCAACCATGACTCAAATTTAACTTAACATTTGAGTAAAAAGCTTGATTTGATATAAAAGACTCCAATGGACAAACTCAAATTTAAAGAAGGAGAGACTCAAATTTAAATGAGGTCAAACCCACATTTAAAAGGAAATAATGATGACCATTGGATCTTTAAAAGATGGTGGAATCTTACCATTAAATATTTGAGTAAAAATTTGAGTCTCCCTTAATTTGAGTAAAAAAATAAGTTTCCCTTGATTTGATATAAGTTTGAGTCAAGGGTTGGAGCAAGTTTTTTAGACTTTTTTACTCAAATTTAAATTTAAGTCTAAATTTGAGTAAGGGTTGGAGATGCTCTAACTAAAACACATCCACATTATTTATATCATTACATCCATCAATCCGTAAAACATTGCACAATACATCGACCCAAAATAATAGAAGTTATTAAACATTCAAAGTATCCATACATCAACCCATTGTTAATAATTTACCAAATATCAGACTACACTATAATCACTTTACTAAAATTTTAATATGTAGTACAAATACCAAGAAAAGTAATGCACAACATGCGATGAAATTACATTCACAACAAGTAAACATAAAAATTGTGATCCAATTCTTCTCACTCCTTCCTAAATTGACTTGTGAGATCACATTATGTTCATTTCTAGGTTATCGTACTCATTAACACAAATGAAATAGTCAGCATGATCACACAATCTTGAACAATGGTAGAAAAAATAATCATTGTTTTTTTTTGCCCTTGCAATGGAAAAATTCTTATTACCACATCCACATGAGCATGGGGGGATCAATAGGCGCAATTATTTTACTCATGCTTCAACATTATTAATCATGACAAATTAGACATAATTATTTCAACATAATATTGGAAGTAAAGAAAAATTGTAATACCATTCTAAGTAAGACATATATTAATAATGAGTTGATGCCTACAATTAATCCACTTTGTCATCTCTAACATGAGTCATTTAATACAACTAACTTGACCTTATATCTATTTATTTCAATTGGTGTTTATGAACTAGATCCTGCACCATCTCTACCACTATCAATATCCTCTCTTCATTCAAAGTCAACAAAAACTGGTTTTAGGGCTGGCACTATAAGGGTTGGCCAGCTGGGCCACTGAATAATCAATTAATTTTGGTCCAATTCAAAAAAGGCTGGCCTATAGTTTTGTCACTGGCCAGACCTCAATAAGTCTTTAAGAAGCTACCTATCTGCCGATCCTAATGAATCTTTAAATGAACCATAGCTAGGATTTTACAAATTAAAGTCAAGGGTCATGTTGCGAGGCTGTCGATAGAAAATGCGTCATGTGAAATTTCTAACCAAATCCACACGATGGGTTAGGTCCCAAAAAAATCGATCGAATAAGATTTCGAGGAGGTACTACACGTAATTAACATGTCAAAAGATTCATTGTTGAAACACCAATGGGCCAGCGGGCTTTAAGTCCAGCCCACTTAGCCATGGTCTAAATCC
>CM042193.1:8150541-8174801 GCA_023539305.1 Ilex asprella
GGGCCAGCGGGCTTTAAGTCCAGCCCACTTAGCCATGGTCTAAATCCCTACAGCGTGGATCGATTAAAGGTGTAGTTGGCAACAATAGGTTATTTGTGCAACCAAAAACAAAAAAAGGTCTATATGACTAACAATTCTCGAAAGTGAATTCCTGACTTCGTCACCGATTGAAGCCATTTACATTACTCAATCGTGATCCGCTCTTCTTCTTTGCTTTCTGGTATCTGATGATTTTTTTCACATTTTTCTTCTTTATGCTTCCCCCACAAAACGCAGTAGAGTCCAACTACCAACATTATAGCACCACAAACACTGCAATACAAAAAAAGGAGGAAGGGGGAAACATAATCCTCATCATCAATGTCAAGTGAAACGTTTTTGTCAAACCTTCCCTTTTCTTTTAACACACACACACACACAAAAGAGATTGCATAGGAAATATACAATAGTATTGATAATGATAAGGATGTGAAGTGAACCTTCCCCAGTGAATGGTTTCTCTCCATAGAAAAGCTGAGAAGATGGCTGTTATAATAAGTGTTAATGGATTGAATATTGCTACGAAGACAGGCCCTTTCTTCTCTATAACCCAAAGTCGTACCACGTAAGAAATTCCACCAACGACAACACCCTACATGCCATTTTTTGTCGAAATGTAAGTTCACATAAAGATGTTAATTTTTTTCACGTTGTACTCGAACCAAACACTTACCAAATGTACCACGATCAATTTTTGCTGCGAATCTAAGGCATCATATTATTTGTTGGTTAACTTACACAATAAGCCACAGAAAGAAGATGAACATCCCATCCAAGCTTCCATGATGATTTTTTCCTATCCACAGCAACAGCCCAAACTGTAGATTGAATGCAGCTAAAGAAGGCCTGAAGATTTATAAGGCGTAGCCTCGATGGGTATTGCTTGACAATAGGACCCTACAAAGCAAGAACAGAAGGTATTGAAGAAAGTAGACGATCGATTAATTCAGCAATCAAGTAAAGGAGAGAATTAGCTTCTTTGCATGTAAGACTAAGATTGTGCATATTTAAGTCATACCACCCATGGGGAGAGCTAATAAGGGGCTAGTGTCCACCCTCAATTTTTTTTTTGAAACTTTTTTATATGTATTGAGATATATAAATTTGAATATTATTCAAATATACCTTTTATCTTCAACAATATTTTATGAGTATGAGAGTTGTGATTGATCTATAATTACATGTTTGGTTAGTTCGATAGTTTTGGGACTTTCTTCAATTGACTTTGATTGCATACTTATGAGTTTTTGGGATTTAAGTTCTTAATTTAATTACTTGAAATTAGTCTACAATTAACTTTTATTTTCCTGAGACATGCTGTCTTTATTTCTCCACAACTTTTTTTTCTTTTTCTATAACTTACTTACTTTTGTTTGATAAATTAAAAGCAAAGATTGAGAGAATTCCATTACATAACTGAATGGATATCAGTGGATGAATGATAACTTGATTACATATATATAAAGATATTAACAATAAAATGATCATTTTTTGTTTATATATCATTGACTTTTGGATATTTTGTATTCAATATTTTTTTCTTTTATGTATCAATATGATGTAATAATATAAATATTAATTTATTTTTATTGATTGAAAAAAAAAAACTAAATCTTAAGGTGCCCACCCAAAAAACAATTTCTGGCTCTGCCCACCCTTAGACCCTGCACAAAAAAGAGTCTTCTACAGTGGACTGTCCACACAAAAACGGGAGAAAAAGATGAACCTGCATGATAATCCACAAAGACCATGCAGTGTAGGCTGAGAGCATGATGAGAGAACCCATAATCCACTCCCCTTTGGAACTATGCTTAGTGGATAAGTGTGGAGTTTTTCTTTGGATTGATGGATACACAGGAGGTCCTTTAACAAAGGCAAACACCAAAGCCCCAGATATACAAACCACAGAACCCAATATCTTGGCCATTCCATGCCTTTCCTTTATGGAGATGCTTTCCATCCTGAAACATTTAACTCTCAAATTAAAATTATTTCCTGTAAGAAATAAAAAAATTCAAGTTTATTTTCTAATGAGGGATAATCTAAATTATAGATTTTTCCAATGGTATTATTCATTTGATTTACCTAAAAAAAACAGCCAGAATAAAGGTCACAGCGGGGACTGTGGTGGTACTCGCAGCAGCAAATGTTGCAGAGGTGTAATTCATTGCAAAATAATAGGGATTCAAAAGCAAAGTGATCCTGATAATTATTAATACATGAAGCTGTATCAAAAAAATAAAAAAATAATCATAGTATTCCAGAGACTAGATTTGTTGCCACTAGCAGATTAAACATTATATATGTATGTGGATATACATACATACCCACATAAAGCAACCAAGAAGATCTTGCATAGTAAGCTGAATGATAGAGAAGAAGACTTCTTCCTGCAGAAAAAGATATAAATATAAAACATCAAAGAGAAAAATAAGGCCACCAGAGGCAACAAAGGCAGACTTAGAGAGAAAGAGAGTAGCTAGAATTCAGAAATGCTTTGTGTAACCGTTCAAGGAAGAAAGCTAAAGGAGCCAAGACAACAGTGGCAAGTGCCTGCCGATAAACTACAAAGACGAAAGGGTTCATTCCATCAGCTATGGCCTTCTTGGAGAACAACGCCAAACCTGCATCCACAAACTGTAAGAAGAACATTATAATATAAGGCTTAATGGTTTCCCAACCCATCACTTAAAAGAGTGGAAACTTATGGTTCACTATATTTGGCCACTAGGACTTGGATTCGGAAGTCTTTCAATTATAGAGAGACTTGTCCACTCAAATTTATAGAGCATGGGTATTGGAATATTCCTCAAGTTGGAGTCACACTTGTAATGATATATCAAGAAGAAAAAGAAAAAGAAAACAAAAATAGAAATGCTTCCATATGAAGTGCTTATGTATTGAGTTGGCCACGAGTGGAATAAAAAAATGGGTTAATCTCAAATTGTACCCTGAAAGATCTTTTAAATTTTAATTTGTACCTTCAAAGTTTAAAAATATCAATTTATATCTTCAAAAATATAAATTTATATCATTTTGCACCTAAACTAACAGCCATCCACTTTTCTGTGTAAAACTAAGTCATGTGAGGTAGACGTAGGAAGGGCATGGGCTTTAGTGTAAAATCACAGCCCATGGGATGAGCTTTTCCTGATGAAAACCTTTCAACATACAAAATAGAGATGAGAATGTGTATAGAGCTTTTCCTAGGGATGCGCAACTGTTCACCATGAAGATCTGCAAAAATGTCTTGAAGAGTTAGAGAATACAACAATGATTTGCGCATTAGAGATACGCCAATTTATGGTAAGGATTTTTCTTTCTTTGTCTTTGTTTTTGTTATATTGACACTGTACATCATTGTTTTTTGTTTTTCTGTTTGTGTGACTTTGATTCTTGTTTTTTTTAATCTTTCTCAAATAGTTTTTCCCATTTGTTTAGTCCAAATGGTTCTTGCCATTAGTTTAATCGAAAAAATGCATATTGCATTTTGCCTTTTGACTTTTGCGTTGATTGTGTGAATGCATTAGTTGGATTTGAAAATGATTCTTGTTTTGTTTGTTTATTTGAAAGTGTTTTGGGGACTTGGGTGGACCTATTTTTATATTGGATGTGGGGTTATGATTTTTCTTGGCTTTTTTCTCTTTGGAGGCTTTTTTTATTTGCTTTTTAATTTTTTTTATACTGGTGATGATTCCGGATATTTCACCATTAGAATGTATCACAGTGAAAAATTTGATGGTTGTGGTGTTAAAGTGTATATTGGTGGAAGGGTGAATAGTATTGATATATGTGTCACTTTGATCAAATTTCCCTTATAGAGTTGGACAACATGCTAAAGAATACTGGAGTTGGTTATAATCAAATTTCCATATTCTATCAGAGAATAGGTAATGAATGGACATCTTTGGAAAATGATCAACATGCTGTGAACTTGATAAAATGGGTTGACAGGGATAAAGTGGTAGATGTATATGTGGAACATATTAGGAGAGAATTGTTCAATCATAGTCAAGTAGATTCAAATTGTGGTCCATCAAAAAAAAAGAAAGATCTGGGAGCCAAAATATACATGTGTCTGAACAAGAAACCAATTTATAGGTTCCTAGGGTTCCCACTGAGAGAACTTTTAAAGTTAAGCATGCTACCTCTGACTGGGTTGCTGATACATATTATGATAGACTTAGATCAAATCCCACTTGGCCCATGAAGTCATTAAAGGAAACTATTGAGAAGGAACATGTTATCAAATTGGATAGATGTCTGGTATATAGAGGTAAAGAAAAAGCAATGACAAGGGTGAATGGAACTGATAAGCAATGAAAAGTAATTATTGTTTATCACTTTTCATCATATTTTTTGCGCATATGCTAAACTACCAATTTTTTTTACAGGGACTACTTAATTCAGTTGAGAGTCTTTTTCCTAATGCTGCACACAGGTTCTGTGTGAGGCATATGTACAACAATTTCAAATCTGAACATAAGGGTTTAGCATTGAAAGACTTATTATGGAGGGCTGCTAAAGCAACAACGGTGACAGATTTTAACAGGATTATGGATGAACTGAAAGAAGTTGATGTAGCTGCATACAATGGGTTGTTTGAGAGACCACCAATTAATTGGTCTAGATCCTATTTTAGTTCCTTTCCCAAATGTGATATGCTGCTTAACAATTTATGTGAGAGTTTTAATGGTTGCATTGTTGAATCTAGGGATAAGCCTATAATCACAATGCTAGAAAAAATAAGATTGTGGTTAATGGAAAGGTTGCATCATCAAAGGGATTCCCTAAATAACTATAACGGATCTATCTGCCCCAATATTCAAGGTAGATTGGAGACAATTAAAGTTGAATATGCTGGTTTCATACCATATTGGAATGGGGGTGATCAATTTGAGTAAGTTGGAATGGGTGGTGAACGAAGGACTGTTGATGTGAAGAAGAGGACATGTAGTTGCAGGAAGTGGGATTTAACTGGAATCCCATGTAAGCATGCAGTCTCTGCTATTAGCTTTTTAGGATTTCAACCAGAAGATTATGTGGCTCAGTCGTGCAAGGTGGAAACTTTTATCATGTGTTACAACCACCTTATTAATCCTATAAATGGAAAAGAAATGTGGCATAGAACAGGTAATTCACCTTTGTTTCCTCCAATTGTAAGCAAGAGACCAAACAGGCCTAAGAAAGTTAGGAGGAGAGTGATTAATGAACAACCAAAAGGTTTCAAGTTGACGAGGAAGTATAAACCTATTGTGTGTTCAAATAGTGGTCAAAGTGGCCATAACAAAAAAAAGTGTAAAAGGCAAATAGTTACACCAGATACACCAACAGTTACGCCAGCACCAGTTATGCCATCAACTGGTGTCAGTACATCTGAATTCTCAATTGCAAGAGCAAGAGAGAAGTTGCCTGTAAGTGCAACACTAATTTTCCTTTAAGTTTGTTATAAATGTTAAACGTATAGTTGAACTAAGTTAATGTTCATTATTTCCAGGTTTGGAGGAAAAAAACTTCAACACCACCAACTTCATCAGCATTACCATTGGCATCTAGACCAGCAACATCGTTTGTACCTGCAACATCATGTATACCAGCTACACATTCACACTTTAGGCCACCAATACCATCTGTACAACACAGAAGATGGAGACCATCAACGCCAACACCAACACCAACACCATTACCATCACCATCACCATCACACACGAAATGGAGGCCACCAACTTCATCATCAACAACATGGAAGCCACCAACACCATCTTCATATTAACACTTTTTGAAATGAAATTTTTTTGGGGATTTCTCTTTAAATAGTAGTTGCCTTTTTTGGTTGGTTGGATGTTTGATTATGGATGATACAAGAACAGTGTTTGGTTGTAAGTTTTTGGGATGATTTCTGATTAATGGTTGGAAATCTACTTTTGGATCATGTTTATGTGGAATATTGGAATTTGGTGGATGAATATCTCGTTACAAAGTAGATGTTTTTTTCTTTCTTTTTACAAATTTATGTCTTCGAAGTTGTAAATTATTTTTTTTTAAATTTGAGGGTATACATTAATGTTTTTAAACTTTAAGTGTACAAATTAATATTTAAGAGATCTTTTGGGGTACAATTTGTAATTAACTCTTATTTTTTATAAACATAGCAGAACGGCTCATGGAGGGAAGCAGCTTTTATTTTGGCACCAAACATTGAATTTTACACTCAAGCCCATGTCTCTCCCACCTCTAACTCACGTGACTTAGGTTTTAGATGGAAAAATGGATGATTGTTAGTGTAGGTGCAAAATGATACAAATTTATATTTTTGAGGGTGTAAATTGATATTTTTAAACTTTGAGGGTACAAATTAAAATTTAAAAGATCTTTTAGGGTATAATTTGAGATTAACCCTAAAAAAATTGCCGACTCAATTTAATTCACTTTTTGTTGTGTGTTTGTCACAGTAGATAAAAAGCTTCCTCGATTATTAGTTGAGTTTAGTTGGTAAAAAGGTGGTAGTGTTGGAAAAATAATAATAACCATGACTTTTCATGTTTTAAGAGTTATTTTTATATATTTAGTTTTTTGTATTAATGAGTCATCAATTTGGTATTAGTAAGGGACAAAGGTAATTGTACTATTTTAATTTTTCAAGTAATGAAGGAGTTGGGTTTTTATTATTTTTATTATTACATTATGTAGTGAGGTTATTTTGTATGTCATGTGTTATATATGAAAGTCTATATATATCATATGGAATTCATCCATTTGGACATGAGTGAATAAAATGAGTTCTTCCTATCTTCAATAGTTTCTTCCATTATATTTTGTGAGTGTATGATAATCCTTTAAATTCCAACAAAGTAGTATCAAAATTAGGCTTGAGTGTTGAAAAAGAGATAATGTGAGAGATATGTCGAATGGAATGCTTTCATTCCAAATGTCTCGATTCACAAAAGATAACTATGAGAATTGGTGTATCCGCATAAAGGCAATTCTTCGATCTCAAGACTTATGGGAGATTGTAACAATTGGTTACACCTCTGCAAGATGAAGTTTCCTTAAGTCAAGCCCAAAAGGAAGTCTTGCAAGCTACAAAGAAGAATGATCAAAAGGCTCTTCACTCATCTATCAAAAGGCTCTTTCACTCATCTGTCAATGCTTGGATGATGCTATGTTACAAAAAGTTGCTAGTGCAACCACATCCAAGCAAACATGAGATGTTCTTATAATCGCCCATAGTGGAGTGAAAAAAGTCAAGAAAATTCACCTTCAAACTTTATGAGATAAATTTGATGTTTTACGCATGAAGGAGTCCGAATTAGTTTCAAATTATTTCATAAGAATCTTGGTGGTTGTGAATAATTTGAGAACATATAGTATGATCACTATGATGATACTCGAGTGATAAAAAAATCCTCCGTTCATTGGACCCCAAGTTTGACTATATTTTTATAGCCATTGAAGAGTCTAAAGATTTAGACACAATGAACTTGTGAGATCGTTGTTAGCCCATGAAAAAGGGTTAAGTAAGAAAAAGCAAGAGCCGTTGGAGCAAGTGCTACAAACCAAGTTTTTTTCAAAGAACAAGAAAGAAGGCAATATGTAAGTCCAAGAGGTAGATGGCGTGGACGTCGAGGTCATGGTGGACGTGGTCGAGATAGAGGAGAAAAATTTGACCAAAATGCGCCCAACAAAAAAAGAAAGAAGCCAAAAATCACACTGTGAAAGAGGACGTGGAAGAGACAACAATTCAAAGTCATATGGAGGGAGGTATGACAAATCTCATATTCAATGTTATAATTGTCACCGATATGACCATTTTACTTCTAAGTATAGAAATAATTTTGTGAAAAGAAGAACACACTTTGTTGAAGACAAAGTTGAAGAGATAAAGCCGACCTTGTTGGCATACAAAGAAGAACAAAAAGAAGACAAGAACGTGTGATAACTTGACTCCGGTGCTAGTAATCATATGTGTGAAAGTAAAAAGATGTTTACGGAGCTTGATGAATCGGTGAGTGAAAAAGTCATTTTTGGAGATTCTTCTCAAATTCCAGTAATGAGAAGATGTAATATTTTGGTTCGTTGGAATGATGAAATGCACCAAGTTATTTCTAATATTTTTTATATGCCAAACATTGAAAATAATATTTTGAGCTTGGGACAACTCTTAGAGAAACGTTATGATATTTGCATAAAAAATCATAATATTTCAATAAAAGATGGAAATGAGAATTTGGTTGCTAAAGTGCTGATGATAAGAAACACAATGATTTTGTTAAATATTCAAAGTGATATAAAAAAATGCTTGAAAACATGTGTTAAAGATTCTTTTTGGTTATGACACTTGAGATTTGAACACTTGAATTTTTGAGGATTAACTTGTTGTCTAGAAAGAAGATGGTGAAATGGTTGTCTTTTATCAACCATCCAGATTAACTTTGTGAGGGATGCGTAATTGGAAAACAAGATATATAGAGCTTTCCCAAAAAATTCATTTCAAGAGCAACCAAATCATTTCAACTTGTTCACTCGGATGTTTGCGGTCCTATAGACCCACCATTATTTGGTAAGAATCAGCATTTTCTTCTCTTTATTGATGTTTTTAGTCAAAAAACGTAAGTTTATTTTCTAAAACAAAAATCGGAGGTGTTTGGTGTTTTCAAAATGTTTAAGACTTTGATTGAAAACCAAAGTGGGTATAAGTTAAGACAATTAAATATGATAGATGATGTGAATTCACATCAAATAAATTTAATTTTTTTTGTGAAGAAAATAAAATTTACTATCCTCTAACGGTTTTAAGATCACTACAACAAAATGGTATTGCTAAAAGGAAGAATTAAACCATTCTTGACATGACTCGGAGTATGTTGAAGAGTAAGAAAATGTCTAAGGAGTTTTGGGCAGAAGCTATTGATTGTGTCATCTACTTGTTAAATCAGTGTCCCACTAGAAGTGTTCAAGACAAAACACCACAAGAAGCATGGGGAGGGATCAAACAAAATGTTTCTCATTTGTAGCTCTTTGGAAGTATATGCTACGCACATATGTAAGATGGGAAATTGACAAAACTAGATGACAAGAGTCAAAAGTTTGTCTTCATTGACTATGATTCAAGAAGCAAATGTTACAAGCTTTACAACCCAAACAATGACAAGATAAACATAACTTTTCATGTTCTAGGAGTTATTTTTATGTATTTAGCTTTTGTATTTGTGGGTCATCAATTTAGTATTAGTAGGTAACAAAATAATTGTGGTATTTTAATTCTTCAAGTAATGAAGGAGTGAGGTCTTTATTATTGCATTATATAGTTGAGTTATTTTGTATGTCATGTATTATATATGAGAGTTTATATATATCCTATGTAATACATCTATTTGGACATGAGTGAATAGAAAGGGTTCTTCCTATTTTTAATAGTCTCTTCCATTATATTTTGTGAGTGTGTAATAATCCTCTAAATTCCAAAGGCAGTGGTTGGAATGAAACTAGCATTATGAGTTAAAGTAATTAGAGAGAGAGAGAGAGAATAGTGGATGTATAGTGTATGGTATTAGGGTTATGCATATGCATTCTTGGTTATTATGCTTCTATATGGACTAATGACCACCCCTTTTTGTTTTCGAACAAATTCATATGCAGCACTACGTGCAGTATGCCTCCAAGCATGTGGAATATGTGGTTCTTTTTTTTTTTTTTTCAATGTAGAGGGATGGAGAATGGGCACGATTTAGAGTATCAATCGATACCATGATACAACACTGATGAGTTGTACCTAACAAAACACTTTTTTTTTTTTGTTTCATGACCGATGCACGTTTTGTGTAAATCACAAGTTTCACTCACCTTTTGATTGACTAAAAGACTTTCACGGCATTAGTTGATGACATTACAATATAAACTGAATTTCTCGTCATGTTCAACTTCTTCTTTTTCTACTTATTATTTTGTATTTATAATCTGATACCATTTTAGGACGTCACGAATAATGTGCCCTCAATGTCTTACAAGTCAGTGAGTTCTTAGACTACATGTGTTTGTTGAAAAGAATAGTCATACAATTACCTTTCTTGTCTAAAGGATAATATGCCAATTATGAATATTTTATTTGCACATTATTGCAGGGTAACCATCATAATGAGTTCGGTGACTTTAAAAGGTACTCAAAACATGGTTGGGTAAATATGCAATATCGGAATCATCAGCAATTAGTGGACACAAAAGTTTCATTGCTTTAACTCTTTTGGAGGAACCACTCAACCATTTGAAATTTGAAAAATGCTTTGAAGCATAATCTGATTGTTCTGATTCTCAAATGCACAGATTTCTGACACTTTTCAGTTGTTGATTGGATCAAAGATATCATAAAATAAAATTAATCAATCTTACTGATGCAATGCAATCATTCATGTACTCTTTTAAAGTCATCAACCTTCGGAGGAATTTTTTTTTTCGTCGATTATTTTTGTTTTAAAACTCGACATAAATTCTCCTTGATGTTCTTCATGTTCCACAAGTATTACGTTTTATTATAATTAACTTCTTATTATTACTTAATTAAGGGTTCTATTCTTATTTTAAATGGGACTGTTACCAACAAGATAAACTGTTAGAGGTGTTTTATTATAACTAGTTGGTGCCCCTATTTCAAGTTATTATAATTTTTATTTATTATTTTTAAAATAAAATATTACTTTGTCAAATTATTGTTAAATGACAATACTGAAATTTTCAAGAATGTCATGCTCATGTGTGTTGCATATATATGAACTTTTTTAAATTAGTATAATAATTTATAATTTTTTTTATACATCTTACAAATATCAAAACATATATTTTATTGTAGATTTGTAAAATGATAACTCAGTTCCATAGTAAAGGTCAGACCAAATACAAACAATTAATTATCACAATACAAATTAAAACAATCAAGGATAATAATTCATATGTATGACAAATAAATACTGATGTATAGATCTAAAATTCTTGAAAAATTTAAATGGAGCCAGTCCAATAGTTCAACCTGCAAATTGACTGATGAAGAGTGAAATCCCCTTCTTCAAATTAAAAAGTAGCACATATACGTAACTTTTAAGGAAACTGTTTTTTTCTTCAAATTATGTACCACAACCATACTTGTGAAAGTCAACCAAAACTAATTAAAATATCCATCAAACATCTCCACTAAAATGTTTGGTTGTAATTCATATTCGTGATAATTATAACACCATTTTTTATTGTTATTACTCTAAACATGCAATTTATTAGACTTTTTAACAGTAACCAAATTCTAATTATTCTTCTAGATGCTAATATACATGGTGTGTTTGTGTCTGATTTTTCAGTGAAAATTCAATTTTGTTGGTATCATAAAATCTGGAATGGATTCGCAAAAAAAAATTATAATATATATATCATTAGAATAACAATACCACAAAAAATAGAGATGCACCAAACGTTGAGATGCAGAGAGAATTAAATGCATAGAGTAACGCATGTTGAGAGCAGTAAAGAAAGACAGGGAGAAAAATGAGAACATCGAGGATTTCTGGAAGTGGTAAAAAACAGAAAGAAAGAGGTTTATTTGAAATGGTAGAAGATGAAGATGAAACGATACGAGAGAGAGAATATTGGGAGGCATTGATTTTTTTTTTGGAACATGAGGAGGCTTAAGTTTATTTTGGCTTTAATGTTGAAGGATAAGAATGAGATACTTGTGATTTTGGAGATAAAAGTGAAAAAAAATTGTTTTTCAAATATGCTTATTTTTTAAAGTAGTATAGATTAACTTGTTATGATTCCTTTATTTTTTTTTTGTCCTTAGGATGAACCAATATACACTCTCATGCTCCAAGGGCTCACTCTCTCTATCCTATTGCTATACCCTACATTCGATAGGACATGATTAATTTTTTTAATCTTTCAAGATTATTTTTTAAGTAAAGTCTGATTTGTCCGACCAATTAATTCATGAACTAACTATCCCAAAAGTGCGATTTGAAATCGAGTCTCACCAGTTGTGTATAGGTGCTTTGCACTGAAAAATTACCAACTCAATTGAGTCGAAATTGAACCTAATAATTTAGTCGTAAGTTATTTGATTGAGAGGTAGCTTTCATTGCGATACTAGAAATTAATTTAATTTTTTGTTAAGTCCCATAAAATTAAATGGGACTGAGTATGAGATTTGTGCAACGAAAAAATATTAATACAAATTTACATATTATTAACAAGAGATTTAAATCAATAATATTAATGATGACAATTCAGCTCCTCTAATTCTCAAAGGTGGATTTCTAATTTCACCCTGGTTGAAGCCATTTGCTGCAAGTCAATTACTCATAATTGTGCTTCAGTTTGGCTTTCTCTTTCCTTTCTGAAATCTTTTCATTTCTTTCATATTTTTCTTCCTTATGTTTCCCCACAAAAACGTATGTAGAGCCCAGCTACTGACATTATAGTCCCACAAACTCTGCAACATAAACAGAGAAGGCAAGAAGAAGAAGAACAATAATCCTCATCAATGTCTAAAAGCCGGAGTTTTGTTTAATTCACTTGCAAAAACATGTGTGTCCACGCGCACACACAATATTTATAAAATGTAAGACTGGTATTAGAAATTATGTTTTTTAGTGTCATACTGAAGTTATTACAAAATAAATCGTCAAATTACAACTCAATCTTGTGAGATTACACCAAAATAAGGTTACTTGACATTCATCATAATATTTTTTTTTTTTAAAAACCTAATTTTTATATGTTGTAACAAGACCCCATTTAGTTATAACAGCTCCGTTTAGTTACAACTCAACCCAAGAGGTTGTAACTTGGTCAAAAAATATACATATAAATTTTGGTACGATAACTCATTTGGTACCGTAGTCTTACCCACATCTAATGTATTTGTTCTCACTAATTATAAGGGTGTGAATTGTGAACCTTCCCCAGTGAAAGGTTTCTCTCCACAAAGCTACCCAGAAAATCGCAGTTATAATAAGTGTTAATTGATTGAACATAGCTATGAAGACAGGCCCTTTCTTCTGTATGACCCAAATTCGTAACCAGTTACCGATACCACTCATGAACACAACCTGCCATTTCCATGAAAAGGTCAATTTAACAGAGACCAAAATCCATATACTATAGCATTGTATGGATGGATCTAACTTTTTGCTTCGGCAATAGGCTGACGTTAACTTTTTGTGTCGGAACGTTTTTTGTCTAGCCCTTTTTCCGAAATAAAAAACAGTTTTGTTCTTGTGGTATGAGGAACATGTATACGGATCAGTTTTGTAAGGGAGTAGGAGCAATCTTTTAATGGTGGCTGGTGGTTTAACTTACACAATAGACCAGATGAAGAAGATGGGAATCCCATCCAAGCTTCCATGATGATTTCTTCCTATCCACAGCAACAGCCCAATGTGCAGATTGTATGCAACTAAAGAAGGTTTGTATTAGCAACGTATCACAGCTCGGCACTCGGCACTACCAACAATTGCGAGTCTTCACCCTTTTTTCTCCAAGAATCTCGTGTATCCTTATTTCTCCATTGACTCTCACAATTGTTGGTCTTTCCAAATTTATAGGCTTGATTGAATTATCATCTTGATCTGAACATGTTGCCGTTAGAGCTCTAAGATCACGCAACTTCTCTCCACTAATTGAGGCTAGATTGTGAGAGTCTTCACCCTTTTTTCTCCAACAATATCATGTATCCTTATTTCTCCATTGACTCTCACAATGGTTGGTAGTGTCAAGCTGTGATAGGTTGCTTATAGTTTGGAGAGTTGGAAGTCGTAGCCTCGATGAATATTGCTTGACGATAGGACCCTATAAGCAAGAACAAAAGGTCGTGACTAAAGCAGCTATCGAATTCATCTATCATGGACATTAGACCAACGTTTTTAACAAGACTCATTCAAAACGTAACACAAGCATGTGATTAAATATAAAGGTAAATTTTATCCACATCTTCTGTAGATATACCTAACTTCAATGACACTACCTTCTTTTTCTAAAATTTCACTGCACTCTCTTCTGATTCATATGTTCATTTCAATTAAACCCTTTACTATGGATCTCCATTATCGACAAATAAAAGACGCTGATGTCGTGTAATTCTTTTTCTTTGTGAAATCATCTCGGTCTCTCCACCAACTGCCAATGCACATAACACACATACCACTAACACAATACACTGTTACGTGCAATTGGAGTTGAAGCAGTCAAAGGGTTTACTTGATTAGGATGAATGCATCTATTTTTTAGTTGTTAATTTAGTCTGCCTTTTCAATAGGTAGTAGTTGATATTTTGTAATACTATATTATTTTTGTTGCTACTATGCAGAGAATAGTTGCTTCTCTTTAGCTATTTTTTGTTATATGTCTTTATAAATAAGCCTCTGTCATTGAATAAAAGGCTTCACAAAATTTCTAAATTCTTTGTTTTCCTTTAATCTCTTGTTCTTTCTTATTCTTGGTAGTTTCAAATTCATATCTATCAGAGTCAATTGACGATTTGAAATACGGAATAATATACAATATTTTTCTTTCTTTAAATCTATTTTCAAAAGTGTTCTATTGATTATCTTGAAATTCGTATTTCTATTTTGCTAGTTTGATTGAGATGAAATTTTGTAAGTTCTGAGTTGACTTATATTTTGGGTTAATTACTTTGTGATTTATTTGTACATGGATAAAATGCACTTGAAACATATTTTGTAAAACGTGATTATGACTATATGGGGTGTAATTGTGGCCCTACATGTATGATTGACTAGTGTAAGTTTTGATTTTTGTTCAAATGTCACATGTCATGCTACAAAGATAAATCAAGTATGAGATTATGTATGTTGAAAGTTTATTTATTGTCATATGTAGTATTTGATTGATGATTTTGTAATTGTCTATGAATTGAATTATTTGGTATTTGATCATTCATACTTTTATCGTTGAAAGTATTATTTCTTGTCGAATTGTATACTTCCTGCTTAATTAATTTCGCAAGCTGGCCTTGCATCAAAGATGTTATTGAAATATTTGAAGAATTGAAGATGAACACATATTGATATCATTTTTGTAATATTGAATTGCGAGATATATTTATATTTAGGGATTCAATTATCAATTAAAATTTTTGACCGTTTGTTTGGAGGTATTTTGTGGAATTTTGTCAATTGATTTAGATAACACATCTGGAAACCAGAGCATTACAGTTTGTTTATGAAAATCTTCATAACATCATGTTGGAAAAAAGTTAACAAGAAAGGTTATATATAGACATGCCAATTATAAATACGAACCGCGAATTCAACATAAAATCAATATAGAGTTATGGGTTTGGATTTAACAGGTAAGGATGGTAAGTTGGTAGATCTTTTAGATCCATTAAATAAATTAGTTGATACAAACTTGGCTAAAACACGACAAGACCTCGACAAATATTACTTTTACACATGACATAAACCTGATAATGCTTGAACCTAACTTTACACAATTATAAATGGGTCGAGGATGAATTGAATAAATTTTGATGTTACACGACTTAAGCACACACAAACTCACCATTAGGAGTTCTATATGTATCTAATTGACAGAGTGATTACACAACAATAATACACTTTCAGATCCTCCAGTTCTCAAAGGTGGACTCCCGACTCCGCCCCGGTTGAAGCCATTTGCAACAAGTCCATTACTCATTTGTGATCTGCTCAAGTTTCGCTTCCTCTTTGCTTTTGGATATCTGTTCCTTTTTTGCATATTTTTCTTCTTTATGATTCCCCCAAAAGACACTGTGGAGGCCGACTACAGAGACTATAGCACCACAAAGACTGCAACAGAAAAAGAAGGGAGGGTGAACAATAATCCTCATTAATGTGTAAAATGAGAGAGTTTTGTCTAGGGTTGCAAGTGATCAATCGAGCTGTTCAGCAAGTAGAAATCAGATGGGGGTTAAAACTTGTCCAAGTTCATTCATTTATAAAATGAACCAAGCTCAAATTAGATTTTAAAGCTCGTTTAACAAATAAATTGAGCTCAAGCAATGACTTGTTTGATTCGGCTAGACTCGAGAAGACAAACATATATATTTAGGGCACCTTACTAACCAATAATCATCCTAAACAAGCCAAGCTTGATGTTGAACATGAGTATGTAAATAGTCTAGTATTCAGTTTAGTTCGATGTATTTGCACCCACCATCTTGTCCAACCTTTACTGATTTTCAATTTTCACACACCAATACACACATACACATACACATACTGCACATGAAATATACATTACAAGTAATGGATGATAAGGGTTTGAACCTTCGCCAGTGAAAGGTCTCCCCACACAAAAATGCTGAGAAGATGGCTGTTATAATAAGTTGTAATGGAGTGAACATAGCTATGAAGACCGGGCCTTTCGTCTCTATAACCCAAACTCGTAACCAAAAAGTTATTCCAGTAACGACCACACCCTGCATACCATTTTTCAGCAAAAGGTCAAATTAACAAGGACAAAATCCATATAATGCATGTTAGCTTTGTCGGGATGTATACATGCATATTTAATATGTGAGTTTGATAGAGTGCCGTTCGAGCAAGGTCGGGAATAGGATTTTGTTCGCCCATTCACAAAGGGACCATAAACTCAGACTGTTAACGTAGACGACATTTTCCTTTAATTTTTTATATTCAAAATTTGGTGTATTAAATTCTATCGAAAAAAAAAGTATTTTCATCAATCTAGAACGGTATATTGATATTAATATATGTTGCATGTAAAAGATATATTATTTTTTTTTGGGGGGGGGATATGAAATCTGTCCATGGTTCCAATGTCCCTTCAATTTTTCATTTACCACTCAAAACTAAAATATTGAACACTTTTTTCGATTATGTTCGGATAGTGTGGTGTTTGACTAACCTTTTTAATAGTCCACCCCACTGCCATGAATTGACAACCCCACTACTACTAGCAACACCATAATCAGCTTACTATCATTGTCACCACTCCCTCAATTGCCACCTCACCACCAGCTTTGCCAGCACTACCACCGCCTCTCACCATCACCCTCGCTATCACCATTACCATCAGCTCAAGCCACCACCTTTACTATCCCATAAAGCCCATCCCCACACCATTACCACGACCTAACAATCGTCACCACTACCCCTAGCCCGCCATCGTCGCCACCACAACTATCCATCCTCCACCACCTCATCATTGTGTCCATCATCCCACAACCATCACTCTAGCTCACACTACCCCTCCACGTTGCTGCCACTGTAACCACCGCTTTCTTAATAGTGGCGACGATGGTGGTGTAGGCCTGGATGTGCTACGATGGTGGTCGCAGCAGAGGTTTGGTGATAGTGGGCTGATAGAGATGGTGTGATGAGACATGATAGTGAAGTGGTGTCAGTGGTGATGGAGGTGGTGACAACGATGGTGAGGGTTGTGGTGGGGGATGTGATGGTAGTGGCGACTTTAGTGGTTGTGGCTATATGGTGTGATGCTTGTGGCAGTGGTGGGTTGGGTAGAGTGCTTGTGATGGTTTCGGTGATGTGGTAGTGGTAGTGGTGGCAAAGTGGTGGAGAGTAAGGATTTTTTTTTTTTTAAAAAAAAGAATAACATACTTCACTTATTTTTTCTAATCATACAGTTTAATCAAATTTTGTGATTAAATTTCAGTAGTTACCAACAAGTTTTGATAAAAATTTGACAATCAGAACTAAAATTCAACATTGGGTTTTTAATACTTAATTTTTAGTTTTATCAAATATCACTTTAGTAAGAATGTGATTAGCGTAAAATCCCTTGATAGATGTCACGAACCAAATTGGAAAGTCACCATTTTATCAGTTACGGTCAGTAAGGTTTCTTGGTGCAAATCCACCATAGCTTTGAACAATATTTAACAACGATTCTAACAAGACAAAATGTACAATGATCAATTGTCTGAAAATCTGAGGCATTATATCAATGGTGAGCAAACTTACACAACAGACCACAGAAAGAAGATGCAAATCCCATCCAAGCCTCCATGATGACTTTTCCTTTCCATAGCAACAGCCCAAGGTGCACATTGTATGCAACTAAAGAAAGACTGTAGAGCTATAAGGCGTAGTTTCGACGGATATTGCTTGACAACAGGACCCTGCAGTCAAGAGCAACAGGTACAAAAGAAAGAAGCTGAGTAATTTGTAAGGAATTACCTTCCTAACATAAGATCAAGTATGCGGGGAAACCAGAAAAATAATGATGCAAAAGAATTACACGCAAGAATATGCAAATTAATGTAGAAAACACGAGATAAAAGAAACCCTAGAATTGCACCGCATCCACTATAAAACAAGCAAAATACAAAGAGCAATACAGTGGAGATTGCCTTACACAGTATTACGTTGTGTTATGGCTATAAAGAAGACTAATGAAATTACAAAAGTACCTTTCAACCAAATATGACCTACCAGTTGGATCCGCCAACTTGGGCTACCGAGTGTCCAGTACTATTAAACTCCACACAACCTCAAAAATTTCATCTATCAAAATTCATCTTCATGGTCAGCAACCCAGCAACTCCACAATCCTCTTGAGGCAGATTGTACAAACTATCAGGGATAAGGCAATATCACTCAAGTTCAAGTTCTCCTGAAGGAATCAAAGCATTCTAAGTGCATGGTAACTTCCCAATTCTTGCCTGGACCATCAAGGGATCCCCTGAAGCTTCTAATCATCTTGGATTTGTTAGCTTTTTCAAGAGCAATTCCTTTGGGTACTTTCCTGAGTGTAGTACCTCTTGGAAATTGTCCTATGTTTCCTTTGTTTTCCTTACCAAGGGAGTGTAAAATAGGCACTCCCTAATCTTTTGTACATGACCCTTAATGTTCTATTCTTGAACGAAATTTACTTCACTTTCCAAAAAAAAAAAAAATTCATCTATCAAGGAAAGGGGAGAAAAAGATGAACCTGCAAAATAAGCCACAGAGACCATGCAGCGTTGGCTGAGAGCATGATGAGAGAACCTTTTATCCACTCCCCTTTGGAACTATGATTAGCAAATGACTCTCTATCTTTTCCTCGATTTGATTGATACATAGGAGGCCCTTTAACAAAAGCAAGCACCAAAGTCCCCAAAATACAAACCACAGAGTCCACTATCTTAGCCATTCCATGCCATTCCTTTATGGATGTGCTTTCCATCCTGGAAAATTGAACACCAAAATTTTGTTTTCTTTGAGAAATCAAAAGTCAATCTATCCATTAAATGTTTATAATTTCAAGGTGTTTTTTTTCTTCCTGTAGGGTCATTATCCAAGTTTTAGATTTGTTTAAGGGTAAACATCACAATTGGCCCCGAAACTGTATTTCCAGTTTTAATTTAGTTCTTGAACTTCTAATTGTTTCAATTTAGCTCCGTAGCAATCAATTTTACGTCTTTCCGTTCATTTCTACCGTCAGATCAAAATAGAAACACATGATTTAACGCTTAAAATGGATTAAATTATACTAGTCTGCGATTGATCTAACAGTGGATAGATGAACGAACTTAATTGATACGAAATTGATAGTTGAATAACTAAATTGGGACAATTGAAAGTTTAAGGATCAATTAAAACCGGAGAAAAAATTTAGAAACCAATTTTATGTGATATTTACCTTTGTTTAATTTACCTAAAGAGAACAGGCAGTATAAAGGTGATGGCAGGAATTGCGGTAGTACTGGCAGAAGCAAAAGTTGCAGATGTGTAATTCAATGCGAAATAATAGAGATTCGACGTCAAAGTAATCCTGAGTATTATCAATGCATAAAGCAGTGTTAACAATAAATTTCATATCAATAATTTCAAATACTAGATGTATTCTATTAGCACATTAGATATCGCAAGTAGTCAAATATCAAAATTTCGTTGCTTTTTCACCAAAGCGATCGAAATATTTTACACTAAGTACATACCCACATAATGAAACAAAGAAGATCTTGCTTAGTAAGTTGAAGGACAGAGTAGAAGTCACCTTACTGCATATCAAAGAAAGAAATAAAAATCAACCTTTAAAGACAAAGATATTTAAGTTCAGAGGCAACAAATTAACAAAGATGGAGCTTTAACAGATGGCTAGAACGTAGAGAGATGTTTGGTAGTGTAACCGTTCAAGGAAGAAGGCAAAAGGAGCCAACACAACCGTGGTGAGTGCCTGCCGATAGACGATGAAGACGTAAGGGTTCATTCCTTTAGCAAGAGCTGCCTTGGAGAACAAGGCTAAGCCTGAATTAACGAACTGTATGAAGAGCATTGCAATATAGGGTTTACTGGATTCCCAACCCATCAGATAGCCGAGTTGAAAACTATATGTTGTAATAGCTACTGTGGCTCTTCATTTTCACACTAGTCTTTAATTTATAGATAAACTTCAGCACTCAAATTTCTCAACCATGAATAGTTGATTGCTCAAGCTTACATGGAACCCACTCAAAGGGCTAGCTTAGCTCGTTGTTTCTACATATATACACAAGATTCATGGTGCAAACTTTTAATGTAGGATTTAATGCACGCTAATGCGGGTCATCAGAGTGATGCTAGCTCAGATCAACTTGAATCTAGTACTGTACATTCCAATTTCTGTGACTAAAAAAAAAGGTTGACTAGATATCCAATATAAGAAAATATCAGCACCAAGTGGAAGCAAAGATTAGGTTGTTTTTGGTATGTTGGAGTAAGCATATAATCATTTAATATAATATATGAAGTGATCTGAAGCATAATCTGAGTGTTTGGTCCTCAAATTCAGAACATTAAAGTAGACAAAGTAAGATCATCCTATTGCTTTGAAGGTTAAAATATGAAAATTTAGCATTAAAATTGTTGATCCCCAAAACTGTTCAATGTGATGGCTGATTGAAATTATGACTTGGGAATCGACAGGAATATTCCTCCCAGAGAAATCGAGGCCCAGAGAAACTCTGATGTTCAGCCCTCTGATGATAAAGTCAAAAAAAAAAAATGATTGAAAGATATGGTTTTTTACTATGAGTATTTAACTTACATAGATGATACCCAACTTAGTCTTTTTATAAGTCAAAAGATTGGAACACAATTTTTGCACTTGTGGACAAAATTCGTTAAAAGTTCTAATTAATCAATTTTATCGTTTTAAGAAAAAATAATCGATTCAATAACCTTTTGTTTTAAAACATCTTTTGTTTGAATGGGTGACGCACGATCGATGATTAATGATGATTGCATATGCATGGCATATTAAATACTATGGTGGTGGGATTAAACACTCTATATGGCCTTCAGAAGTAAAACTTACCACCGAAATGTTTCTTTGGTTTTTAGATTGTTTTAAGTTGATTTCCCACTCCTTTTGTAATTAAATGGGCCTAACACATCCATTTTGGGTTCCCTTAGACATAAAAAAAACTTGAAAAAAAGGGCACCATGAGTTGTGTTTTGGAACTTTGGTTTCTATAGTTACTTGTTTTAATTTATTCTTAGGTTGAGTACGAGATACGACTTTTATAAACATACTAAATAAAATTTAAGTTTGATATTTGGCCTAACTTGAAGGTGCTACCTTTTGCTCCAGCGCGTAACTCTCGGCTCCAGCTTGCATCATTTAATGCAAAGCTTAATGTTGAAGTATTTCTTTGCCAACTTCTACACAATTCTGGATTATAGGCATAACCGACTTCAATTCCATGAAGTAAATTACTAACAGCAATGCTAAATGGTACAGTTGACTCCATCATAAGGGAAGGTTGTCTAAATTACCCCCAAATTCCATATTTCACTTTTTTTTTTATTTAATGATCAAGAGTGTTTGAGTTAATTTATATGCACATCGATTAATTTCCTCTCTAGTCCGGTTAAAAGCAGATCATCTAAGTCAGAACTAGAATATTTATAAAAGATAATTATCTCATAACCTGATCTTAAAAAGATTGTTAAGATTTAAATTCAGGACGTATGAATTTACACCTCATTCTATTACCACTTGAATTGCCCTATAAAATTTTTAAATTCTATCTTTTACATGATTGGGAAATTAATTCCCAAAAAGATAATTTGTTGTTGCCCATGGCTAGTCCATCAAATGGTTTGATCAAAATCTCGATTGCAGAACTTGATCTCCAGTGATAAAGAACTAAAATGTTTATTTACTCGCCAATCTAGCAAATGGGTTAATTTAATCAAAAGTGGAAGCAAGGTGGGTTTGGTATAGAATAGAAAGTGGATGGAATGAAAGATACCTAAGTTGAAGCTAATATTGGCAATGGCCGACAATGAAAGAGTGGACGGAGAGAGGGAGATCGAGGTAGGTAGGGAGGCCATTATTGGCTGAATTGGGGACACCATTGTTGGCTGTGGTGGAAGGTTCGGCTATCATGTTGAGAAGAAAAAAAAAAGTTTGATTTCAAGATACCTAAAGCTCAAATACCATAATAAGGTTTTAATATAATGGGAGTTTGTTGGATACTTTTGACACACTCCTTAGTTTTATTTATAGGCCAATATTAATAACAAAGATAACAAAGAGAAGATACAATCCTCTAATCCTATCTTTCCATCATGATCCCATCAGCCTCTAGTCCTATCTTTTCATCATGATTCCTTCAGCCTTTGCTTATCCTTTTTCAGAAGCTTCCCTTTAATTAAAACTATACTTGGCAGGATTTTATTATTCTACATGGTTGAGGCTCTCCAAATAATTTAGTAGATAGGATGTCCTAACATACTTTTAAAAGCTGATATTCAATCATAATTAAAAATGGTTGTTGAAACAATTTTATACCTGACATGATAAAAGCTTATTGTTGAGTCTTGCATTTATTGGCATTGTTCTTGTCTTTTTCTCTATTGATTTTCATATCAGGTTTAGCACCGTAGCCAGGAGAAAAACTTCGAAATTGGAAGATATTATAACTTATGTGTGTTATTATATTGATAAAAAAATCAATAAATTTAATCCATTTTAAGTCAACAAGACAAACAAGATAATTTTAAGAAGCAAAAGTTACAATATGGAAGGCGCTCACTTCAGATTATAATACCATGACCACCAGGGGTAAATAGCTACTGACGTCCAACTCCCAAGATACAAAGAACCAAACAGGAACTCTTGATATGCACTCGTATAAGAAATCTGATGAACTTCAAGAAACCCTTAAATGTCTTATTAAAATAAAAATTTCATAAACACTCAAAGGATGGACAGCACTCACAAGAAGGAACACGTTCGAGAAAAGAATTTTTTTGACGAATAAAATGCAATCCTAAAACCAAGTGAATGGAAGCTTATTTATGAACAAATTAGCGATACTCCATGACTAAAGTTATTGCACATTGAATTATAACATTACGCATGCATTGGAATGTGTGTGGTGAATTTTTGAAATTTGAGAGGAAAAAGTGTGTTGGGTGTGTGAAATTTGGGGGGAAAAATATACCTCCCATAAGCTCAAACAACCATCTGATTTATTATATAGATTTCATAATGAACCAAATCAAAAAAGACAAAAGACAAATAGTTATTGCTATTGAAAGAAAAAGCTAGCTATTTTACAAGTTTACAAGACAAAGACAAACAATCAAATTGTTTACTGTGAACATGCCCCAAGTGTCTACTACAAATTAAATGTTGTAGATGACTTGAAGAAATATGATCCAGACGGGAATCTCAAAGATTAAAATGAGAGTTGGTCAGAGCGGAAACAACAATAGTAGAGAGGACTGGAGAAAATAGTCATTATGAAATACGGAGATAGATAAACTCAAACAAAATTTCATGCTTGCGGCTTATCCCAAGGGTTTGTCTTGTCTAGAGATCTTGGACAATACAATCAGTAGAAGAAAACAAAACAATGAGTTCAAAGTCACAAAGTTGACCTATAAATATGACGTTGGGGACCAAATTAGATAGAGTGCAAGCTTTGAAGATCGCTGCTACAATTAACCTTTAATTTAACAATAATAAAATATTAACTCCCAAATTAAATACATGTACCACTGGTGTTGAAACTCAATGCTGATCCACTCGAATTCTACCATAGATCTAACCGCAGTTGGTCACTGAAAAATTTAAAAAATAAGTGGCTCCATCGGTACTTTCCATAGCATCACTTAAGATATTGCAATTTGTTAATGCACGGTTTGATACGATAGAAAAATGAAAGGATGAAAAATTTGAAAGATGAAATGTTGAATAGATAAATAAAATATTATATTTGGTAG
>CM042193.1:8204801-8217128 GCA_023539305.1 Ilex asprella
GTGGTTCGTAATAATACGAATTATGAGCAAGTTGACTCAACTCTATTCTACTCTACTCTACTTAACCGTTCTCATCCCTTCGTCCCAACCAGAATATATATATATATATATATATATATATGAGATTTTCAATCTTTTATCTTTGGAATTTAATTTCTTATACGCTCTTTCTTTGACTCCTCCATTTTTTGGCTCCATTTCTTTCTTCATTTTTATGATTTTTATTTTTGTATATTGGTTCATTCGAATTTTCAAATATTATTGTACTTAATTTATATAGCAGTGATCCATTGTGGCATATCAAAAAAAAAATTATAAGTATTTTCCCAAAGTTTTATTTTTTTTGGTTCAACGGTCTGGGATGTCCGAACTAGTTTTATGAACCTCGACTAATTTTTTTCCTAGTTCAGTGGAACTGTGACCTAACCGTAAAAAAATAGTCAAAATTCAAACTCCCGATACTTTAAATTTACAACTCATTTTTTTTACCATTTAAGTTACACTTGGAAGTGCTAAAGTTGTTATAACACCGCACACAATTGATTTTAGGCATTGACATTTTGAAAAAGAAAAGTGATGATGCCATTGATTCAAAAACTCATTGTTAACAATTGAAAAAACTATTAAAACTACGAAAACAAAGGAGAAATTTAGGATTTTCTTATGAATATTATAATTCTGACATGGTTGACCTACCTTTAACTGGATCGAAAAAATAATTAATTGAAAGGCCCGTAAATTATTTCAAACATCCCTTATTGTTGAACCAAAAAAAATAACAACATAAAGAAAATTAAAATTAGTGAGATATTAGTGTTAGTGATGAGGTTAGTCGTAGTGTAATTCAAAGGCTACCTACCAAGGTCATGTTGAGGAAAAAACATAGCGTGAGTTGGATGAAGATGGTATGTCAACATCCAAAAAAGTTAATTTAAGTGAACGTGATTAACATTAATTGGAAGTACACTAATTTTGTATTAATCAAAGACAGTCCTATCAACCTTGCCAGCAAGAACCACAGAGATCGAATCACTTCAAATCAAAGGATTGATTTTTTATTTTTATTTTTTTCAAATTCTAGACAGGGTTGTAATTATTTATGTATTCGCATCAACATTTTTTTTTAAAAAAAAAAAAAAGTAATATTCATTTGGTTAAAAAATAAAAGAGGGAATCAAATGTTAATCATTGTACACAATCTGCATCTTTACCGTAACTCCTAAGTTATACGAAGTCGAATAATATATTAGCTTCATTACTTTTTGTTAACAAATAACAAAAGATAATAATAGGGAAAAGTATGCTACACATTGTTATTTTTTTCGGTTCAACAGATAGGAGTGTTTGGACTAGTTTACACGCACCTCAAATAATCATCTTTCTGGTTCTGTCAAATGCAAGTTATACACGGAGGGACTAGAGTATTCGGTAGGAATTTATCCCTCACGATTTGATCTCAAAGAGTTACTTCACATCGTTAAACTATAGCTTCGATCTCACTTTGTCCCCTCAATTATTAAACTTTTCATTCTGTTCGTTCATTTGATTTTATATTGCCTCAAAATTAAATATTTTTGACAAATGTATGTGTCATTAAATCTATAATATAAAACAGGGTAAGCTTTAATAAGCTTATTCGACAATCTCAAATAGACTCGTCCAGCGATCATCAATATCGCTCTCAAAATTATTCATATTACACTACATTTTTAAACACAAATTACCTCTTATTCTTGAACAAAAATGAAACAAAATCGCGCAGATCACTAAACAAGACAACACAACAACTATAAGGAGAGATACAATGCGAGAATTGAAGTGGATTGATTATGTGTGACTAAGAGCAAAGTTGGAATAAAAATTTATATTTTTTTCTGGGTTTTGGAATGACTATGGTTGTTAGTCCATAAGTTTGAATATGGTAGAATAATAATTTTTTATTTTTTATCTTTTATTTTTCCACTTGTTGACATTGACTATTTCCATAGACAACCCATTTTGGGTGGAACCTCCACCTTTCTAACAACTAGTACTAGTTACACACATGATTTTGTCTTTTACAGCACAAATATTTGACAACCTTGGTTAATTTCACATGTAAACTCAACTGGGTAAGACTTCTATCCTAAATATTTAAAGTTTTTTTGGGTGAATTTTGATTTTCTATTTTGCTCTATTAGAGATCACAGATTATTATTCTAAAATCTCGAGTTTAATTCTTGCCCGAGAATTCTAATATAGTGGACACCAACGATTTATAAGTGAGTATGGGCATCCGATGTTTGCTTTGTAACCACAAATACAAAATACAATCGATTAAGACGATTATATATTTCTGTGGAAAAAAAACCATTCATTTAATTCTCAACTGACCTGGACCAATATGAGCTGTTTGATGTAATCATTGTTAGCCCATTTTGAAAAGTTACACGGCACAAATGTTCGATCAAACAATCGTTCGCATGTGAATGTAAATGCAAATCATGTCTCATCCATTTGTGGAATGACCGTCAAGATTATCTGGCAATGGCTAACAAGAGTTTTGCTTTCTTTTCTTTTTTTTTGGGAGAATTATATTTTGTACCTTAAAAGATTTAAAAATCGTCACTTTATACCTTCAATGTATAAAAAGTATTGTAATTTGACTATTTTATTAGTTTTTCGTTATTTGTTCGTCAGTAGCAATAGGTTGACTTTTGACCAAAAAAATAACAAAAGCTGACAGAAAAGTTGTATTTTAACACTTTTGATGCATTGATGGTATAATGTAAAAAATTAAATTTTTAAGGGTATAATTTGAGAATCATGAAATCTTTCGGGATACAAAGTCCGAAAAATCTTTTTTTTTTTTTTTTTGGGTGGAAAGTAAAAGTTTTCCTTACATTTCCCTAATATATTTTACGTATAGCAATAATAATAATACTGGGTGGACAATTACAAACCACATTTTCATGGAGCCCACCAAAAAGAATTTGTGACTGCATTTTTTCAGTAACCATAACCACATATTTTCAGTCAAAATCAACTTGCCTTCTGTAAAGGAAAATTATTAAATGTGACCCACCCCCTAGGGTTTGTGGTAATGTTACAGGGCTTTTATCAACGCCCCAGTAAGGTTTATGTATATGTTTGCTTCTCCTAATTTTTTTCAAAGATTTTAAAGGCCACACTCGCCCTCCTTATTCCTTCCCAATCTACTTGGGGCTACCTTAGATTAAAGTCTTGGATCCGTCCTTAACTTGGCTTTAACGAAAACAATGTCAAACTTCGAAGTTACATTTTATTCTATGAAATTCATGTCATTGTAGAGAGTTTGGGATGGGTTAAATATACACAATCTTACTCTGCATGCAAAGAAATTGTTTCCGCAACTTGAACTAAACACCTAGGTCACATATTTCCCTACTTTTCAGCCTTTAGGACATGGGGATATTCTATTTTGTAGGTGAATGCATATGAATACAGGCTGGAGATTAGGAGGCTTCAGTGATAGAAAAAAGAAAAAAGAAAAACTTTGCCCCACTTGGAAGTTAATACAAACATGTGGCATGCACGATTTAACTGCAAAATACATATGAGACTGTAGAACAAGCTTTAAACACCCATGAGGAAATGTTGCTTAAACGTAATTATAAATGCATGAAAGCATGTGAAGTTGGAAGAATCATCAACCCAGGTCACATGCTATTTTTTATCTTTACCATTTTAGGGTAACATGGGGAATCTCCATCTGGTCTGGGATGGGACTCTAGGAGCCATGGATTCAAATGGCATCCCACAAACATTCATACATACATACATGGCTAACTTTGACAGATGGTTGAACATGGCATGGGGCCTCTCTTTTCACTCCAATGCCTCACACTAACTCTGCCAAATATGTGTTAGCCACATGTTTGAGAGTGTATGTGACAGAGAGAGAATTTGAGCAATACTACATGGACTTAAAAACTAAATTTGATAATTTTAATCATTGAATAGATAGTGAGTTTCAATGATTATTGTGATTTATTGTGAAATCAATGATTATAATTATCAAGTTTAGTTTTTGAATCTATTTTTTAAGTTCACGTAACATTGCTCATAAAATTTTCTTCAAACCCACATTAATTTGAGGAGGGCCCGTTACGTGTGAGTAAACCATCCACCAATACACATGGATGAACTGTAGAAGAAAATTGAGAAAACTTTTATTGGAGTCGTGGATTTGCTAATGTTAAATCATCTATCCTATTAATAGAGAAACTCGTTTGTATCGAATATGTTTTCATTAGTATCTACTGTGTTTCATCTAGGTTTGTACATATAATCCTTCTTAAACTCCAACGGGAGTCTCATACAATTGACTGTTATATACGAAGAACTTTATATCTAAGTACCGGAGTTTATATGAATCCGAGGGATAGTATTTGACCAGCTCCAGCAGATTTACCAACTAGTATTCTAAAGTTTTGAGTTATGTACTTATGTTTTCTCACATCCAAAAAAAAAAGAAGGATTTTCAGATAGTTTATCCTTTTTCTTCTTTTTTTTTTTTTTTTTGAAAGCAATCTAATGCTTTGATGTTGTCATAATCTGGTAACAACCCCCCCCCCCCCAAAAAAAAAAAAAAGAGTCAATTGGGTAGAGTAATTTTGGCAATGCTATGTGTTTGATTAAAAGTCTCACTGAATGAGGAATATCAAAGACTTGATCAAAAAAAAAGGAATATCAAAGTCAAATGGTTTCATTTATAGAACTACACTCCTCTATTTTTACATATGAAGATATATCATCATTACAATGTATCTCCCTATGAAACAATGTCTCCTATTAGCCCAAGTTGGTTATCCAACCACCATAATACTATTATACTTGGTAACATGGTAAATTTTAGTGCCATCTTGAATATATTGATAGGTCCGGCGTGGATGACTTGTCTTTGACTAGATTGGAGAGAAGATTAATCGAAGTGTGCTTAAATTGATCCAAACATTCCTGACCATTGGACCAACAAAAAAAACATATTGGTAGGAACTAAAAAACTACCAACAGAACCCCTCTCCCATTGAAAATTGAGACTTACAACACTTATAAACCCCTCTGATTCTTAATCACAAAATCCCTCTTGAACTTCAATTCCCTTTTTTTTTCTGTTGTTTTTTAGAGCTACATTATTGTCTTTTTAATGACATAGATATGGGTATCTTTGATTTGATCTTGCATCAAAAGATCAGTAACGATATCAAAAGAGTAACATATCGTTTAATAATGCTTTTTGAAAGTATTTTTATTACTTTTTTCAGTTTTTAATGCTTTTTTTAACTAACCTTTGGTTTTTGCTTTTTTGCTTTTTTTTTTTTTGGTTTTTCCTTGTCGGGACTTCTAACCATAGTCACATATATATAGATAGTTTATGTACTAAAATGCATCTACATCCCTTTTTACAAAATAGTAATTAAAAAAAATTGACGAAATTATACTTTTACTTAAAAAAAATTTACCAAACGGTACTAAATTACAGGGCAATAAAAAACTGCCTACCAGGAAGTGCTCATTTTTATAATGGGTCACTGTTGATGGCCCCCATGTGGACCAACTTAGCACTTAAAAAGCCCAAATTCAGCAGTGCCCAAAGGGGTGTTGAGGTCCCCATCTCCTTGCACATTGCTGTCCACTGTGTGTGTGTGTGTGTGTGTGTGTGTGTGTGTGTGTGTGTGTGTGTGAGAGAGAGAGAGAGAGAGGGAGAGTTGCACATATCAACAAAAGAAGGCGTTACACTTTATGTTGAAGCACAAAATGTATTCTTCTTTGCTACTCACGTCCACTTCTGAGATGTGAGACATAAATGGATAAAGCTTTTAGTCACAATCATAATGGTGTGTTTGTCGATAACGATTAATATTCCATGAAAGTGCCCACAACCTACTATTCCATCTACTAATCCTATCTCCACCATAGCCAAACACTAGGGCAAATACCACAGCAAGTGCTTCGCCTGCATGAAAAAGATAAATAAATAGGCCAGTTTTGGATGTAACGTGTCATATAATGAGTGCTCTACATTTACTGCAGGCTAATCCAAAAACCCTTTGTTATTTTTTATTTGCCAAAATATTGTGATTTCAAATTTACTTACCAAACTACAGTTCTTTGTATGAAAGCATGTTTCTGAAATGCACATTTAAAGTGAAAAGCATTTTTCAGAAACATGCTCTCATACAAAGAACGATAGTTTGGTAAATACGTTTGAAATTACAGCGTTTTGGTAAAAAAAAAAAAGTTGCAAAACTACCCATATTCTGGTAAACCACAAACATGTCCTTGCTTTGAACATAAAAGCCTTAAATTACTGTTGGGCTGAAAAACAATTGAAATTCTATTCGGTTGTAGAATTTCTCTCTAACAATTGGAGTATGGTATCAGAAAAGCATATATGAGGGAGTTACCTTGGTTGAGTGTTGGACTTCCGCGCCTTTGCCACGCTACCCTTTGTGAGGGGAATCGATAGCCGACGCCCGGGGCCGCTTCAGCTAGCAACCAGAGATGGAAAACCCCAAAAACATATGCTTAAATCTGGCTATACCAATAGCTTATAGTCAGTCCTCAATAGCATTCCAGGAACAAGTCAGTCCTTGATGCAGTAACTACATGCAATGCAAGTAGACGTACAGAGCATCAGTTACAGGCACATGCATCTGACAAATTAAAGCCACTGTATTGACAAGAGGTGAAAATGAAAACAGAATTATACTGGTGCGATATTCTGCTGAGGATTCTGCACAGAATTTAGAACTGCGGAATTAAAGCTGAGCTCTGATGGGGACACAACCTTGAATTTGAATATAGAAAAGAAGATGTTATCTAGGCCCATATTGCACTGTATTTTTCTGAATATAATGAAAATCATTAGAACAAGAATCAGAGATCACAGACCAATAATTTCCATATTCAAGATGAGTTCCATTTTGTGTACCTGATAATTGAAGTGCATGTAATATATTGTTCATAAAACTTAAGGGCCATGCAAATCACCAGCTCCTGAAATGCTTCAAGCCCCAACAGGGGTTAATACCCGGCCTAATCCAAAAATGATCCTTGTTTACCTAATGAGTGTGTTCTAGGATGAGTCTTCCTCGCAATTGCTTGTTGTGATGCAGTGGAACCGTGGCCATCAGGATCTCAAGAATCAGCAACCCCTATGATGCAAAGAAGCCTAGGGCAGGGCAAATTGTCTAGGTGCATATGCTGATTAAAAAGCTCATATTAAGGATTCAAATCAATCAGCAAGGCATATTCCAGGTACCTTTCCTCTTTGGATGATTCCTGAATTTCTGGACAAAAGAAAATCTTGAACAAGAAAGCCAAGGATTGCATTTGCAATACACAGCAATGTATATGTCTGGCCAGTCATTATATACAACCGCAGATTGCCCAGCTGGGCACAGTTTGATAATGTGTACCTGTGCGCCCTGCCTCCTAAGATCTGGCATTGCGCTAATTGCTCATTCCCATTCCACAACACAATATCCTTGTAAACTAAGGATTGCAGATGCCAATACTACCTTACATGATGCTTTTCTTGTATATAGCATTAAATCCATAGATGTAGGCGATTAACAGCAAATTACATCACCCATCAACTTGAAACACTTATTTCATTTACAGAAGGAAAAAAATAAGTTTACTGACCATGAAAAACCACATGAACTTCAACATTAGCCATCTTTCGCGACACAACTGCCTACCGCCATTTTGAGCACCTTTTCTTGATTACATTTTCTTGATTACAAGGTCATGACCACTTTTAACACTTAAAAGAGTACACAACAATTAAGAATGCAACAACACGTCCCACATGAATAAGCAAACAACTGGATATATCAATGATCACTCAAATTGCCAGAATTCATATTCACAGTGATCATAGAGTTATGAGAAATTCCACTGTAAGGGTAAATAATGGTGAACTCAATTCTGAAGCATCGAACCATGAATCCCTATGGAAATCACTTCTTCCCATTATCTTCAAAATTTATAATCCCTCTGCAAAAGGCACTTTAAACGGAAATTGACATTCAAATGTTGGCTCTTAAACAAATGGTCTTCCTACATGTAGAATAAAATGGAAAGGTGGGGGAAGGAACAACATGGTCACAGTGGCACCTAGTTTGCTTGGACTTAATTTTTCATTAGAATTAGGACATAAACATATAATGACCAGAAAAGACCTAAGCAGACAAAGTCTGGTTTGGTAATATGGACATGCATAGGCATTCCATCTTTAAGGAGTTCAGCTTGAACACTACTCCTTGTATGTCCAATTCGGTGTGGTTGTTGTACTAAGGATGTGAAGAAATGTTGAATTACATCACAATTTAATGTGTAGGAAAGCTAGCGACTTGTGGTCTCTCTTCTCCTCTTTTCAGGATTTGAAATTTAGTTTGTAATTGAAGTGCTAAGAGAGGGAGGGAGAGGGGGGGGAAGAAAAGGAGCTTGCTCAGGAAAGAGAATTATATTCTGAAAGCAGCCCCATTGTGATGGTGCATTAGGAAGTTTATAACTGAAAATTTAATCCTCATGCTTACGTGATGAATCTGAGGAGACACTGATCTTTTTGTGAACTTGAAACTTTGGGAGTAGATTTTGGTATAGGGTGGTTTGTTGGCTTTTTAATGTTTCTTTTGTTTGCCTGCCATCTACACAATATGTGTACATAGGGCCGTGGCTCCTTGGAAATTATAAGGTGGATCCTCTCACATCTATTAGAAAAAAGAAACTACAGAGTGAGCATAAAAACTAGAAGTTGAATAACAATGTGTATGAACTAGCATTACAACAACAATGCTCCTAACATTGAAATTTTGAGAGGGGGAAAGCAGAGATGTACATATGTCATCAAGAGAAATAATACACTGAAACTAAAGCCTAATATTAAATATTCAAGACTTACAAACAGAAGCACAAATAACCGAGGGTTACAAGGATAACAGACTTTACTTCCATAATTAGATAACACCATAGCATTTAGGGCAAAACAGTGAATTCTGATAATTTGAACCATCTACCATATATGCAAGCAGAGAGATGACTTCCAACATGATTATCAAAACACTTGCTAGTCAAACTCAATTTAACAACATCAGCCAATTAGTTAATTTCAAAACCCATCTCCCTTCGCTTCAACTCTAGTGCCATACGCTCGTTCTCAAGTTTCATTCTCTCATTTTCCATTCTCATCACTTCCAACTCCTGGTCTCTTTTTTTGCAAAACCTTTGCCACTTGAACCGTTCTTTCTCCAATTCAAACATCTGTGCCTGAATTTGTAGTTTCTGTTCTTCTAACTGAACTGCCCGATGGTTCATCCACTGCTTCATGTTTGCTTTCATGCCTTCTGGTAATGCTTGATTCATATCAGCATGGGCATCTTGTGGCTGAGAATTGGTAGTTCTGTTACAATCTAAAAAATTCAAGGAATTACCAAAACGAATATCGCCATGACCCTGGCATTGTTTTACCCTCTTTGTTGAGCTCCCCTGCATTCCATATATGCCACTGCGATTCCCATGCAAATCATGATTTTCCCCCAATTCATCATGTTCATCCATTTCTGCATCTTGATCATCATCCTCAGGATCATCTTGTGGCTGCCTCCTCGTGTCGTTGTTCTCATGATCATCTCGACTCCTAAGAGCCAATCGCAAAGAACGCTGCAATTCAGGATCAGGAGGCAGATGCAACCTGTTTCCATTGTGGTAAGAACACATCTCTTCATAGAACAGATGCTTCGAGCTTAAAATTTTCCTAACCTCCTCCTTCGCTTTCTCTGATATGTGATCCATTATGTCCAGAAGGGTCGGATTCTCAACAACCTCACAAGAAGTTCCCCTCCCAAGAATCTCATTAAGTCTCTTATACCTTTTGTTGAGGTCATTAAATTTATCCTCACATTGCTGAGGCGAAACAGAATGACCCCTTTCAGCCATGACCTTTGAGACAGATTTCCACTTACCCTTTTTCTGCAAATTCGCATACCTCCTCCGCGCCCCACCAATACATTCTGCAGCAACATCCTCACCTATATAAGAAACAGCCGTGATTAAAAGCCTCACCATTGTATCAGTCCATTTCACGCGCTGCCATGGGGACATCTTCTTCCCTTTACTTGAATCATTGTGACAATCAGCAACATCTTCCGTAAAACTCGGCTCATCCTCATCACTAGCAGAACTTTTCCCCCTCTCTCCTTGATTGTAATCAGCCAAAGAAATTGTCTGATCGCAATCCTGCAGATTTCCCATCGTCAGAGGGAAACCCTCATGAATGGTTTGATGAACCATCGACCCCTGTCTAGAATGAGAATGATGTTGTTGTTGGAGGCTAAAGGGTGGTTGCTGCTGGTGATGAACTCTCATAGGACCTTGCAAGTCAAGACCTCCATAAGAGGCACCACCAGGAATCATATTACCTGAAGATAAATTGCCTTCCATTGCTTGTTCAAATCAACAATTAAGATCAAATCCATAAACCCATTATTCCCAAAACCCTAGTCCAATCACGATTTTTAGCTCTGCAAAATAATTTACCCCAATTCAAAATCAAACCCTTTTTCATTAAAACCCTCATCCAACAACTCTCCTCGCTACCCAAAAGCTATGTGACTACTAGTTCCAGGTCTCTAAAGCTCAGAAACAACCAGACCCATTTCAAACTATTCCATGATGATATCCAAGTACTTCTAGAGCTATCTCATCAATCAAGCGACATTTCTTTCCTAATACAGATAGTTCATACAGAAAATTTTTGAAAAAAAAAAAAAGATTACCCACTAATAAATTCCAAAATCAACTCAAACAGAGAAACCCAACAAGAAAATCAACAAAAAGTGAAGGAAAATAGAATCATGAAGCAATCAATATAGAAATCAACAACCGGATTTAAGAAAATAGGAAGTTGTATGGGTGAAAACATCACATGGAGCTGATGACCCATAAAGCTATGAACTTGCCTCTTATTAAGCCGAAAATCTGGGTATGAAGATGACAACCAATATCTCCACACGCCGATTAATTTTTAATTTTTTTTTGGTGCTCACAAAGAGATTATTGAAACATATGTATACGAGAGGGTTGATATGAAAAACACAAACCAATGAAAGGGTTCGTGCAGATTCAATGTATGGGAGAATCTGTGGGGTCCGTTTGAGCATATTTATCGATGACGCCTCCCAGAAAGAGGCGAAAAAGCTGATGTCAATTTTACCAAGAAGATTGTGTAACAGACATAAAGCCTAAAGGTGGTACGTACTATGCAACAGACTCATATTTTCGAAGGAAAATTGTACTGGTATTTCAAAGTTTTAGTTAGGAATTCGTTGAGTTTTTGTTAGGACTAATGGTCAACTAAATTTATGCTTGTGGAAAAAAAATATTTATGCACCAAATTTTTTAGGACTATCTACATCACCAAAAAAAAAAAAAATTCAATACCGTACCAATATTTTTTATTTTTGTAAATATTTTTATTACTTTCTTATTAAAAAAAAATTCTGAGTATATTTACCACTGCGGTGGCAACCATTTTACAATTTCTGTGAAACTTGCAATCGATTCTAAGAATTGATAAAAATAATTGTCACAACAGTGATAAAAATACCTATAAAAAATGATAATTTTTTTTGTTATGAAATAACCCATAAAAATCATAAAAATATCTATATAATAAAATAGGAGTGTATTTAAATTTTATTCCAGTCATATTTTCTCCTTCAAAATCATCATCAATCACTTACCTCATTCATCATTCATTTGTCATACTTAAACGTCAAATCACATCACTCATTTTCATCACATATTTAATCATTTATATATTTTTTTTACAAATATCACATAACTCATTTATATCATATATTTAATCATTTAATATTTGTTTAATTTGTAGTTAATATATTTTGAAAAAAAAATAATATAATGGGATCGATTTTTTAGACGTGCAAATTTTATATTTATCGTGTCTTCAGGCACGGGTTATCACTAAGTCATTAAAATAGTAAAATTTGTTAGTAGGGTATCAAACTGTTTTTCTCGGTCTCATAATCAAATCCGAACACTTCAAATGACATAAGAATATAGCGTTCATTGGATGTGTAATGAGACTTAGTGACTCCTAATTTTAACAATGCACATCATTTGATGCAAAAATTTAATGTTCTTAACATTATGTTTAGTGTAACTATACAGTAATCCTTGGACATTTCAAAATTGATTAAAAGATTGCTCCTACAATGAAGTTTACCACTCAACTAACCCTAAACAATATGATCATCATGAATCGATTGGTCTCTTTTT
>CM042193.1:8217138-8253275 GCA_023539305.1 Ilex asprella
TCTTTCCATATCATTATACTCATATATTTAGAATTTACGATTGATGACGTCCAATATATTTATTAAAAATAAGTCATTTCTTTAGGAATGATATTCGTAACTTAATGTTATATTTATATTGTAATATTCTATCTTTCCAAAAATAGTACCCTGTATGTATCTTATTTTTGGTAAGAATACTTGAAAGGAGATAGACATAGGCTATAGAGGCATCCACTACACTCATATATTTTACTAAAAATTATTAATAAACTTTGACGATATATATATGACAAATTATATCGTAAATAGTTTTAATGAATCTCAACCAGGGTGACCACCTTTTTTTTTTTATCTTTATTGATATCCTTATAAAAGAAAGTTTTAGTCACAATACATGAAAGAGAAGCATTCTTGTATGTTTATAGAAGCTTAAAAGTAAGATCGTTTGATTTGTCATATTTTCTAAAATTGGAATGGCATGATTGGAATTTCAAATGTTTTTGTCGGGTGGATATCTGAACCATATACATGTACTAAATTTATCTTTGCTATAAAATGGGAAGTGGGAAATGTGTAAGGAATGTGGAACTAATGTTTGTATTGTTTTATCAATGAAAAAAGAACTTAATGTATGGGACTTTTGCGTCGAGAGATTGTTTCTTTTTTGTTTTGGGTTAGTATGCACCGTAAAATTTATAAATCAAACTTGAAAAACCCACTTTATAATTGAGTAATGCTACATATCCCAAATTTATATCCCAAAAGTGCATCCCAAATTAATGGGAACCATTGGATGAGTAGATCCCAATAAAAAAAGTTGGTAGGACCCACTCATCCAATGGTTCCCATTGATTTGGGATGCACTTTTGGTATACAAATTTTGGATATGTAGCATTGCTCTAACGCTAAAATTCACCCTCTAATAAAAGTAACACGCAATTCTATAAACCTTGTGTATATGCGTGCATGTATGTAATTGTATGCGTAAAGGAAAATTTATTGGGTTGATATTTGAACATTAACTAGCTATCAAACATTAAAGTAGACAAAAGAAGGAAAATAATCCACAAGGAGAAAGTATTAAAAAAAGGATGAATTCTTTTGGGATTGGATTTTTCTTTCTTTTAAGAAAAAAACAAGAATAAATAATATATTATGAATTCAAATGAAATTCGTTCTTTTTAAGTAAATTCACTATACATGGTAGATGACAAATCGTGGAAGAAAATTATGAGTGAGCATGGATCCAAGAATTAAAGAAATGTGACTAGATGATTGAGAAACTTTCCAATCAAAAATAGATGGAATCAAATCTAAAATCCATACAACAGATTTTTCTTCAATTTGACTCAATAATAAATTATGTATTCTTATTTGATTCACGACCCACTTATTTGTAATGGCTTCCATTTATAGCGATCTACTATTAAGAGGAATTAAGAAAAATGTATTTGAACGAATTTGTCACCAGTGGAATGCATCGATAACCGACTGCAATTCTCAATGGTAATAATGCAAGAAGACCAAGAAGGAATTTGTCAACCGTCTCGTTGTAAAGAACCTGTTCATCGTACATCTGGTTAAATGTTAACATGATATCTTAGAGGGAGGGGAGGGGAGGGGAGGGGAGGGGAGAGGGGGAGCAGGGCAGTGGTTCGACCCTCATCACTGCAAATCAAATCAAAAAATTAAAAAAGGCCAGCCAGCCAGCCAGCCTGCCTTCACAAACCAAACAAAGAATGTATTGCTAAAATAGAGACACTGCCATCTTATGTAAATTTTCTTTTTCTACAAAGAATGTACGAATGATTACGGCACAACAATTACACCACAAGATAAGAATATTTTAAAATGAAAATGATAGGTATAGATCACTTCATCTACGTCTTTGCCTGGAGAAACCTGGGGACCCGCTAACGGCTGGTTGTGAGCCTCTGAAATTTCTGCTGGGAGAATCCATTGATCCCCTGAAAGAAGCATATGCTGCTTTGGCTGATTCTGGAACTGGTATCGACTCCATAAAACATGCGGTGTTAATCCGAGTCCGCTCAAGCTCTGCTTGAAGTAACTCAGAGCTATACTGCTGAGCAAGAGCCTGAGCAAATTAAATGATAAACATGTATTACGAAGCAAGTCAGAGACCAATAACATTTGCAAAAGCAAAAGGAAATAAATAAAGGATGTAGAGCCAGGATGGTGAGGCTCAACCCCAAGAGGAATGTCCACTGCCAGTTAAAAAGCCGGTGGTTAAGCAGACGCCCCATTGTTCCTGGTGTTGCAATGAATCCTGTGGATAATCCTCGTGGGGGAGGTGAGGGGCAAGGTATTCTCCTTCACTTAAGGAAGAGGTCCATATAGCTGCGCTACCCCGCCCTATTTTACTTGTTCGAAGCAAGGATAGATACTAGTAAGACAGCTCCTAAATAAGTAAAAGACTAAAGCAACTAGTCATAAAGAAGGTATTAGTACAGCTATATACGTA
Organism: Ilex asprella; assembly: GCA_023539305.1. Classification (NCBI taxonomy): domain Eukaryota; kingdom Viridiplantae; phylum Streptophyta; class Magnoliopsida; order Aquifoliales; family Aquifoliaceae; genus Ilex; species Ilex asprella. The sequence goes on from CM042193.1 coordinate 8,219,603, forward strand.
AAAGGAAACTCATTGTTACTCATATCAAATGGGTCTCTCCGTATCATGAGAATGGGCTACTGCACGCTAACAGCTAACAACAATAGGGCTTTCTTTTATAAACAAATATGCCCTGCCATTCAAAGGGAATTGACTCTTCGATCTCCATTTCGGGCATATAGAATTCGTTCATCTCTAGTACTAAGGAAAGAAAGCAAAGGGAAATTTATCAAGGTTTTTGGCTCGCCATAAAGTTGTGGTCCTGATCGAGAAACTAGTAGTCCGGTCCTTGGCCTTAGATGTTGAGAAGGTCTACGTTTATTATATTTCACCATCCCTCAGAATATACATAACTACTTTGAAAAATTAGATTAGCCGAATAAGATTCAACAGAGCCAACACATACAGAACAAAAACATTAAGCAACCTCTTCAGAGAATGCTTAAACATATTGCAAGAAAGCTTAAATAACTGGGGAGTTCCTTACAATCAGGTCATCTGGTGACACAGTCAGTCCCTGCTGTCTGTCATCCATAAGCACATCATCACTTCCACGAGTTGGCCGGCGCTGATGGCTTGGAGTTTCAATGGTCTCCGTCACACACTCTGTAGCTTTTTCCAATAGGACCCCTTGCAAAGACTTCAGAGACTCACTTGCATCTGGTGTAAAATATGGATTCAATATGGTCTCGAAATACTCAAGCTGCAGAAATATAGGCCAAACAATTAATTTGACTACTCAAGTAAACAGTCCCAGGCTTCTGAGTCACAGAAATTGCTTGAATCCTCTCCAAATAAAAAATAAAGCATTGTGGAAAAAAAAATAGAGGGGGTGAGAGGAGACAATATATAAATATATACACAGTAAACAAATTTCCAAAGCATTTTCAGGAAGAAAATCCACTCCCCTTTAAAATATTTCAATATGCTTCGAGAGGAGCCATGCAAACACATGGAGTTGCAAACATTGTATTGTAGAATATATTCCAGGATGAAAAATGGAATAGCACATTCACCTCGAGCATGAGCTGACAGAAACCATTTGCATCCAATGACCTAAGATCTTTGGTCTTGTTTTCATGAAAAAGGCTCAGGAAAGTATCAATCAAGCCTTCGACTAAAATACCAAGTGTCTTGTCCAGCAAGGGCTTACAATAAGCAAAGACCTGCAACAAGGAAGCTTAATTAAGCCAACAAACTATAACAATCGGTCTTGACCACGTCTGACAGAATTTCCTTAGATTAATGCATACAACTTTGAAAGTAGTTAACACAAAAATTATAACTCAATGGATTACATCTAGCTAAAAAGACATGAACTAAAAGAGAGAGAACTTCTGACAATGACCCTGCAAAGGAATGCAATAATTACCTCTGCATGCACAGCTACTAGAGTGTGCAGTAACTCCACAGCTGCATCACGCACGCCCTGCAAAGTAATGTCATTTTTACAATACCGTTTAAAGAAAATCAATGTTTTGCAATGTATTTCACTAGTTTCTCACTTTGACTGCAGGTGCTCCTCCCCATTGAATCCCAGCATCCAACAAATAGTTCACAGCAGCAGTTCTAATCAGATTTGTCTGTGAGAACATACAACATTGCTGAGGTAATAGGTCCAAAGTAGAAGGATTGTCTTCAATGTTTGTGGGCTATAACGCATAACAGTAAAGTCGAGCAAAAGAGAGATGTGCAATACATTTGAGCATTTTTTGTGCCAGGCTACATGCCAAGCAAATAAAAAAGACGGAGCTATTCTGTTAATGTTGCGATCAAAGCTACAGTTGGTCACCCCCCCCCCAAAAGGACACCCTGGGTGCGTCCCGAGATTATCTACCTGTACCATCCGAATACCCGGCATTACCAATTGATTGAGCAGTCAAAATTTCATGATCAAATATCTATAGAAATAGTTTGACCTAGATGGCTGTGAACGAGATGACCAAGATTACACCCCTTGACAAATTTGTCATATCATTACAACAGAAGTTAACATCCTTGAAGACAGGTTGGACATTGTGTAAACAAATATTTCTAAACAACTGCTTTTAAACAATATACCAGAAAAAAAGTCAAGTTCTTTCTTATGTACTAAATAGTCAAATCTACTTCTGAAGAGCAAAGTTAAAAGGATTTGAGTACGTGTGTCAAGCATGGATATTTGTTTAAGCATAAATTCAACGAATGCTCAAATCCAAAGATCCGATGTGCCTACAAATTTTAATATTCTTCACAACAAATCATGAGACTACTATCTAGATGTTACATGGATTAATATCTAGATGTATTTGCTGGGAACGTATCCACTGGGACGTCAGACAGATATAAACACTCTTACAGAAGTGTCAAGTATCCAGCACAAATACCTCAAGTATTGAAGCCTATGTAACATAGCTTAAGAGTAAAAACCAAAAAACAAACAATGGCTTCAATGGAAGTGTTTTCTTATATTCCAGATGTGTACAATCAGAATGCCATTTCCTCTTGAACCAAACAAAACCACAGTCAATTTTGGTCAAAATTATACAATTAGTCACTGTAAATTATCCAATAAACCAAAGTAACTTGCATAAGTTGCATGCACAAAGACCTGCCAGTAAATCCAAATCCATAAAAATAGGCAGAGGACCATCAGGCTTGACCAAGTACTTCAGCGACAAGTTCATCAATCCAGTGAAGGTCCAAAAAATCCACAAAGCAGATAAATAATTCTAACATGCATTTCTATGAGAAAGCAACAATTTTACACTGAGGGTAGAAATCCAGCTATACCTTCGCAAAAGTATACTGTGCAAGGACCTTCTCTTCAAGGCCCGCAAAAGACATAACCAAATCCTGCGTATCACTGTCCTCCTCATCTTTCCCCCTGCAGTAGCAATGACAAGACAGCATGGTTCAAAATGACATTTAGCAAGTTAATCACAAAGCTAGAATAGAGATTTTCAACCATTACTAATATGATAAGTTGCACCCCGTCTCTGAGCTGATAACATAGAAGAGAAAAAATAAAGGACTGAACTATTTGCATGTCAGAACTAACTGATGATTCAAGTGCTATATCATGCTTCACCATGTAGAAGAAGGTGAAGGGTTCAGCCCCCAGGCCAACAGAGGGAGTGAGAAGCCTTCCTAAGGGATTGAGAGTACTCTACATCAACGCGGATATAGAATTGGTGAATATAACCGCAGGCCTACTTTTGATATGACATTAACTACTATGTTTCAAGCTGAAAAAGAAAACTTAGTGGGGATCATAAAGCTACTCATGACTCTTCGAGTTCTGGGCAATTTATTTTTTTTTGGTAACAGTGAATCGTTCCATGTGATTTTTGGATTCATGGCTGCAACACAAACCTCGAATGCATGCAATCACTTGCACACTATGCACATCAATTAAACCCTGATTTATGTGGCTGGAGGGACTCAAAGGAAAGTAGTGTTGTTTACGCCTCATCCCTTGTTCCACTGTTGAATCAATCCATGTTGGTTCGGGCAATTTACCATTATCCAAACCCGACAATTCCATGTTTTCTTCCCAATAGGTGCAGGCAGTTAGGCTTGGATTAATTCTCAAACCAATTTGTTGAAGTGAAGGATATGCCCTGCTTGTAGCCTAACTGGTTCATCCAGAGATCTAAAATTTGTCACACAAAAATGCATGAAATGAAAACAAAGGTAATCTACATGTCTCTACTGCACATCTGAATATATTTTCTCCCGCAAAGGACCAAAGGTCTGTCCACCTACCTAGACTGCAACCAAGTATGTTTGTACTTGTTGTACAATTCAAGGGAAAGTTCATCTTTGCAGTATCCAATGTTACTCAAAACCAGCAGCAGCTGTTGATGTGGATCAGTGACACTTCCAGGCAGAGGGTCAGATAACTTTTCTGGCAATTCATTAGAATATCCATCTTGGAAATGTGCACTTTCTCTGCTTGATCTATTCTGGGAAAGCTCGCCTCCAACGTGCTCCAGATGACCTGATTAATGAAAAGCAGATGGATGTAATGCAATCTAGTACAGGATCTGTTTCTGCCATAGAGAACGAGATATTGACACAGTAACTCCCGCAACATACCAGCAAAATCCAGCAAACAGTTCAAAAATGCAAGTCTGACAGATTCTTGGATCTCCTGAAGCTGCACAAACATATCTTCTGAAGTTGCAGCCTCACTTCTTAAAGATTGAATCATCCTGGGAAAAACAAATAGTCGGACAATAATCGCAAGCACCGTAGACTCATTCAGATAAAAGAGTTCAATAATGTACTGAATGCATAATATATTACAAAAAAATCCACCCACAGTGCCCACACATTTATTCTTCTTTTTTTCCTTTGAATTTTTCTTTCTTTTTTCGGGCTTTGTGTGTGTGTGTGTGTGTTTTTTGGGAGGGGGGGGGTTAAGGTGGTTATGATAGGGAGATTGTCCTACGCAAAATCAACAATGACCTGCCAATCACTTCTAAGACTAATGTTAAATGATCACTGATAATGACTGGCTCACTTTCAAATTTTATTTCAACGTGTTGGTGTAATAGGAATTGGCTTCTTTCACTTATATATAGTTCTAAAGAATGAGATGCCAATTGAGAACATCACTAAGAGCCAATGCAAGTATAGTGATGTGAACAGGCAGCTATTATTTTGGGAGATGACACAAGCTTTGCCTTTCATTGGGGTCAGCCAAAGTGCACCCCCCATCCAAATTGGTTTAGGGACCATCTTCGCCTATCCCACAACTCTAGCACCCAAGCCAAGTACCATCAAAATCATGTAGCATGTGTTATGATGCAAATGAGAACATCAAATCCATGGGCTGCTTGGGCACAACTCAACACCATGAAGCAAGTGCTCAGTATGCCTCCAAGTTGCAGTGACATAACTTAGGTGTCATTATAACTACTATTGAAGCATTCAGCCGAAAACCAATTGACAACGAGGCATTATTATATAGATGTGAGGCCAAATCTATCCCTGCACATACAACCTCCACTCGCTCGTAGAGGTAGAAAGAAAAACCATAAGACATAATCAAAAGACATAACCAGGTGCACTTATGGCACAAACTTAGGGAGAACTCGTACTAAATCATTGAAATTGAAACAAAGAGTCTTCCCCAAGGCCTTCTAAAGCCCAACTCTAATATCATCCAATCCATATTTGACACCCTCCTCATATACTAGTTATGGAGCCATTATTATACTGTTGTGAGAAAAGCTTGTTGTAAAACTAAAGAAATATAGAGACTACAAAGAGCCAAGAGAATATAGAAATACTAGAGAATAGAATGTCACAACTTGTATTTTTCAATGTACCCAAGACCTCATTTTATAGGCCATCAAACATAGTGACCATCAAATACAATATTAAACTTGGTATATAAATGGGTAGGAGTTATAGACTAATGCAATAGCACCCACTAATTCATATTTTCTTGGGGTAACTGATAGGTCATGGGTCATCCACTTTATCACAACATAATTACAGTATTTACAATGTAATATAATAGGAAAGAAGGATGAAAATAGAGGATGAAGGAGACACATAAAAAAGAAAACATGAGAGGAAGGCGCATATCATGCTAGCCTATCGTCAACTAACGAATAAGAAAAGGGAGAAAAGAAATCTGAGAAGAGTAAAGACGAGAGTGTGGGCATATTGCCAGCATTTTTTTTTTTATAAAAAACAACAGTTCCATTTCATTGAAAGATATAAATGTGCATAATTAGTGGACAAGAAATCCACCTACATGAGCAAAAATTAAATCAAATAAAAACAAAACTATGGACGACAGGCGGCTTTCCAGTTGTGTTTGAGAGATAATAGAAGAATATCCCAAAACTCATTGGTACCCAAAGGGCCACAGCCCATAAAGATGCCAAAAACTTCCCTATAATCCATAATAATTCCTTTTCCTCCTACTTTCCTTCAAAGATTATATGGTTCCTCTCTATCCACACTACCCAAAAAATAGCTGAAAAAGGCGCAATTAAATAACTTAATAACCTCAAGGCCTATGCTTGTGCATTTTAAAAACCCAAAAAACTATGACAAAATTACTAAAACAAAACCCTACCTAAGATGGTTAGTTGGTTACATTCAAAGCCTTGAACTCCTTTCCTAAAACTTCTGGAAATAGCAAAGTTTAAAAGACAGCAAGATTCAGCAATACTTCTAGTAATTCTTGATTAACTAATATTGATAAACTGCCATATCAAGTAGGGTGCATCAAGAACCCCTGACTATGACATCAACAGCTAGCAACCGTGGCATTCACTGCTCTAATGCAGTAGGCAGAATCCAAAGAGGAGGACCCTTAGAGTCATGCAGGTAAAACATCCACCTTCTCAAAAGGCAGAAAACAAAGACGAAAAAATGGCTGCCATGTAGGCTAAGAAAGCTTTTCGCAGCCTCGTCTAAAGTCCAAGTGGCCATCCACTTTCTTGGGCTAGAAGTCTGTCTATTGATTTATTTTCTTTATTTTGCAGATGTCATGGCCCAAAATACACCACTTTTTAACATGAAATAAAGTCATCCGAGCTAGGAAATTGATTTAAAAGAGATAACAGACTGTACACAGTATGCTGCAGAAACTTACAAATTTATCTGATCCATCACCGAGGCCATAATTGAACGAAACACCAGAGGCAAAGAAGAGATGGTGTACGGAGATTTGTTTCTTTCAAGAATAGATACCACAACCCATGATTCATCTTTTGTTATCTCTTCTGCTGATGTCCGCATCCATGAACACAGCCGTAGTATGTAAATTTTTGTAATCTCAGACTGCAGCGTCCGCAAGGCAGTAACTATCGGTCACAGAAACAAACAATCAGAACAATTTGAGAATACCATAACCTGTATCAAGAGAGAAAGTAAAGATACCAGCAATTGGAGGTGCTGATTCCTTTGCCTCAAAGGCTTGGCATGCTTTAGACATCTCATTTATGGCATCATTCATGTAAGGGCGAAGAATATTCGATTCTTCAAGATCACGAAATGTGCTGTGGACCTGCAAAAAATGAGGACTCAGTTTCTGCTTTAAACCAATTTCTGGACTGAAGAGGGGGGAAAAGCCTCACAGTCAAGAGCAAATTAGGTGGCACACATCTTTAAAATGTATTTGCCAAATGCAATGTTAGGACCACCATTTTGTTACTAGGATTATGAAGTAGAAATAGCAATAACGCAGCTAGTACCAAAGTCCATTACCGAATTATTTTGAGTTTGACATACTTCTTTTAGTTTAGCAAGTCATCCTTATACAACAATCATGGTTCAAGGTCGTGGTATTGGCCATCGACCTGGAGGGCTATGAAACACATTGATCGCGGTGTCACGTCTCAGTACACAATCTAAAAGAAGAAGTTGACTATGACAAGAGATTCAGGTCATATGACGATGTCGTGAAATGTCATCGATCAATTAGGTGACGATAACTCAGCCGCTATGGATTGATTCAGACAACTCGTCACAGCCTGTGAGTCGTGCAAGACTCGAGGTTTACACGTAATTTCTAACGGTATGTGCCAAGTCAGACATGTACTCGAAAAGTGCCGAGTCGGATATGACTCGGCTGGCTCATATCGATATCAGCGATACTTTGAACCTTGTATACAATGCTAGACACCATCTCTATGAGAGAGTAAATCCTTATGTCACAATTACTCATCCTAACATAGAGAAAAAACACAATAGCATAACCTGACCAAAGCAAGAAAACAATTTAAGCAGTTTCTTTTCTAAATATCCGTTGTGCATTAATGACTAAGATAACACCCCACCTGTAGTTTTGCAGGAAGCAAGCATTCTATGGAAGAAGCTAGACGTCTCCAAATCGGCTTTACCAGAAAATCCAACTCTCTAGTAGTCTTAGGCTAGGAGTCTAGGTGATCATCAGCATGCTTGTTATGTAGAAACCTGGAATTCTCAAGGGTATGGTAGTTTGATGATTTACTATCAGATATTAACCTGGTCCATTTTTGAATTCGTTTATCCTAAATGGCATTTCAACCATTTTTTGGGTAAATAGGCTTTTCAACAATTTAATCAAATCTGGACCTCCAACAAAATACAAACTGGCTGACTTCCCTAACTTGTGTGTTACTTCTTATGTTTCAAAGGTCTAAAATTTAATGCCCTTTTTCCCAAATTATTAGTGGTAAAAGATAGGAACTAAGTATACCCTGAGCTCAACGGACGTCTTACATGCTGGGCCAAGCTCAAGCAGCACAGACCAAACAAAATGGAACTAGATCTGAATTTGTACAAGCCACATTGATGATCAAGTCAAGCTCAAACAGTCCATAACTCAAGTACAGTTCATTGAAATACTTTTCTACAGATGTGATTAGCATTATTACATTTAGAGGCTTCATGAATGGAGTACTCGGGCCAACCCCACACCCCAAAAGCCAAAAGAAAAATGTCGGGGATCACGGTATGCCAACCAGTTTTATCCCATTAACTATCTCTGAAACAAAGTCAAAGTCATTATGCAGCCACACACAGGTTGGACTCACCAAGTCACTGGGTGGCAAGGGGAACAAATTCCAAACTAACATATTTATGAAGGTTGGGAATGATCGATTGTTCTGAAACTGGTCATAAATAAAAGCTACAATATATGCCTGTGAACTCGTGCATAAGCATTCAAGTCATAAAAGTACCATACCAGAAAAACAAAATAACATAATAGCTTAAGACAACTTCACTAGTCCAATTTATGTCAGATAAGTGTTCTTATAAGAAAAACCAAAGGTGTAGTCCATGCTCCAGCTAGAAACAACAAAATAGCACCCTCATCAAAAATCAAACTACCGCTCTAGAGTTTCAAGTCCAAATTAAAGAAAATGAAATCATCCTGCCATGTTTTACAATTTTGATGTCAAGAAATGCAAGAAAACATTTTTACCTTAGATTCATATACAGATATAGTGCTGCGTATCATTCCAGCTACTTCTTCAAGAGAATGACTTGAGTACCTTCCATCTCCAACTTTTTCGTCATTTTTATTTGCATTAGTATTAACACTTGATTCAGCAGGAACTTTTGAAGACTGAAACAATGAAAAAAACAAAAGCCTAAATCCAGAATGAAATCACCAGTTTATGTTTGACGGAATTTAAAATTGAGTAGATAAGGAAATCACAGATTACCAACAGACATTGGAATAAAAACAAAATTAATAAAATTGAGATGCTCCACCGGAATTTGTGGCAGCAAACCAATTTAAATTATTAAGGACGAAAGTTACAAGTTTAAGTGATTGCTTCTAGATTATTTGGAGACTTAATCTTCAATGATTAAGAATATGATTGCTCTTTCTCTATGGAACTACATATGAAGGCCCTTTTTTCCATCACATGTTGCTGCTTACTAAGGGAATATGTTCAAGCCAACTTTTTGAGAGTTCAAAGAGGTTTAACTTTCTTTGTTTTTTATTTACAAAAAATTTTCCTGAGCAAAAGGAGGATCCTACTGCAAACTTTACTTGTGAACTCTCCACATTTATTTACAGCTTCATTCCAAGGAGAATATTTTTGCTTCACGCACTTTCAGCATTTAATTCATCTTACGGCCATGCATTTCAGACAGCTTAAAAAAAATATGCATCTTTAACCATTAATAACCATAGGCTATCAATATATAACAGTTCTAGAGAATTTGTCAACATTCCCCCATGACAGTGGATTTTAGACAGCTAAAAAAGAACACGCTTCTTTAACCATTACTAACTATAAGTAACAATGATGAACGAATCTTTCATGGAAATGCCTAATTATTTATGTTCCGATATTAATGACAAAGCATTGCATTCATGATTTGAATTTATTAGATGCAAAGAAATAAATGACAAATCTTCATCAACTATGTGCCATAGAAGGCAAGTCCTCCAATTTAAATTCACATTGTACAATGCATCTGCTCTACTCCCATCCATCCTAAGAAAATACCTAATCATTAAGCAATTAATTTCATCCTAGTTCATAAATATGTGGCCGGATGAAAGAAAATATCCAGAGTACCTTCGCAAATTTCCCACTGAAAACAGAAAGCGCTACTTTCCAGAAGGCTGGTATGTGATGAATAAGAACAGCAGTTAACCTGCGGATATACCTTCCTCGAAGAGAATCAACTTCTTCAGCACTCAGGTCTAAAGGTTGTGAATCTCGCAGAAGATGGGTATTCCCAAGGGCAAGAGAGTAGTCAAAATCTGACTGATGGTGGTGCACAAAAAAAGGGTTAAAACTTAATGAATAATGAACGTGTTAGATTCCACTCCAGCATTATTTTTCTTCAAAAATACACTTACAGATTGATTTAAATCTTGTTGAAGTTGTCTCCATTTTGCATCAGACTGGGCTTTTTCACGAATTTCATTGTGCAGACTTTCCATCCTTGTTTCATGGTCTAAAGTGCATTTTTCAAGCAAACCTCGAATTCTTTGATTCTGCATATCAGACAACGTAAAAGCACTCAGCAACTTGACCTTTACACTTATGAAGGGGAAAAACATATAAATACTGAAAGGCTATAATTTTTCTTGGAATAGGGAAAATATGATGTTAGATAGTAAAATATATGGAGAGATCTGATAGGACCTAATAACAGATATGATCTACAGTCTACCACATGCCTCCAAAAGACTTTACCAGTCGTGCTGTCAATGGACATGCCAACTATGTGGTAACACAACCTACTTGGAAACATTACTATCACCCCTGTAAACAAATTGGTACTAAGGTCTATACTTGAATTTCCTCACCTGCATGTTTAAGTAATGCCACACCGGATCTGACTCAGGTTCCAGCTCCAATAAAAGTCTCACAATGTTTTCAAGCTACATGAACATCAGACATTCAGTTGGCAGCATGAAAACAAAAATCAGTTAATAAAAATACAATTTAAGTACCTTCAAAAAATCAGCTTGTCAGCATGCAAACTAATATAGGGATGACACTAATATGAAGTATGAAGGAGGAGGGGATCCCCTCATGAAAGTAGAAATGAAGAGAACCAAGACAAGGGATCCAAAATGAACCAATAATGCAAATAATAACCTGGATGTAAGCCGCAGCATACATAGAACTCCAACTGCAAGGGGTACCAAAAATTTGCTCAAGAACAACTAAATTAGAGCACATCTCAACCAGCATTGTCAAAAAATCTGGGTGTCCCCTAGGCAATAAGAAGAGGTGAGGGTTGCTCTTGGCACCTTCTGACGAGGTTTTGCTAGGTGAGAAGCTTAGCTAGGGCAACCAGCAACGAGGCTATCACCTCTTTGATGAGAACTTCCAATGGCGAAACTGCTTTTTCCTATCCTCGTCTAATTGCTTGGTCTTTCCCCCACACAGGTTGGAACAAGCTTAATTCTGATGGATGCTCAAAAGGTAACCTAGGCCCAGCTGGTGTAGGAGGAATCATAAGGAACGACCAAGGCAAATGAATTGCAGGCTTTTATGGGAGATTGAATGATTCCAAGAGTCTACAGGCGGAACTGGGTGCAATCCAGAGGGGTCTGGATTTGATTCAGAAGAGAAACATCAGCCAGATTATGGTGGAGACGGACTCACTCGAAGCAGCTAAGCTCATCTCCATGGACCCAGAGGCTACTCACCCTCGTAGAGCTGTTATTGCTCACTGCAGGAGAATCATGGAATGAAACAGATTCCAATTGTTCACACCCTCAGCGAAGGAAACCAGTGCGCGGATACCTTGGCTAGCCTCGGTGCCCAGCAGATGGAGATGATGGTTGAGCTTGATGCTCCTCCTCCCCAGCAGGCTAAGTTTTTGTTGGCAGACATGTCCAGTGTGGCTTTTGCTAGGAATTCTATCTAGTTTCCTGTTTTTCATGTTTTTTTCTTTCCTTTTCCGATGTACCAAAAAAAAAAAAAAGAACTTGTTTTCATTAAATGGCTCCAGGTAAGCCAACATTTGCCACTAAGAAGCACAGATATCTTTGTCAACACAGCTGTCATGGAGCTCTGTTATGGCTCTGCAACAATGTTTAGAATGATAAGCCGCGGGAAAATTCCTGTCACATGGAACTATTCCACTCTCTCTCTCTCTCTCTCTCTCTCGGAGCAATTTGAAGTGTTACTAGAGAGCTTTACTACAGCTATTTGTTTTTTCCCAAAAATATCATTCAAAAAAGCCTTAGCCCCTGTTATTTGCTTCCAGTCATTGCTCCTTTACAATGCCATTTTGAGCACAGTTACCCTCTCGCCATATGCCATTCCAATCCTTTCCTTTTTCTCTTCCTTCAATAAAACATCAATTATAAGATGTTCCAAAATTTGTTTTGCATTATCATACTCTGTTTGCAGTTTCATCTTTTCATGGCATTTTAGATTTTAATTTTCATTTTCTTTTTTTTTCAAAATTGATCAATTAGTTGAGAAAAAAATTACATTTTATACCCCATAAAGACACTAATTACTTCACTTTATCTCCTATTGGTCCTTAAATTATTATCTACTGAACAGATTCCATTTTATTTCATCACAACCATTTTAACATTCAATTTGACCATGCTTAGTTTCAGTACATAATGTTTCTTAATTGCATAATATTATGGTATATAGAACTTGGTTGGTCTATATTTGTTTTATGTTTGTCTTCCAATTTAAGAAGTAAGTCGACCTAACAAACAGCAAATGCATTTCCCCATATAACCTATATCCTGTTTTAATCCAATGGACAACACAAACCCATGAATAATTGAGCATGGATATTTCAAACTCAACCCCCCCTCCCAAAAATAATAATAATAATAATATAATAAATAAATAAATAATTATCAAGCTTAGATAGCAAATTGTTCAGATTTGACACCTCTCAACCTTTAATCTTCATAGCTCTCACTCAAATTGCTAATTTTCTACTAAAATGACATTCCATATGGTCAATTCTACTCTAAGAAGCATGGATACGGACATGGGACATGAATACGACACGGCACGGACACGTTGAGGATACGCTACAAAAAAATTATATTTTATATATAGTATTATATAATTTATTACAAATATAGTGATAATGATATACAATTCATAAAAGATTAAGTATTTTATAATAAGTAAATTTAATATCTAGTCATCTTTGTGAATTTTTAGACTAAAGCATCTTCGTAATAGTCAGTAATCGTCAATTATTTTTGTAGACAATGTGTACCTAATATATAATTTAAATAATTGCTCTCATTTTCTCAATTCTTCTTTTTTAAAACTTCTATGCATCTTTTGTTTTAATTATTATATTTAGAGTACAATTTTAACATATTAGTAATTATATGTTGTAAAATTTTTAAGTTTTGTTAATCACATTTTAATACATGTCTATTGTTTAGTAGTAGACATGTTTTAAAGAAGTGTCGGACACGTCACTAAAAAAATTTCTGACACGTGACCGAAATTAAAAATTTATCATTTAATTATGGACACGGATAAACGAGTATCGGACACGTGTCCGAGAGTATCCGAAGAATGTCGGTGTCCGACACGGATACGTCACCTTCTTGAGAGTGTCCGTGCTTCATAGATTCTACTTATCATAAACCCTTTTTACTCAGACTCTTCTCTAAATCTCTAAGTTAGAACATGTCCCTCTTTCACTTTCGCTCATCAAACTATAATACCCACAAATAACATTCCCCATGAAACCTCATATTGCATGTGTCTAGTTAATTCATCCATAACTAGGGTTAAGAGGAAATAGCTTAAGGTTGATCCCTGAACCCTGACGTAGACCAACATTGTTGGGGAACTCACCATAGTCAGGAACATGCTCATCATTACATCCATTGACAACCCAACATGGCAAGGCTGGTGTTATCTACGCCGTAATTCTCTGTAAGCTCTCGTCTAAGAATTTTTTGATAGTTGGATGAGATATTGATACCCTGCAGGGCTGACATTTCAGAGTGAATTATGGGATTTGCCAATAAATCTTGGCATGATCATTGTGCACTACAAGAGAAGCTACTTTTAAGGCATTCGGAAATAATAAGTCATACCTTTCAACACCTATTGACTCAGAAAACCAGCACACAATAGTGGTGATGACAAAATGACAAAGGTTGGACAAGGTAGCCACAGTGAACCTAACATCAATAGAATCATTCCACACCCAGGTCCCACTTGGATTGACAATTTAAGATGCACCCTTGACTCAATTGTAAGTATCCAAGATAAGTGTGCTAAAGAGAATGACAAGCAGTCCAACCAACCTAGGAAGATATAACTTCATAGGTAAAAGTAAAAATTTAATTACTTGCGTTTTAACACAGCAGAATGAAACAGACGATCATTGGTGCTCGATTGCAACTACCCTAGACTCATCTTAGGTCAAAATCCGTCTCCAAAAACCCACCACAAACTGATTCTGTAACCACCAACTGTCATAATAGGGGCTTGTCAGGTCAAGAAATTAATCAATTCTGCAAAAGCTAGGGTTTTGGAGAGAAGAATAGAGTAGGAGGCAGAGTAGGAGAGTACCAAAATGACTCACCACTCCATGTATATATGTGTATGCAAAGTACAAAGCAAAAGACCTATATACCCCTTAAGGAGTATATTTATTACTCGAGTGTCATTCCTATTAAATATATATACATTCTAGCATCCCCCTCAAACGGGTGAATATATATCATATAATCCTAATTTAGAATAAATATCTCTCCACCAAAAACTACTCAAGGAATTCTCAGACTTGACAAATGGTGTAATATGTCTCCTCGCAACACCATTTCTCGAACAAAGTGGCAATTAACCTCAATATACTTCATTCGTTCATGAAACACGAGATTAAAAGCTTTATGAACTATTGTTTGATTACCACAAAACAACTGAACCGGAATCTAAGCTGGAAAAATAATTTTGTGAGGAAGTATTGTAACCATGTTAACTCACTATATGAGTGAGACAATGTGCCACATTCAGCCTTGGCAATAGAAAATGCTACCACTGTCTGCTTCCTACTCTTCCATTCCATGTAACCAAATTACCTCCAAAAAAAGTGTAATATCCTATAGTAGATCGCTTATCTGAAGGATCTATGAACCCTTTCAACTGAAAATGCCCATGCAACTGATACAACAATCCACGTCTGGTAGCCCACTTAACATACCGAATAATACGAATAACACTATCCCAATATGGAACTTGAGGAGTCTCCATAAACCGACTAACCACACTCAATGCATATGCGACATCCGACTGAGTAATAGTAAAGTAATTCAACGTCCCAATTAAGTGACGATACCATCCAGGATTAGAGAATCATTCACCCTCTATCCTTGAGAGTTTATGAGTTGGATCCATAGGGATGTTAACTAGTCGACCACTTAAAAGCTAGGAAGCACAGATACGAACACAGAAATACAGCAATTTTTCAAAATATAGAGCACTGGTATGACGAGAGTATGGCTAATTAAAATAATGTTATATATTTTTATATATATAATAACAACATGAATAATAACTAATAAGACCTACCAAACATTAATTTTTTGATAATTACATCCAATATAAATACATCACATACATGCATAATAAAATTAGCAAAATCAGATATACATGGCAAATTTTGAAAATTTAGAGAATTTTATGGCCTGTTTGGTTTGCATCTCAAAAAATAGTATCCGAAAATAGTTTTTAAGAAGAATTTTAAGAAAGTGTTTTTAAAAATTTTTAGATTATAAAACATGTTTGGTTTATATTTTTGAAAATAATTTTAAAGAACAAAAAACTATAAAATCTGTTTGGGCAATAATTCACAAAACCCACAATTCCCCATCTCTATCTCTCTTTCCCCTCTCTCTGTCTTCACAAAACCCACACACACATACGCACACACACAAACATAAACGCATACACACAAAGTCATAGACCCATACACACAGATCTGAGCACGACAGAGAAGACAAACACAACGGAGAAGACGAACACAACTCCAAAAATCAAAATCCAAGATCCATCCAAGATCAAACATACACAGCCTCTGGTACGCGTCGAAGAGCCCTCAGTCAACGGATAAGACGATGAACCCATTTTGTTGTTGTTCTCTTCTCTTCTTTTATAACTTTTCTCTGTCAAATGCCGAAGATTAAAGAGACGCAGACTTGAAATTGGGAAACCTTCTTTTTTCTTTTTCTTTTTCTTTATTTTTTTTTGGCCCTAAAAGTTTTTAAAAATAACAAAAAGTACCAAGTCATATCCTTCTCGTGTCTCGACTCCCGAGGTATCCCCAACGTATCCAAATTGTATCTAATTAAAAAAAAAAACTTTTTCTTGTGTAGGACACTTCTGAGCACGAGGAAGAAGACACATGTCTACCACATCGACCCCCGCTCAATATCCATGCTTCCTAGTCTAATAACCTTGTTTCCTCCAAAATATCAAGCACATATTTTCTCAGGGGCTGGCTAATACCCTGTTTAGATCTAATAACTTTGATACCAAAAAAATATTTCAGTTTACCTAAATCTTTGGTATGAAACCGATGTTATAAAAACTATTTCAACTTGGCATCACAATATTATGAACATAAACAACAAGGAGGATATTACCTCCACAAGTTTGTAAATGAAATACCGAATAATCTGTTTGGCATCTTTGAAAACCAAAATAAATCATTGCCTTTGAAAATTTCTCAAACCACGCACGTGGAGATTGTTTGCATACAAGACTTTCTTCAATTTACACACACTACCCTAATACTGTCCCTGAGCAACAAATTCAAGTGGTTGCTCTATGTAAACCTCTTCCGCTAGATCAACATGTGGAAAAGCATTCTAAACGTCTAATTAAAATAAGGGTCAGTCAAAAATAAGTGAAATCATAACTTGGACATAGAGATTTTAGCAACTAGGGAGAAGGTCTCCGCATAGTCAACGTCATAGGTTTGGGTACATCCTTTGGCAACTAAATGAATTTTGAGACAATCCAGAGAACCATCCAGAAGAAATTTGATAGTATACACCCAATGATACACAACAACTTGCTTATCTAGAGATAACTGGACAAGATCCCAAGTATGATTATGATGGAGAGCATCCATCTCTTCTTGCATACCTGTCCACCAACCCGAACCCGATAAGACATCAGCTAAATTCTTAGGAACAAATATTTTGAATAACTGAGAAATAAAACAATAAAAGGAGATAACAAATGAGAAGAAACATAGTTAATAATAGGTTAGGCGGTAACACCAAAACGAGAACCTTTCACCTTGATGGAGAGCAATAGGTAGAAAATCAAACACATCTGAGAAAGTTGGATCCAAAGATGAGGAGGAAGCCGATGGTGGGGCTGTAATAGGTGGGTTTGACCGACGAGTGTAAACACGAAAGGGTGTGGGAGATATAAACTTGGAGTTATGGACAATTAAGGAACAAAGGAAGAGGGAACTAGAACCAAAATTGGAAACGGATCACACACCGAAGGTAGCTCAATAGAACCCTCACAGCGAATAGAATGAGCAAAAATATAAGCTGTAAATTCCCAAAAAAGTAACATCAATACCTACGAATAGTTGGGCTACAATAATAGTAGCCTTTTTGTGCACAAGAGTAACCAAGAAAGATTCACTTGATAGCTCGAGGGTCAAGCTTATCAAAACGAGGACCAAGATTATGGTAGTCATAAGAGACATCCAAACACCTTCAAATGAAGAGTAAACAAAGGAGTCAAAAAATAAGACAGAATGAGAAAATTTTCCTTGTAAGATTGTAGAGGTCAAATGATTGATAGATGACAAACAGTCAAGACAGAATCACCCAAAAAACGGTTAGAAACATGCATATGAAATAATAGTGCTCATGTCACATCCAATAGTGACGATTCTTGCTCTCAACCACATCAATTTTGTGGTGTATAAGTACAAGAAGTCTGATGCACAATATCTTGTTCATCAAAATAAGCCGAGATTAGAGGTATACTCTTTGGCATTATCAGATTGTAAAATATGAATATTCCAGTTAAATTGTATCTTTATTTACTTGCAAAACATTTGAAAGATAGAAAACAATTATGAGCGGGATTTCATTAAAAATAACCAAGTTACATGAGAAATCGTCCACAAAGGTCACAAAAAAACGAAATTCATTAATAGAAGAATATGTGGGGGGTTCCCATACATCAGAATGAAATAATTTAAAAGGGGTAAAGACACGATTATCTATCCTAGATTTGAACGGTAGACAATGGTACTTACTAAGTTGACAAACTTCACAAAGCAAAGAAGACA
Source organism: Ilex asprella (assembly GCA_023539305.1). Lineage (NCBI taxonomy): Eukaryota > Viridiplantae > Streptophyta > Magnoliopsida > Aquifoliales > Aquifoliaceae > Ilex > Ilex asprella. The sequence goes on from CM042193.1 coordinate 8,237,834, forward strand.
CATAACTAAGACTAAGAACTTGAAACTTCAAAATTGGAAGAGAGGGATGACAGCAATAACACTGAAGAAGGGATATTGAGGTCAGCCTCTTGGAGGAGACTTGAAGTCAAGATATGAAAGGTCAACTGAATCATGCCCCATACTAATCATCTTTTTCGTCTTGAGATTTTGAAAAGCACAAATTGAGAGATAAAAACAGTTAAGAAAGCCAGTGACCTTACTAATGGATAGCAAACTAAAAGAAAACTGAGGAACAAATAAAACAAAAGATAAGGATATAGAGGAGCTAAGCTCCATAGTACCCAAACCTAAGACCTGAGATGATGATTTATTAGCAAGTGTAACATGGCGAGATGGGGCTATAGGGTGAAAATTAGTTAAGTGACCAGGCGAGTCGGTCATATGATCAAAAGCTGCAAGATTAATGATCGATAGGCTGAAAATGGAGAAGAGTAAACAGGCACATGTCATACCTGAACCAAAGTAATAGTGGAAGAAGACATGGCCTGTTTCTAATACAAGAACTATGCATACTCCACTCAAGAAATGGTAAAGCAATCAAGATTGGGTGATTGAGTTGATGCAGAAGGTGAAACCATGAGGGAATCATCCTCTTAAGAAGAAGCCTGATGAACGGAGATATGCAAGTCCCAACAATAATCCACAATGTGATTATTACGATCACAATAAATACATTTACGACCAAGACTTCTATGAGAACCATTAGATTCACCACTATTGCCACAAACTCCTTTACCACCACACGCGATAACCATTAGGGCTAACCTGAGAGACAACTAAAGCAAAACGATCACCATTATGCTCAATAAGAGGAAAAGAGTCATGGTCTAATAATATAGCTTGATGAAATCGAGAATATACATCCCTGAGAGAAGGAAGTTTAGGACTCCCCAAAATCTGTGCACGGATAAGTTCATAATCAAATTTCAACCCAACTAAGAAACAAACAACGTCAAGATGTTCACGTTGCTGCTGCATACGAGAAATATCAAGAATCAAAGTCCCCCGTCTAAGACTAAAATATTGCTTGCACACCTCATAAATGTGAGTGAGATTCCATGTACCAGAATACATCTGAGTAAATTGATCCTAGATCTTATTAGCTATGTCTAGGTAAAGCAAGGTAGAATTAATATGAGGTTCAATACTATTCAATATGAGTGAAATAATTTGTGCATCTTGTTTCCATTGGCAAAACCCAAGTCACTTTCTTGTGGTCTATCTTCCACCAAATATGTATGAAGTCCTTTTCGCTTAAGGAAAACATCAACCGACCAAGACCACAAACATAATTACTGCCATTGAGTTTAACAGAGGTCATTGAAGCATGAAAGAGGGCAGCAGTAGAAAATTTCGGTTGTACAGTGGAATGAGGTGCAGCTAAAGGGTCGGCCTTTGAATCCATTCCCACAGAATCAACAAATCCAACAGAAACAAGCAGAAATTAGGAAGAACCGAGTGCAGCAGGTGGCTGCAAATGCCTGAACCAGTGCAACAGGAGGCTGGAGAAGCCTGAACCGGTGCAGCAGGGGGGGACTGGAAAAGGCCTGAACCAGTGCAAGAGGGACCTGAACCAGACGGACCAGACAGAGTGGTCCAGAGGCTAAACCAGATCTGCGTAGGACTAGGAAAGCTTGAACCGGTGCAGGAAAGACTAAACCAGAGCTGAATGGGACTGATGAAGGATGATCCACACAAACTTGGGACTGAAGAAGGATGATCCACGCAACCTTGGGCCTGAACCGGATTGATAAAGTGCTAAACCGGGTCAGAAAAAATAGCGAACCAATAGAAACCTGCCTAAACTGGCTGAGTAAGGCCTGAAGTGGATGGGTGAGACCTGAACCAGATGAGTGAGGGCTTGAACCGGCCTAATGAAACTGTTGATGACTGGCTGATGTTGGTCCAGCTAATGTTGGACCGGTTCTGAGCTGAGTCGTTCTGGATTTTATGGACCGGACTGGACTGGTGGGTTGAAATGGAATTGGGCTGGACTGAGCCCAAACAACCCAATGTCGAGATAGCTATCGAGGAGCTGATATCCCTATAGCCAAACAGGGTCTTCTTCACAAAACAAAGAGGCCACAACCCTTGTTCAATGCCTTCGTCACCAGCAACAAACCAGGTCAACTTTACACAGGAAAGGCGACTCCAAGCACTGAATCGCAAATGAAATTCCAGAACCAACTAAATCGAAACCTCAATGGACCATCGATGGCAACAAAAACCCAAGCCAGGCTTCACCTACGAGACTTCTCTGATGACGAACAACGACTGTGGCTAGGAAAGTTAATACCCAGCCATCAACGACTCAACGACGACGGGAATAGAATTCCAGGATTCTCACATACACAAGCAGAGATCTGGGACGAAGGATCTGCGACTAACGATTGGAACAGAAAAAAAGAGGAAAGAAAAGGAAGAAACATAGAGAGGGAGAGATTTATTCTGGAAAGGATGTATTCTGGTTAGGGTGGCTCTGATACCATGTAGAAGCTAGGGTTTTGGAGAGAAGAATAAAGGAGAGTACCTACACGTCTCCTGACTCCATGTGTATATATTAGACAAAGACCTAAATACCCCTTAAGGAGTATATTTATTACAAGAGTGTCATTCCTATATATATATATATATATATATATATATTCTAACAAGTTTCAATTCCATCCTCGATAGCAAAACTGCATCAAATGATTGTGCTCATTTTTTTATTTTTTTATTTTTTTATTTTGGGTGGGTGGGGGGCTGGAAACAGGAAGCAATGAGATGATTCTTCATTCACATGCATTGCCATATAACACAACAGTAGATATCCTTAATCTGTCCTCAACTTGAACAACCAAAAAGCTTTTAGTAAAGAACTATGGGTCTTATTATCATATGAAATAAGGAACTGAAGAGTATCTTTCATATTTATGAGGCTTATGAAAAACAAGAAAGGAACCAGAAAAAACACTGGATAGTGCAGCAGAGATATCGAGTAATAATTGTATGAACAAGAATAATAATTCCTCTTTCTCTGTCTCAGTAAAACTTACATTATATGTATCTACCATACACTATTAACTAACTAAAAGCAGTGTTGCTCTATAGTCTATAAAGAGAACTTAAAAACAATCACACAGCCTCCCCATCAGCGTAATCCCATCATATATCGTAAAAAAAGAGAATATAACGACCTTACATTTGTTAGATCTATATGAGGATCTTCCATGGACCTGTAAAGCATGCCTTTGAACTCATACATCACTTTTTCAACCTCCTCAAGAACACGTTTCAGTATTCCCACCTGAAAATGATATGCTCACAGTGAACAAAAAAATGCCATAAATTATGTCCTAAGCAACTAACCACACAAGCCATTTCCATTAAAATCTTGCCTGAAACATTGAAAATAAGGACAAAGCCTATTGCAGATGAGTGTTCCATAAATCTTCCTTTCTAATCAGAATCATTTCATGAAACTATTATATTCATCCAGCATTTTTCGTCTCTTTGGCAAACCTATCAACACAGCTAGAAAAGGAGGAGGGTGGGTTTTGGGTTTTTGTGTGTGTGTGTGTTTTTTTTGGGGGGGGAATAAAAGAAATAAGAGGCGTACTTTTTTTTTTATAGGGAAAGAAAGAAAAGGATATAACTCCTCTAAGTAATCACAATGGTGCAAAGGAACCTTAAGTTACAAAGAAGTAACAGCATATTCCAACCAATACAAATCATTTGGTGCCGGTGTTGAAAACAGAAATAATATTGTCAACCATATAAAACAGTGTAAGTTTAAAGTTTGTCTGTACATGTGAGGGGAGAACAATTGATTTCGCTTTCCTGTACTCCCTAACCGCCAAGTCATATTCACCCTTACTTATGCTCCCACGAATAGCACTAGGCAAGTTGAATAGTGTTCGGAACCTTTGAAACATTCCTTGAACGGACCTGATCTTTTCAGCTTGAGCCTATAAAAATGTTGCAAGTAAAATGAATTCTCAGAACCCAATTGCATTTAAGAATAAAACTTCCAAAATATTAAAGAAAATTTAGAGCCTCCCTACCTGTCTCTCAAACAGAGGCCCAAAAGCACGATTAGCCACTGAACTGACTCCTTGAATGCAATTGAATAAGTGAGAGGTTCCAGAACCTTCAGGGTCTTCTTCAATCCGTTTCAATTTCGACTCAATGTCTGTAAAAATGAGCCTCAACATAATCGACCACCACAATTTGTCACCAACTTCATGCATAAAATCTTTCACACAAAATGACCAATGAGCATGAGAACCCCAGCTTTATTTTTCCAGGTTTCTTTTGGAAACGAAATGCACAGGTTCACATGCCCTAATAGAAAATAAAGTCAGACTCCCGTGTGTCATCTGATGGATAGCTTACCATCAATCGTGGTTTTGCAAGAGACAAAACAATCGAAATTCTCTTTCACCAATTGTTTTTTCTGCTGAGTGCGTCCTTTGAGATCAGTTTTTAAAGCAAGAGCACCAGCCTCCAAATCTGCGGCACTTGTATCTTGATGTACTCGGGATAGAAACAACTTTGCATCAAATTTCTCAGAAAAATACATCAACTTCTCTGCAGATATTCATGCAAAGATATTGTCAGCCATAATAACCACCCAAAAATACCTCAATCGATTAGTTGGCCACTGCTATGCACTATCTATGTCTCAGTGTATTCTGACCATGAGGATGCCAAGAAAACCAACACACAGCTGTCATATTATCATAAGTGATAGCAGAAGGAATTTTCAAAAGAATAATCTTCTAGAGGATAGCAACCACCAGCTTAGGTGGGAATCAAAAGGAAGAAATGAATAAACAGAAAAAATAACTCCATTGCACTGGAGCATCACTGATAATATGAAAGGTATAATCCAAAACACTATTCCACAGAGATTGTGTGTTCTTAACTTCCATAAACACTGCGATTTAAGCAAGAGGATTGTTGCATCACTTAAATCAAATTTAAGAAACAAAATTACATATTCATACACCCATAAAAAGGGATTCAACTCGGTAGCAACCACCTGGAAATTTACAAGTATTCATATCAAGAGAATTGTAACAATCCATCAGCTAACCTGCATGGCAGCCAAAACCATTGTTGCCAGAACTGCCCACTGACTCATCACATCTTCCGCAAATCTATACAAAATGTTTGGGGGCCACAAGGATCTAAGATGTGGAGATCCTGCTTGGTAAAAGCAGAAAGATCGGCCGAACTGCCGTCTTACATGCCTAATGGGAAAGAGATGCATGTATGCATGCAATAACATGCTGAACCAGACCCCGATTGCTTGAGCCCTGAAAGACTGGTTAATGTCAATGGTCATTGCTGATTCCTTCACAAGTTTAATTTTTATATGGCCAACTGAGTTGGGGCAATCAATACAGCCTTGAACATCAGGACTTTCGTTCAAAACCTACAAATAAGGTATAGAGGCTCAAATACAAAACATAATCCCTGTCTACCCTCTTACAGCTTTGGTTCCTTCGTCATCCTTTAAAAACCAGCTCCTCCCCATCGTGTCAGGATATGGCATGTCATCTCGACCATGGATTTAATTTTTGTTTCGTTTCGTTTCGCTCAAAATGCCCGAAACGTTTTGGATTTCAATCTCCTGCAACAGAACAATGGTATACTTTCAAAATGGAACGGTTTTAGTGCGAAATAGAATGTTTCGTTAATTTTTGAAACCAGTGAGTTATCTAGCTAACGCTCTATGACCTCAAAATGTATCAAACCAAAGATTCTTTGGGCTTCACTCCTCAGGTGTGCTTGGTTTTCTCCCTTCCATTATCATGATGTCATGTATACTTTGTTGACCAACTATCCATAATAGAGGCCACATGATCAGATGAGCTCCTACCTTCATTTTGAAGCACAAGTTGCTGAAAATTACCTTGGTGATGCCAGGGTCATTAGAGGTCTTAGGACTTGACTACTACATCACCACACGATGAAGGGGCATCCAATCTGTGAATTGACTTTTGTTTAGCAGTAGATCAGGCATGTTGCTTGAATGGACAAGGTGAAGTCCGGACCAAATGTAGATTGGTTCTGATCCGTGGGCTTTAATTCCTTTTTGGGGGTTGGGTTGGTGTTTCCAATTGGATTTTTTGATTAATTTAATAAGTGGTATAGGTTAATAACCAAAGTCCACTGAAAAATTAGTATAATATCATTTATTATATTTTGTTTTTCAGTAAATAATGCCTAATGTTTCTACTCATTTCTTTGAATTTACAATGTTTCCTTAGCTTTTCTGAAAACGTTTCCCAGAAGTTCTATTTTTTGATTGGTCGACATATCCTCAAAATACAACTTGCACCATGGTCTCAACTCTAAACTACATCCCCCCTTTCTCTTTCTAGTACTCCATCAACCCTCAACACACATGCTAGTTGTAGCTATACCTGTCCGCCATTCTTATTCCTTGATGTACATAATCATTAATACTGTGCAAAATTTTTCTGTACAGGCAATACCAAAACCCCTCTCACAGTCACTTGAAAGTAAAGATTCCTGCATTTTGGTACCAAAGTTCCGAAATATGCTACATCTTATCCAAGAATACTAAATTTGGTGATCCCAAACATTGTTTTCCTCCACAACTTTAAAATTTAGTAGAAAGAAAAATATAAAATAATAAGCCTAAATCTAACAAGTCAGCATAACACTCTTTCATCGTCGTTATCAGTCATGCATGTGATACCCTGTTTCTGTTATTTTAAGCAAGCAACAGATTCATTAAAATAATAGATCTTGCTCCTGAGCCCAAAGCACACATCAACAAAGAAATCCTCTATGGTACGGACTTCCAATTGGCTTTCCTAACAAAGTTTCATTGCACATCCAATGGACAAATAAAAGCAACTAATATGATCTCCAATTTGCCGCAATCGAGAAATCGCTCAAATGATTTTCGTCTATTAATTTGGGTAACACAACCACATATCTTAACTCATTGGTGGATGTTTAAGAAAGTTTTCCCATGGCAAAAATATGTTAAGTAGTTTAGCCTTGTGTGTTCTTTACGCTCCAACCTTTTTTGAAGTGACTTATACTAAACTTACAGAATTGCTCGTTACTTCTTTCAAGTCACAAATAGACAAAAAGTTAACAAAATTAAGATCAAATCATCTTTGCATTGTCACCATTTCACAGGTTATCACAGGATGGCAAAATTTACTAGTACTGGTAACACAGGATCTTCAATGTTTCCAATTTCAACATGGCATATTTGCTTAGCAAATACCCCCTTTGATTGTAATCATCAACAAGGAGGAGCTTCAAACTCAGGAAGCTGCCCATGGTTTTGTTAGAATTACCTTCATTGATTAAAACAATGCGAGCAGTCCAAACTAGGTTGGAAGTGGTGCAGAAAGGAAAAGTTTGAGAAGGTAAGAGGTTAATGAGGAAAATCATAGAGCAATGGAAGAAAAGAAAACAAGAGTTAATAAAATGAAACAAGATGCTGCTGAAGGATTCACAAAGTTCAGTAAAGGCTCGAAAAAAAATGCCTCCACACTGCCACAAGCCTCAATCAACAAAAGGAAAAGCTTTAAATAATGTACATTTTTATTTTTACAGACTTCAAACTCCAATGTTGACGAAAAAGAAACAGGGAAATTGTCACAGACTCGTATGGACTAGTAACAAAAAACGAAAAATAAATGATGATTTTTTTTCCTTTTTTCTTATGGTGGTAAACATGACCCACCACCGAATCCTATAACCATGCTGCTTATTAAAGTGCAAATAGGCCAAAGATATTTTCTCCAAAAAAAACATACAAAGTAACTTTTTCACTAAAGGTTTTTTCTCACATGTGAACTGCTTGCAAATGACAATGCAGAAAACTTCGACTATATATTCACAGACAAAAGGTCATTCATGTAGGAAACATATTTATTGCAAGAGGTTATTTACTATGATACTATTCATCTTGTCCCGTTAAGTATGAATGTGTGCGTAAGCTTGTCCCAGTTTATAGAAATAATCTCTTTGCCCAGAAAAATATATAAACAATGACAGCACATAGTCATCCAATTAATGTCAAATATAGGTCTCCTACAGAGGTAAAAAAATATCAAGCTAACAACCATGTGATTATGGATTCAAATATAAAAACAGCCACGTAAGCCGAAAAATGCAAATTATAAATCTATACCCAGTGCAGCCTTACCAACATTGCCTATTAGCAGGTACTAAACTGAGTAATCAATCCTTTGACCCATTTACAAAGCAGCCAATAAAAAAAAAAACTTCAGTTCCACAATTTTCCCCAGTGGGGAGCATATATTCAGCCATAAACTTTAGTTGAATACATAAAAATAAAAGAAACATAAACAAGGCAATGCAGATTTAATAACAAATAAGTTTCACATCAAAAAGGTATACCGCGAAGGTTAGAATCTACATAATCTTTATCAGGCCTGGATGGAGAACTTGTTGGACGGTCGCTGACCAACCTAAACACTTTGATGTCGATCAACCTGTTGGTGAAAAATAAACCAGGTTAGCTGTAACATTATCAAAGCATGAACAATTATGGAAAAGAAACATAAGATGACTATTGTCAGCAATTTGACGATTGAGACATAAGAGAAACAAGAACAATAATTGTTTTGCAAGTAAAATCTTATAATTGATAGCCAATATGGCATAATGTCTTCCTTTAGTAAGAAGGAGAATCCAAAATAGAAATTTCAACAAGCACAAAATACAATATGCTCAAACTTCCAATATATTGTAAGAGATCCAGCAAATTAGAGATACTTGATGAAGTCAGCAACCACAGTCCACCAATAAGGACATCTATTATCAACTTTAAAAAACACAATGAACAATACCAGTAGCAAACAAAAAGAGTCTCACCCCCTAGGATGAGGAGTATCTATCAAATATAATCACAAGTAAATTTTACAAACATTTAAGTTTACCCCAATCCTAGCGGGTCTACCCATTCCATGCCACGAGGCAAGGACTGTAAATGGCTAAGTCCCTTTACAGCCGCTGATGTCTTCCTCTCATCCTTTTGTGTCACTGGAACTGCTCTTGATTCCCGCATCTCCCGGACCCTGCGACCAAGCTGCCAAAGAAGCATGAACTCTATAAATTGAGTGCGAGATTAGTCCACAAACACTTAGACTAAGGAAAAGAAAAATGCCATCACAGACAAAGTCAATCGACACTAATAACTGACCCTCCCACCCACCCACCCCAAAAAAAAGGCAAAAAGAAAAAAAAAAAACACAAGAAGAAATACCCAAGGAGGAGCACCTGGTCGTAACTTAGTAGAAACCATTTCAAATCAAGGAAACATAAAATTAATTACTTCCAAATGGTAATGTGAATATTTGAAGTGGACAAGAGAGGGAAATTGCCTACTGAACATGGGGAGGGTGCAGGAATAGAAGCTATAAGGAATGAGGAAAAATAGAACAGCCCAGGCAAATTGTCCATGCATAGCATTAAAACAATAACAGCCCAAATATTTTCTGGGATATGCCTCTCCTTCTAAAATCTTACCAGCTGATAATTCTGTCATGGTGCGCAAAAGGAAAGACATTAAGAGGATCAATCTGGTGTATTTAAAGGATAAACAACACCAAATTTTGCTAACAAGGAGCTGGCATCACAGTGCATGGAACACGGTTCAAAACCTATTTCGACTGTTGCTCTATAAAATAATTTGCCTTTATTAGTCCACAAATTCAATGTAGAACTAATCTTCTAGTAGAAGGCACAAATGCACTGTGGTGTTCCTTGTATCCCTTTGTTGGCTGTCAGTCTTTTCCCACTCTCTCAACATCGAAGTGTCTTTACAAATCAAAACTTCTCCCACAAACCCTAATCGCGCTTACCTCAAAACAAATACAACGACACAGATTTAGGGTTTTTTATTCTCATCTTGAACTAACTTTGCAGAGTCACTAAAATTTGAAGGCCAAAGAAAATTTCAGCAAGGTAAGTTACCACTAAGTAGGCATCACACACTTGTACAAGCACCAAAATTCAATTGTACAAACAACCCAATACCCAATCAGCATAAATTGTGTATGTAAAATTGAGTATTGAAATTAACTCACATCCACATCCTTACCAAAATTAACACTCTAGTCAACCCCCCCCCCCAACAAAAAAAATTGAACTATACAAACAACCCACTCAAAGCACCAAACCCAATGTACAATCAGCCTGTATATACAATACTTCGTATGTATAACAATCTATATATATATACACGCATGCGCTGGGGATGTGAATTACGTACCTCAGCTTCATCGACGCGCTTCCAGCTATCCGGCTCCTCCCCATCCCACCCTTTATCCTCCTCCCTCCCACCTCGTCCACCACTCCTAGCCCGATTCTTCGACCCGAACCCGCGATCCTTGGACGAATCCTCGTCCCCGGAAGATATACTCAGCATTTCCAACTCCGAATCATCGTCATCATCCACCGGTTTTCTCTGGTTGTTCTTCTGCATCGCGAAAGCGTTGTTTGAGTTGGGTTTTTGGATGGGCACAGACGAAGGCCTTTGATTCGAAGGCTGCGATGGCGGTGGTTGCACGTAATTTCTCACAGGTTTCGAGGGTTTTTGCGAGGGTTTTTGGTAATTGAGATCTCGTTGTGATTGTTCGCGCAACGCGATCTGAAGAAGCTCGTCTTCGTCAAGGTCGTCGCTGTCGCTAGACATTTTCTCTGAATTTATGGAATTATATATATAGATATATATATATATATAAAATGTGTGTGTGTGTGTGTGTGTGTGTGTGTGTGTGTGTGTGTGAATTTGAAGTTTTGGCTGTTGTTTCTGTATTTGGATCCGTGAGCTGTGGATGATTGTTTTATGTGGAAAAGTATTCAGAGAGAGAGACTAGAAGGAGAATGAAGGAGGGAGGGGAAAAGGATAAGCTGTTTTGCTAGGATTGTGATCCATTTCCAACTGGGTAGTTTTTACTGACACGTGGCAAATTGGATGACTAACTTTCCAAATTGAGGATTTTTGGAAAAATTACTCACTTAAAAAATGGACTTAATTTCCTAAATTGATAATGTGTCGATCATATGGTCCAATAATATCATAATAACTGTAATTATTGAATTTTTTCATTAAAATTTTATTCATTAATTAATATATGATCAATGGTTCAAGTCTCTCTCCTAAAAAAAACATAATTAATAATTAAATTAATTTTTAGATCTCAATAAAATTATTCAAATTATCGTGTATTTTTAGCATTCATATTTACTAACATATATTAATGCCCCCTCATATTTAATAACTCATAAACTATTAATTTTGCATTTTCATAAAGTAATGACTAGTCACACTTATATGCTTTGTTTGGTATGATAGAAAGTTAGAGAGATAAATAAAATATTATGTTTGGTAAAGGAGAAAAGTAGAATGAATGAAAAAGTTGATGGATTAACTTTCTTTCCAACTCACCAAAATCAATCCCTTCAAAATCGGGAAAAAAATGGATGTAAATTTAATTATTTGTCTATATATATTTTTATATATACATATATTATGTATACATTAATTTCATATAAAAATAAGTTGAAATATGTATTTATATTTATATATATTTAAAAAAAATTAAAAAAATATTTGTTCCATCTAAATTAGGGGTGAAAATTTTTGACTAACACGATGGCTCGAACTTGACACGAATTTTATGATACGAACTTGATTAATTCGAACATGAACACGAACACGATACGAAAAATAAACAGATCAACTCATAACTTGACACGACACAATTAGTTAAATGAGTTAAGTTAGGTATGACTAATATTCGACACAAACTTGTAATAACTCAACAAGAATCTGATACGATACTACTCGATTGTCACCCATAATTTTAGCGAGCACAAAAAAAATAGTCATTTTTATTTTCTATCCATCCAATCAAACACAAATGAAAGAAAATATATCATTTCTATTTTTCTTCCTTGAAGGATAAAAAATGTATATCTCATACTTTTCATTTTTTCTATCAAACAAAGCATTAAAAATTAATTAAAATTGGCTAAAATCATTAAAAAAAAACTAAGAATTTATATGATAATATAAAGCATTAGCTTTAGGAATACCATACTTTTTTAAAAGTAAGAAAAACTTTGTTATTATGATTAAAGCTAGGTAGGGGAGAGGTCACATTTGAATTCTTAAATAAGGGAGAAGGAGGAAAAGAACAATAAAAAAGATGATTGAATGTGTGTACTTCCGTGAGTGGCATCTAAGCCTATGCTACAGTCTAGGAATCTAAGCAAGGTGGGATTGAGTGGTAAGTGTTAGAATACTATTTTTTTTTTTTTTGCTCATGAAAAATGGGAAAGGGCCAACCAGCAGGCATCGATCCCCTGAACGTGACCATGAGGGTCTCCCCCTGATATGGAATGTTCGATTGGCCAAAGTTATAGACCCTTTCGGAATTGCCTGTCACCACACCACCACATGAGCACTAGTGAACAAAACAGGGAATTTCCATGGATCGAACCTTGTTTGCTAATCTCATGGGAGTCAAGGACGACCCTAAGACGGGTCTGTCTTGCCACTAGACCACTAACTCCGATGGTTGTTAGAATACTAATTAACACTTATGTTATATAGCTATTGTAGTTATTTATTATTTTTATTCTCCTTGAATGTTTGGCTAAATATTTGTTTGGAAGGTAAATTTGTGGGCGAATTTAATTTGCTCAGCAATGTGTATATATTTTTTGTTTTAGATAATAAACTTTTAATCCATGGTAATATATATAATGCATACAAAAATGGCTACGGCAATATTATGTATAATTTATAATCAAACGGTTGACGAAAAGGAAAAAAAAAAGAATCTTGAGTTTGATGGAAGTTCATGACATAAAGATATCAAATGTACATTGGATATCAAAAATAGAAATATGGATCATTAGATTAAGAAATATAAATAAATTAGCACAAAAAATAGGATATTGATTACGTAATATATATTTTTTTTAAATATTTTTTTAATTCTTTAATTATGTAATTTAATATACTAATTTAATTATGTAATTTTTTTCTTTAATTATTATTTTCTTAATTATGTAAAAAATATATTTTACCCACAAGTTTACCAAATGAAAATAGATGATTAGATGAATGTATTCGTTAAAAAAAGTAAATAAAATATACAGATTCAACCTCTATTTTATTTATTTTTTCGTTGAGGTCAAGGTTTCCAAGAAAATTGCAAGATTATTGGTTACTAGAGTAATTTGTGTTTGAAAGTACGGTTTAATGTGAATGATTTTAAAAAGAATGTTAAAGAATGTTAGTGACAGTTAGATGAATCTATTTAAAACTGTAGAATATATTTATTAAAATATGTCATATTTTATATTATAAATTTATAATTATAAACAGTATAAATATGTCGAATTTTTCGTTGCAAATAATTTTGAGGATACATAGTCAAATCAACCACTCGAATCCCATAAACATGCATAAAGTGGAATTTTGTATTCAAATTCCTTTCATTACTCATTTCCTTCAATTCTCCTCAATATGAGTGACATGTGTAAAATTCAAAATTTCAATGGACATAATTTTTCTTTATAAGAAAATTTGTTAATAATGGTTAATACTCCAACAACAACAAAATGAATGAGAAAACATTTTATTTATTGAAATTCAAAATCTTACACATGTCACTCATATAATATTATATTGAGGGAAAATGAAAAGAAGGGGTAATGAATGGAATCTAAAACATAATTTTGAAAGAGTATTGATGTGCTGCTAAATCAAAACCTAAACTTTTCATTCTAAATAGGTGTGTATTACATATATTATTTTGTGGGTCTAAAAAAAATTAAAATTTTTATTTTGGGTGTGTTTGGATTAGATATTAGGATGTATCAGATTGGACAACCTTATTCATTCTAGATAGGGCTGTTAATCGAACGAGTTCGAGCCGAACTTGAAAAGCTTGATTCTTAATCAACCTTAAAAAATTGTTCAAGCTTGGCTCGTTTAGGAAATGAGCTGAGCCTAAGCGAGTCGAACCCGAGTATTTGCATATAAACGAGTCGAGTCTGTCGAGTTTGAGCCGAGCTTGAAGAACTTGTTTTCTAAACAAACCTAAAAACTTGTTCAAGTTTGAGCTTGTTTAGAAAATGAGCCGAGCATGAACGAGCTGAATTTGAGCCGAACTCAAGCCAAGTTCGAGTAACTCAATTTGATTAACAGCTCTAATTCCATACCTATCTAGATGGAGAAGAAAAGTAAATTTAACATGTATGTCATTCAATACTTTATTTGGATAGAGTATTAAATAATGATGTAAATATTAAATTATTAAAGAACTCTCGTGATAAATAGTGATATTTATATATTAGATATTCTTCGGGATAAAAATATCTTTTAGTCAAATACATCTCAACTGAATTATCTAAATCCACCAAATAAGTGGCTTATTTTAAGAAGTTGTAGATCAGTTTAAACGCACTATTCATCCAAACCTTGATTATTTTGAAGGGACAACATGGGAATAAAAAATAGAGTGTGTACGTCATATGATTTTTTAGTACGTGCTTCTGAATAACCCCAAAAAAAAAAAAATACTAATAAGTATTAACTTTTTTTTTCAAAACATCCATTAAATCCTATTATTTTTGTTTTTATATCAATAAAGTTCTACTCTTGATAATTTATTTGAATGAAGTCATAAATTTTATAAACACTATTTTGCTCCAATTCTATATCTCTACTGACAAATATTGACACTTAAGGTATTAGGATTAGGATTATAACATAAGTTTTTTTCTATTCATATATACTCTGACTACATTTGTTTTAAATTATGTATTGTCTGCTTGTAAGTTTTATGAAAAAATCAATTACTAATAATTTTTAAAATTGTCATTACGAGATGTAATGGAAAGTTTTGGACCCTATGTATTATCTATGGAGAAGAATTTGATGATGAGAACTCTATTATTTTGTACTTTTAAAATCGTGATTGAAGTGAATATTATTACATAAATAAAAATTGATCATCCACGTGTCTCTACGATTAATTTCAATAAAAACTCAACATATTTTTAAGAAAAAAATAAGCAAATTAATCTTTATAAAAAAATGGATGACAACTTTTCCACTTTTTTTAAAAAAACATAAAATTGAGTTAAATAACAATTAATTCATAATAATGGTATATTTCGTAACTCTAGCAATTTTTCAAAGAGTGAAAGGTGGAGAACAAAAAGGTAAAAAAAATATCAATCCATAATCTCCACCCAAAAAAAAAAAAGACATCGCCATTTTTAAGTAAAGGGACAAATAAAAATTGAAAAGCTCCACCGAAAGTGAGAAGTCAAAGTTGTGACAAAAAAAACGAAAGAGTTAGGTAACTAAAAATTAAGAATAAAATTAAAA
>CM042193.1:8268475-8329564 GCA_023539305.1 Ilex asprella
CCCCAAACCCACTGAAAAACCCCCATTATTCTCACCAAAAATCACAAGAACAATTACAAGAGAGAGAGAGGAGGAGGAGGCGAGAGCTGGGAGCTGGAGAGGCATAGAGATGGGAAAATGTAGAATGGAGATGAAAAATCTTATATGTTTTTTTTCTAACAGTAAAATGTAGAAGAAAATAAAAAAAATGCCTTTTTGAAAGTTCACAAGGGTATATTTGGACTTTTAGATTGAGTTTTGACTTTGACTTAAATTTTTTACATCCATACTTACAAATTTAGCGCGTGGGTTACAATTTCTGTCACTTTTGACAAAAATAATAACGGTCGCACTTTAGTCAAAAAACACAAGAGGGCTATCTGCTGATTTTTGAATCACAAGGAGGTGATGTGCACAACGACCAAACCACAAGAGGGTAAACTGAATTTTGCCTAATTTTTTATCATAAACCTGTCATGTAATAACTAAATGTGACAAAAAATAACTTTAATAACTCTTAAATAAAATTTGGGCAGCTCTTGACAAAAAAAATTGTAATATGAGTAACTTTTGACCAAAATTTGGATAGCACATAATCAACACTGTGTAATTTAGGTAGGTATTTAATTAAAAATTGAGTGAAAAGTTGATCAAGAGATATCTAAATTATTTTATTGTCCACATTTAAGTATCATCTGACAAGTTTATGATAAAAAATTATTAGCAATTTGGACACTGTTTGCTTAAAGAACCATATAGAAACATATTCAATACTTCATGAATCAAAATGAGATAAATTTCATACTTTGGGGACCTCCAATATAATTAACCTTATTTTTTCAAATACTCAAATTTTTCAACAAGATGGACAGTGATTTCACTTATGGTATGCTTGGTCAAATGAATAAAAAAATATAAAGATGAATAGTGAGAATGATTTATTTTTCATCCTTAAAGGGAGGAATTATTCTTTTTTTCTTTTATGTTTGGTAGAAGATATGAAAAATAGGAAGAATTGATTTTTATCATTATATCTATATATTAATTTAATGTATACAAAATATATAATAAATAAATATGATATATGCATATATTAAAGGATATAAAGGTAAATAACACACATTTCAACACATATAATTAACTTTTATTCACTTTTTTTTTCTAATTTTAGATGAATTAATTTTAGTGAGTTGGAAGGAAAACTAATTCACATAAATTTTTATCATTCCTATTTTTCTTCCTTATCAAATACAGTATTTTATCTATCTTTCAAATTTTTCATCATTCCATTTTTCATCTACCAAACAAAGCATTAGACATCACAACAAAATGAAAGATTATTTTGCCACATATTCTTTGATTGCATATGTTGAAAGAAAATTTCTAAAAAAATCAGCATAGAATCAATTATAGAAGAGTTTGTGAATTTGAAACAACGTTGTATTCTACTTTGATATAAAAATAAATACTATTTTTATATGTTGTAATTTAGTTTTAAATCTTAATATATTTCTCATGCTTACACTTTGAAATTCTATAAATTAATTTGTGAATTTAATATTATTGGTTTGCTTCATCTAAAATCAAAATCTTGGCTCTGCCCTTGGTAATAATTGTTTGAATCTCAGTCATCCGAAATCGGGATTCTTCTAAAAGGGTGAATATTTACTTTATGCCTAAAGGGTTTATAATGTCATTTTTTCTTTGCTTACCAAAAATTAAAACTTGGGTAGGATGGATATAAATAATAATAACATATTTTTAAATTGTATTGCTGATAATTTTGTCCCTGACAATAGAATTTCATTCCCAACATTTTAATTTATGCCATCTGGATTGGATTGATGTTTAGTGCCAACTTCTTTTAGCTTACATTTAGAGGGAAATGTTGGAAAGCATAAAGGTAAGACCATAAGCTCTTAAAGGGAGTATGAACAATAAATGAATATTTTTCATACCTAAAAAATAAAAAATAAAGTCCTATTTAGTAGAAAGGTTGCCTATGACCCCCTTAAGTTCATCTTCTTTTTTTTGTATAATTTTTTTTAAAAAAATTAATAGAAACGCGTAGAGTATAAGTCTTATAACACAATCAACCATGTCAATGTGAAATCAACATAAATTTAATTTATTGTAATTATGTAACACCCCACCCACCACGTGTCAACATATTGTCCGCTTTGGGCCCACTGGCCCTCACGGTTTTGTTCCTCCCAAGGTCCCTGGGAAAAGGCCTGTTGACAAGTGAGGCGAGGGGCTTACATATAAGCCCAGCAATTCCCCCTCTTCCAGCCAATGTGGGATACCAGGACCTCACAATCCACCCCCCTTAGGGCTGCACGTCCCCGTGTAGCTCGCCAGCCCCGAGTCACGGACTACCGTTCTCCTCCTCGTGCCCGCCCACCACGAGACCCGTGCAGGGCCCCACACTCGGACCGGGCAAGGGTCGGCTCTGATACCATTCTGTAACGCCCCACCCACCACGTGTCAACATATTGTCCGCTTTGGGCCCACTGGCCCTCACGGTTTTGTTCCTCCCAAGGTCCCTGGGAAAAGGCCTGTTGACAAGTGAGGCGAGGAGCTTACATATAAGCCCAGCAATTCCCCCTCTTCCAGCCGATGTGGGATACCAGGACCTCACAAATTATTATCATTTTTGAATCATAATCAGGATAAATTGACAAATTTATTGAACAAATGATTGACTCTAATAAAAACTATATACAAAACGAATGAAATTGTATAAATTACAAACAACCTACACACAAGTTTTAATGAACCATATACGAGTTATGTAAATTTTAATAAATACAAATTTAACATAATACCACTCACTATCCATCTTACCCCAACCTTCACAATATCAGGGTTGGACTGGATATTTCAATTGAAAAAAACAAAACCAAAAAAATAAAGACTTATTCCTACTATCCCACATCAGGGGAAAATAATGGGTTGGGAAGCACCGGAATATCAAACAATACATACATTCCAATTGACTTGATAGGTTTATTTACCAAGCACATCTCTTTTTTTTTTGGGGGGGGGGAGTGATTGGGGTGAGGGGGGTTAGAATAGTGTTATAAGTAGTTGCGGAATCAAGAATATGATTTCAGGTGGACACACTTTAACTACAAATTTTACTTTATTCTCTAATAAATAAGAATAATGTGGTATACTTACGTTTTTTACATCATATTTGATATTCAAAAATCTATTAAACATAAAAGGACATAAAATTAGTATATATATTTTACGCAAACAAAAAATAACTAAAAGCAGTAACCTAACTTAGACATGAATAGACTTATACATCATATTTTACCATACTAATGAAATAGATTTTGGAAAAAAAATAAAAAATAAAGAAAACACCAATTTTTAGAAAATGGTTAGACGTAGGGTCAATTTTCAAAAACAGCCAAAAGAGACCAATAAAATCTCAAAAAATTGCACCGTAATTCATGTCTTAACAAGCCAAAAAATTACAAGGGTACCTTATGTCAAGTACTGAAATTTTTAAAAACAATGTTTATCAAAAAACAAAGATTTACAATCGGAGAATCACAATAGTCTGACAATCGAAAAATGCAACGAGGAGAGAAAATGTAATCCTTCCTTCTTCTCTTGATCTCCAAATCTCCAACGTGATGTTGCTACTAGTGTAGTGGTGTAGGAGCTGTCATTCCTTTTTTTTTTTTTTTTCACTTTGCTTGTATTTAGAAAGAAGATGACAAATGACAAATTCATATCTATATCTATATCTATACTACTTCTAAATGTATACATATTGGAAAAACATTTATTTCCCTCTTTTACCCCTATCAACTCTTAAATATCCAAAATACCAGACAATTGAATAAGTATTTATTATAAAATGCATTTATTTATTTGAGTGACTTTTAATGTCTTACTATCCATTAAATTATCTATATGTAATCTCTCAGCTTCCGCAACCCCTTCTTTTCCTTAGCGCACCTCTACAATCACCAAGTTATTTTTGCAATTTGGTATTGTAATTATAATAGTTGTAAATGTAATGGCAGCAATTTCAACGACCCTTTTTTTTTTCATGCTCTCTTTTCCATTTTGATCATTGATCACAAACAAAAAAACTCTATAAACATAATCAGTTTTTTTTGTGCGTTAATATTTGAGTTTACAAATGCTTGTTGGATTGAAGTACTATTGAAATCATGTAAGTACTAAAATCTTTCTTATGAGTCCCTTTTCACTACTATTATGCCATATTAGATATAGACACTCCTATAAATTTTCTATAGCTTTGCAGATTGCTTTTTTAAGATTATTGTTTTACATTATTTCTTTCACATAGCTTAGCAGATTAATTTTAGCTGACATGATGGTGGTTCTTTAACTTCGGCCAAACCTAGCATTTGTGTGTAGCGGACGTTGCAAAGTTTATGTTATGTTGTCTCATGTCATTCTCTATTCTCAAATAATTTAATTAAATTTTTCTCATGGCTATTAGTAATTGGGTGTTATTGTATTTGTATAGTCCTCAAGTGCATATAGGCTTCCATAAATTTATTGCCATCTAAACTTCTATATTTATCAAGACATGAGAAAATTTATTTTTCTTTCAATTTGGATAAATGAAAATTTGCTAAACTTTGTTTATATATTTATATTTCTTTTTCTTTTCCTCTTCCTCATGGATCATTTTTCAAAATTTTTAATAATTAGAAGATATGAACATTGCTGTTTTTTTTCATTATGTCTAACCAATAGCTGTTGTTAGATTTCTTGTTTACTCCACAACTAACAGTGTTGATGATAATTACATATCAGATTTACGTGGTCATTTATTGTCTACTAAGAGACTTTTTTTGTCAATTATATATATTTTTTGTAGATATACTTGGTAAATCTCAATATATGAAACCTACATTGGAATACTCAGATCTCGAAAACCCACGATGTTACTATCACTAGAGGTCCACGTTTGAAACATGATAAGGACTTGAAAATGACAAGAAATAAAGAACAATGTACTTTCTCCAACTATTCTATTCAATGTTACATTAGTTTTTTTTGTTATAGATGTAGTCATTTATTGATAAATTATCAACATTTATTAAATAAGTAGATTTCGTGAAAAAATGGTCCCCGATTTTAACAAAATATATTATACTCAAAATGATATGCGTGCAATGCAGGTGTGCAACAATTAGTTACTTATAACAGTATCTTAGCATAAAAAACTTTTAATTTCTTATATTATCCCTATATAGATTTATATATTCAATCATACCCCATTCTCTTATTTTATTTGATTTAAACAATAACAATTTAATACATCAATAATGTATATTTCTTTATAAAAAAGTTAATAGACACTTTTATTTAAGGGTCATCTCTTTTTCTTCTCTACATGATGGTAGAAAAATTGCAACAATCATTTAAGGTAATAAAAATATGACAAATAGTATGCCATTACAAGTTGAAGTTGTGGAAGTTAAAAGAGCTTAGTGCAAGTAAAGGGACACAAAAACTGGGAGTGTCAATCATGTCGTGTCGTGTTATTTTCGACTGCGTTATTTTTGCGTCGGGTAATTTTTGGTACGTGTCGGGTTCGTGTCAATAAAAAAATATTTAATTATACAATAACACATATAATACTATTTACAAAAAAATTAAAAATTCTTTTTTTTTTTTCAACAATACTCATTAAATACTTATTTTTTATCTACAACATTCATTAATTTTGTTATTCATGTTGAACCTTAATTTGATAAATTTATTACACGTGTTAAATAATCGTGTTATTTTTGACTTTTGTGTTGGATTGGATTCGTATTAATGAATAAAATTGTCACCCTAACAAAAATCCATAAAAAGTTCAAAATGTTTAATGAATTGAAAATGACATATCCCAAGTATAAATCCATGGGACGTTTTGTTTTGTACCTTGAATATGCAATACCACGAGTATAGGTACATAGTGAGTTAACATTGTTTTGAAACTATGACAAAGTCAATGTCCAAATGACCTAAAATGTGTTTCATACAATTTCAATAAGTAGGTTGAAAAAGGATGGGCTTCGTTTGGGTTAATCCAACAAGATGTGCATCTCATGTCGAGATTCAATTTAACAACAAATCTTCACTTTAAATTTGAAATATCAAAAAAAAAAAAAATGGAAAACAGGCTATGGTATTGAAATCATTAAAACATTAAGGACTTGATTGTTCCAATTGGAATTTCAAGAACTAAATTGAAGCATGACTCATATTTGAAGAGTATAAATCTTAAACGACTCAAACAAAAATTATATTTTAACTCAGACCACGTGTGCATCAACTAATAACAAAAGAGTGAGCCAAAGATGTTTATGACAAAACACTTTTTTTTGGTTTACCGGCTTCAAGAGGTTTGTTATGGAATTAGATGTTTTTTTTTTAATTCCAGTATTTTGTACCTAACTTCTTTAATCTAATTAATTTTATTTTATCCAACTCATTAGGATGTACCAAATTGAAATTAACCAAAAAATATATAAAACATATATAAGTAAAAAATATATTTTTTTAGGGTGGGCCCAGGCCCCTGATCTCTACCTTCCCCTGTCACTGGTTTCAATCACCTAAGTTTTGCAACTAGAGACGGAATATGGATTACAATATAGGAAAATTTAAAGACCGATCCCCTTAGGTAACTTTTAATTTACGCTAAAATGTTTAAAACAACATTGTTATTCATATTATGTAAATCAGTCAGTTACAATGAAAATACCTTAGCGGATAATAATGTTTCAGCACGAACTAGAATCAAGAACCAACAAGTTGAACTGAAATCAAAGGAAAATTTGTATCACCTTCAAAGCTCCCAATCAAACACAAAAGTCTGTTACTCAATGGTATAATAGACAAACGAATTTTCTTTGATTCAAATTTTGAATTTGAATTTAAATTGTTAATAGAATCTTTTGATATGAAATTGAATTAATAGACCAATGATTTTGTCATAAGTCAAGCATCATATTATGCTATATTTGGTTTCCATAAAAAAATTGAATAATTTGTTACCATATATATATCAAACATCTAACTTATGACTTTTCATAATTGACAAAAAGTAACACCGTTAAGGATGTTTTTGAAATAACAAAAAAAAAGTGGACTTAAATCAGTATATATAATTTTAAATATGGACTTAGTCCCCCATAAAGTTCCTTGCTGACTTATCTCCAAATAAGTACATTTAGGGGACTCACATTCAATTTTCATTACAATATATGGTGTTCAACTTACAAGGATAAAACAAATTCAAATAAGAAAGGAAATATAAAAAAACAAGTCCAAAATTAATTGAAATTAGGGGTGTCTATGGGCAGAATTATATTCGGGAAAAAAAAAAGGTCTAAAATTTGATATACCTAATAGTTGGTCCATCTGAACTCAATATCTTTGAAGAGAGGACTTGAACCTGTCCCCAAGCTCATTAGCTAGTCCATTAGCCCACCCGCAATATTAGGCCCACGAACCCGCCTACCTAGCCCAGTCCAATCCGCCAATCCGCCCTCTTTATTTGAAAAAAAAATTGATAATTGAAAGTTAGGTGACATATTCCTTTTAAACAAAAATTATTTACTCAAATATTAAGTTGAGTAATATAGTGTATTATTCATTACTCATTATTTGCTTCAATACTAAATATTTCATATCAAATAAAATTATTCATTAATTATTTTTTGTTCATTTTAACTCTACTTTTGATTCAACAATGTAATTTACAAAAATATTAAGTTGAAAATTTTAAAATAAAAATGTATATATATAAAAAAAGCTCTCCCAATGAGTAACAAGTTGTGTTACAGTACTCGAAATTAGGGGTGTCAAACGTGTCGGGTCGGGTCAGTTTTGTGTCGTGTTTTTTTCGTGACGGGTCATTTCGGTACATGTCGGGTTTGGGTCAATATATGTGTTAATAAAAAATTATTTAATTTGACAACAACTAATATAATATTATTTAAAAATTATAAAAAATTATAAATTTATTATTTAAGAATATAATACTCGTTAAATAATTATTTTCTATCTACAGTACCCATTAATCGTGTTATTCGCGTTGAACCTGAATTTGACCCATTTATTACCGTGTCAACTAATCGTGTTTTTTTCGAGTTCGTGTCGGGTTCGTATTTCAGGTAAAAAATTGACAGCCCTACTCGAAATCTACCTCGCCCCGCTCAATAACTCGCCCGAGTAAGAACTTGGTTCTATTATATCCAATTTGTAATAAATTTCACAAGCTTAGTCCCGCTTGACCCAGCCCATGGACAACCCCAACTTGAAACCATGGTATGCAAATTCTTATCAAATTACTCTTTTCATTTAAGCAAAATGATCGAATATCTATTGCGATTATAAAGAGAGAGGAAGGTGGTTTGATATAATATTTTGATTTCTGTCTACTCTCAATCATCCATAACACATCAAACCACAATTTTCTATTAACTACTTTCAACTGCTTATATTATTTATTTCCTTTTCTTTTTTCTCTGACCGTCATTTTTTTTTGCCGCTCATTCTCTTTCTATCTCATTTTTTAACAATTATGTATGCAAATTGTAGTGTTTAAGACTCATTAATTGTGTAAAAAATATTTAAATAAGCGTATAGCATGATCAAAATGAATTCATATAACAGACTCCAAATAATTGAAACATAAGAATTTGTTTGATTTGATTTGATCAATTGCGAAAAAAATAACATCGAGATAAAAGAGAAGTAAAATCAATCTTGAATTTTTTTTTTCAATGGTTAGGGTTATTCGGTTAGTTTACCCACACTTCAATTAATCGATCTATTTTTAGTCTTGTCAAAGATAAGTCATCCACGTTAAGAGTAAGATATTCATGAGAGATAAATTCCTCATAACCTAACCTCAATTTTTTTTTAAAATTTAAACTCAAAATATTTAAATTTATAACATATTTTTATTATCATTTAAACTCCCTCATATTTATATTTATTATATTCACACTTTAGAATTGGGTAACTAGGCATTAAAAAACTTCTCTGCCCCCATCTTTTAAAGTCAAAAAACAATAAAGACTTTACTGGAAAGCAAATGCCTTGCTCGCCATAGAAGCCAAGAATCTCCGGTCACATTCTATTTATTTCCTTTTAATTATCTATCATCCAATTACCAAAACCACCCTGGGCTTGCCTACAAATTACACTACTCACTCCACAACCCAACAGCTTTGCTAAATGGCAAAATAGTCATTCCAACAAAAGCCCCCCACCCAGTGAGCCCGTGACACCGTGTCAAAATATGAAAATGTTATGGTTATGAAGTTTTCGTGATATAATACAATTTTTATCATTAAATATTAATAAAAATTATTTATTTGATAATAAAAAATATATCATAATATTTGAGATAAAAAATTTTGATCAGCATAGCATTATTGATCAAACACGATATGCTAACACAAAATGAATGTAACACGAGATTATGAGGTTTGAGTTGTCTTTAAGCCACTTATTTTATAAATGAGTGGATCTTATATAAAATAATTAATAAATAAATTAAATACAATAAAATATTAAAATTAATAATAAAAAAATATATAATATAAATACAATACGATTCAATTTATTAGTCACGAATTGGGTATGTATGAAATATTATTTTCACATGGCTCCACTAGAACACGTCATTGACAGGAGAAACGGCCCCGTTTTACTTGCCCATTTGCCGGCGCACTGTCGCCTTCTTTTGTTCCTCTGGTACTAAATTAGGTTTTGAAATAAAAATTTCAATTCGATTACAGTTGTATAGCGTATCTCCATATGTAGATACGAACTTATGTATATATAGTTCTATTTCTGATAAATCAGTTGAAGTTAATTCAAAGAAATTGCTCGATCAATCTCGAGCACATAAATAAAAACACATAAATCTTGTCTTTTGGTATTTTGATCTCTATATGTATGCGTGCATATAGTGTTGGATCGAATTGAAACCCTAATTTATTGAGTTTAGGAAGAAATCGATCATTTGCGTCTGATCGAGAGAGAGAGAGAGAGAGAGAATCAATGGCAGATCAAGAGGAGGAGGATTTGCAGATGGCTTTAAAGATGAGTATGCAACACGAGCCACCGGAGCCGAAGAGGAGCAAACCGAGGGACAACGCTGCCGGACCTCAGGCGGAGGAGTCGCCGGAGGTGAAGAACCGGAGGTTGCAGCGGGAATTGATGGCTGCGGCAGCGGAGAAGCGGATGATGGCGGCGAAGAACGCTGCCACCGCGGCACTCTCGGTTTCAAAGGTTGGGAAGAGTGTAAAGGAAGAGGGTGGGAGTGCTTCTGGGGCGGAATGTAAAAAGAAAGAAGTGAATTTGGGGAAGGAGCTTTCACCGGCGGAGGCAAATGAGTTGTTTTCCATGGTTTTCGGTGGTGAAGTTACAAAGGACGTACTTGCCCAATGGAGCAATCAGGGAATTAGGTATGATAAAGTTTGGGTTTTTGTAAGTCCATTACAGCATTGCTTTTATTCTTTTTGGGGTCTCTATCAGGCGTTCTAAAGAAAAGCTTATTGTGTTGACATACTAGCGGTTTTAGAGAATTAGTGGATAACTAGTCTGAATCCCGGAAATATTACTGTTTACCAGTGTTAAAATGCAAAACGCTTGATCATGGTCTCTTGCTCAAAACCATTTTAGATGAACATATTAGAGTCGTACTGCTGCTGCTGCAAGCCTGCAATGACATGGGACTTATAGATGCATCGTTTTTCCTTTGGTTTCTCCAACCCATGTTTCTGTTATCATATCTTCCTCTCATTCCTGTTGTGCACTATATGTTACCATGTTAGAAGGACTGCTTATAGTTGCAATGGTGCTTTTTTACATGATCATGAGCACATAGAACGACAAAGGAAGTTCAGTTCTGTGATGAGGTTTTCTCCCATGGAGGGCAGCCATATATGTTGGGAACTTTTTCCCTCTTGAACTTATGTATATTGTTATCTTTCCCCAAAATTGAAAATAGCAAATAACATAATTTCACCTGTTTTATGACCAGTGTACAATGGATATTACCCATGTCCAACAACAAATAAAAGGATATACTCCAAAGCCGGTTTCTTGCAAATTTTCAGATTTGCCCTTCTTCTTGTGCACTTGTTCGGCATAAACTGATTTCCAAAAAAGTCTGGCAAAGGCACTGACTGACAAAGGCAATTTCTGTGTTATACTGAGCTATTTGTAGAGCTACTATATCATTCTGTGTCTCAGTCCACTCTGGAACTGTTGTGCTCTTGGTCCGATTCCTATAATCTGCTACTATACTTATTAATTGCTAGTTGAGAAAACCAAACTAATTAGCCCTACGTTTGTGTGTATGCATTCGTGTGCATGTGTATGGGAAGGGGGGATGTTTGAATATTCATGCATAACATTCTTATCTTCTACTGTGTTCTGGGATATTTATGTTCTCCAAAACCATCTTTTTCTTTCTGTGGATTTTCAGTATCTCTCTCTCTCTCTCTCTCTCTCTTCTTGAATTCAGCTTTTAGTCTTCATGATATAGACACTGTACATTTTTGTTTGCTAATATTGTTGGATAACTTTTCTGTAGGTTTAGTCCTGATCCAGAAACATCTATGGGCTTAGTGCAGCATGAAGGTGGACCGTGTGGGGTGCTAGCAGCCATACAAGTAATCCTTTGATTTGTCATTTTCATTTTGCTATGTTAACATAATATATGTTGTGTTGTAGTGCTTGTGTTATTGACACGGTTGTGATATGTAAGACTACATGTGAGCTAACATTGAGGGGGTGGCCAATGTTTCAAGTTTTTAATTAACTTTCTAACACAATACACATGAAATTATTATGTTTTCCATTACTCTAGAAACAAATTTATGGCAAGGTTCTGCAACCTTGGCTTTGGGTAATTAGCGATTGTTGAGTCGCATAAGTGAGTGATACTGATTCTTTGAAAGTTGATGGCATCTAACACCAATTTCTCTGCATTAGTTGTACAATATTTAGTTTTTTATTTCTGTGAATTTAATGAAGACATTATAAGTAAACATTAGAACATGATTGAATTTATGAAGCTTACCGGTATTAGTCAATGTGCTTTAGTACCTTGTATAATTACATTCCATATATTTCTTTGTTCCATTTCCTGACTCTGCCAGAATCTATTTTGACGTTGCTTATGGTACATTCTTTTGGTTTTGCAGGCATTCATTCTCAAATACCTTATCTTCTTTCCTGAGGAACTAAGTAAAGTTGCATCAAACAGGCCACTGGGTTCAAGAGTGTCTGAAAGTAGATTTGTTGCTTTGGATATTTTTGCTTCTCTTGTTGAAGACAAAAAATTAAGGTGTTTGATCTTTGAACTGTAGTTTGTTGATTTAAATCACAATACTTTGTTGTTGATTCAAAATTTTACTAACCAAACAAAGGAGAAAAGAAAGAAGTTAACAACACACTGTGCTATGAACCCGTAGAAGTGGCATTTTAATAAACAAGGAAGGTGATAATTATTTTGGGTTCCCATTGAAAAAGAGAATTCTGTGTGTTGACACTTTGGGATTTTTTTTTGAACAATTGTACAACCCTTATTCAGCTCATTAATACTAATAAAAGTAAATCATATTATGCTATGCTAACACCACTCAAGTTTTCAGGTTTTTACTCATATAGTTTCCAAAGTTTCCCATGGTTTCATCATACTTCTGCCAGAAGTTAATCAGATAAAATGCTATTTCTTAGTCTGCAAGTTGGCCACCTCTCTTTTCTATTCATTGGCTCTCTTTTCTAATTTTGGTTTGCAATTACGAGCACCATCTTTGTACTGATCAATAGTTTTTCTTTTTGTTCTCGGAAGAATCATTCCTTATGATCTTTCTCAACTTTCTTGCAGAGCCTTGGTGAAAAGTATGGGTGAAATATTGTTTCTGTGTGGGAGTAATAAAAGGGCTGTAATTGCATCTCTGAGTATTCTAGACTGTGACATCGAGGGCTTTGGAGACAGTTCAAAGGACGTGGTTAGTTTCATGAAGTTCTATGTTGATGAACTTGTATAGCAATTGGTTGAGAACTGAGTTAATTCAAACTTCATTGCAATCACTTCACTACATATGCTAGTCCGTGTATGAGAATTTTTTTAACAATGTTTGTATGCCCTATTTCACAGATCACTGCAAAAGCACTCGAAGGTCTTTCAATTGAATCAGGCTGTGATTTGCAAAAAATTTTAAGAGTTAATACATACACCTCACAGGCAAGCGCCTTTCATAGGCTCAAAGCAATGATTCCTGTTTTCCAAAGCCGCATGGGGGCAATGCTCTTTCTAATATCAGCTTTGCTTTCTCGGGGATTGGTAAGTTTGTTTAAGTTCATTATGTTGTTTATTAACTGCCAAACACTTTGGTCCAAATGAAAGCATGCATCCCAATGTTTGTGGTGCCATTCTTGAGATGCAATTATTTGTATACAATCTCAAGGAAGATTGTCCGGGACTCCAGATACTCGACAACTCAGATTGTAATGCTTTAAACAAATACAAGAAACCAAGTTTAGTAATGAATAGAGTGAAGAGAAGAGAAACAAAGGTGGAGAAGATTTGAACGAACTAAGAGGAAAGGGGTGTTAGCCCCCATAAATAAAGACTTTTATGAGCACTTTACTGATGAGAAATTCCAATGGTTGATTGACCTAAAAAATTAATCGAATTCGTATTCCAATCGAAGAAGAAGGTTGAATTTTTATAAAGCAAGGAAATCATTCTTTTCAATCTTACCCAAATAGGGGGTGGGGTTCGGGTCATAAGACGAATGCAAGTTGAACTTCAAAGCAAAAAATCCAATCTTTTATAGAAAAAGGAAAAACTAACATGGCAGGTGAACAGGAAGCTCGTAAGAGCATCAACTAAAAAATTGGGAGTTTTTAAAAACTTGCTTGCTAGTCACGTTCGGTCTCAACATGCTTGGCCAAGGAAGTGTCCAATTTCCAACGTTCCTACAACCATCACTATAATGCATGCTATCTTTGTTTGTCAGGAAGATCTCTCCCATTGGATCATCATGACCCTTACGTTTTGGCTTTCCATGGCTATCCTAAGGGATGAAGCATATTTAAAAGGGATAAGGCTGCAAGAACAACCTAGATAGGAAGCTCCACCGAAAGAAGAAAAGGAAATAAGACTCGATTTCAAAGAAGATCAAGTTTGGAACCATATGCAAGGGGCTGCTTGTTGCTCACTCCTATCTTTAAAGGGCTTATGCACTCCACTTGTTACCCCTAAACAACGAAGCCATGAGCGGAATGATGGGCTTAACCCTCGACATCAGCCTTGGCAAGGCTATGTTCTAGCAGCTGGCTACAATAGTGGAGAAGTACTATTGAGCAATTCACGTACCACTTGATATGAATAACTGTTGCTTTTATGTCAGACTATAATTCTGACCTTTGATTGAGCTATGAGCATGAGTTGGTAGGCGGCTAGATAGGGTAGGGGGAAGGACGACTGGGCTGCCTTTTCAATCAATCAATTTCGGGCCACTAGTGATACTAGTGTAAGGAGTTTTGGTCTTGAGTCAAGTTGGGGTGTCATTTCACTTTCGTAAATGGGAATGAGTGCACTGAAAAACCAAACAAGTTGCTCCCTCACCTCACAGTGGTGGCTTATGTCTTTTCAGTTAAGTCATTTCCTAAGAAAGTCTTGACGATTGGACAAATGGCTTGTCCTCTATACTAGGAAAAACATGAAAAAAAATGACCTGCTTATACTGCAGAGTCTACTCCTGTCCTTCGAATGAGGTGGAAGACCGTTGCTTAATCACAAGGCTTGTGAGTTATGCCTTGTGATACCTAAGCACTTGGACAAACAATGAAATGAGTTCTTAGGAAAGAGCAATGAAGATTTTGAGCCCTAACGACAAACAAACTTACGGGTGAGACATTCTCGGGGAGTAGCTCGAAAATGCAATTCCTTGCAGAGCTATTGAAAGGTGACTAAAACACTAAAAATAGGGACTACCCAAACTAATGATAGATGTAAGAACATTTTCTGACCAAGTCCCATTAATTGATCATAATAATATCATGAAAATGATGCATGGACCCATATATATATTGGAGTGGAAACAAAATCACTTTGATACTAAACCAAATTGAGTTTGAGATCTTCTTGGAAATGGAAAGATTTAGGATGGGCAACCTTCTGGAGAGAGCGAAAGTCTTTGATGACTCAAAGTTCATATCAGGGAAAGGAGAATGAGGGGCAGTCCTTTGCCTGATCATCTAATTTGCTCCAAAAGACGGACATAGTTTTGGAGTTAAAGTAACTTCATCACTTTTGTGTACCTATCGAATGCCAGTCCTTTTGAGGGTTCCTTAGGGTCCAATTCACTTTGCATAAATTGACTGAACACAGAAAACCTTCCATTGGTAGACAATCGTATTTAAAACAAGATTTCTTGTTACTCATGTCAGCATTCTCATGTTTGATATCTCTATATGTTGTCTTTACTGTTCATTCAATGCGATTCATCATTTGGATATGCTAGTGAATATTATTGTGATATGTATGGGTATAGTGGGTAATCTCAGCATTATTGAAGCATTGTAAGACTGTTGTGTGACAAATGCATGGACCTTGGGATTTTAGGAGATAACAATGTGAAGATTCACTAGAGGTCACACATTTATTGGGTTTTTCAAAGGAATTTTATGGTTTGTTTGAGGAGCGGATAGGAACTGATCTTTATTGTGCAACTTCTAAGTTATCTTGGTAGGTGAATGACCCCTTTAATATTAACGTTCACAAGGGTAATTTTTGGTCTGGTTTAAAAAAAATGGTATTTTTTTTTGTAAATCACTTGTATTAGTAGCATATTTGTTAGCTTCAAGGTTGCTGTATCATATTCAGGAATCACCTTGAGTTTAGCTGTTTTGGAAGTTTGTAGTTTAGAGAGTTGAGCATGAGTAATTTCTGCATTTAAGAGACCTATTTTATTAGTCATTTATTTATTTATTAAGAAAAGAGGGATAGATTTTGGTTTTTGTATTCTTCAATTCCTTAATTAATGTGCATGCTCAAAATAGAAGATATTGAGGTACTGGTCAATTGCTTGTGTTGGTTCAAACTGCCGTGGGTTCCTGCTGATCTCTTGGTGCAGAAAATATAGGAATACCAATATACCATTTCACAATAACATTAGCGTTAAAATGAAAATGCATTAGTTCTAAAGGAAGAACAGGAGAATCTTAAGTACATAACCAGATCAATAAATGCCGCCGCGAGCCAAAAGCCCTTGCATGTCAAAGCCCATTGACTTACTCTATTGTCCCAATGGAAATGTGATCAAAATGCTGAAAGCACGCAAAAAAATATTTTAGTTGAAGCTTTCCTATAGGTCTGGCACTGGCTCTAATCGAATCAATTTTCGTGCTTCCAATCTCCTTTAATTTTCGTGATTGTGAGATTCTTTGAAGTGCTTGTTAGTAAGAGAACATATTCGCACTGGAAACAGTCCCCTTCCTTGTTGGCTCTTTAATTTTTTCACTTAAAACTGTTGCTGCACTGTTTGTGAGGATATATATGATAAGATCGTGTTGGTGGTCAGATTTCTTTTGTTTGAGGGGCTCTTTATTGTTCAGAGACCACATGGAAGAGGGGTGTTTGGGTACATGCAAAATTTAGCGGTTCAAACTCTTCGCCGGTTTTGGGATCTCATATGGTTCACCCAAAGAGACCATTGTAAGTTGCAGTGTGGCATATACCAGAAAGCCTAGGTTTTGTTTGTCTGTGTGTGTTTGTATGCATTGAAGTCTTATATTTTCCCTTGAATGCGGTTTGTGTATGTAATTTCTGTTCTCCTTATATCCTTTAAAAGTTGTTTGTGCTCTGAAAGAAAGCAACTTATGGGGAAAATATGGTATTCTGCTGAATTTCCATGTACTTCAATTTGTAAATATTTTTCCTCTTAAATGCATGTGCTTGCATGATCTCGGCCTTTTACCCAAAACCTACAGGGAAAAGTGGGAATTCCCTTATATTTTTGCAGGCAAGCTGCTTGCAAAGGTTGTTCATTTATATTACTTGTTGGTCCACGCTTGAAGTTTAGTGGTATTGCCGGATTGCATATTGCTGTGACAAAGTTGGCTTTGAATTGAAACATCCTTTGTGCATTGATGGTCAACTATGTGCTGTGCTGTTAAGAATGTTTGGGATGATATATTGTAGAATGGGATGCTCATATCTAAGTTTTCAACTATTCATTTAGAAACCTTCACTCTCTGTGCTGAAACCATCTCTAGTTGCTTGCAGAGGACAAACAGGAACCTCAAATGTGCTGAGTGATAAAAATAAGGGCATTTGGATGATACTTTGACCTTTATCAGACATGACATGGATAATGTTTTTTAGAGTTGCAAAACAAAACGGTTAGTCGTGCGCCCGTCCACATAAACATAATACATACATTTGCATCTCTGTTTCTTACTTTCCTTTTTGTACGAAATAGTAATTAGGCAATTAGTACATTAGGCAAGTAGAATGCACTTACTGCAGTTTCGTCTCCTTGTTTGGGCTGTGTATGTTACTAATGCATGTAATTTTCTTTTGCCTTTCAGGACTCTGTTCAAGCTGACAGGGATGACCCCAGTCAACCTTTAGTCACTGCTCCATTTGGGCATGCTTCACAGGTATCCACAGATAAGTGAAACACCACTTTTTCATTTGATATTTTCAGTAAGTGATTGTATTAGCTTCTGTTCCAAAAAAATAAAAAAGATTGTATTAGCTGCTCTTCTTCATGAGCATTTGTTCCGCGAGTTGCTTGGGTAATCATGCGAGGTTAAGTCCTGACATTGTCTGTCCTGGAACAGGAAATTGTAAACCTACTGCTTTGTGGGCAGGCTGTTGCTAACGTGTTTGATGGGAGTATGGACTTAGGTGGTGGCATGTTTGTTAAGGGCATTTCGACAACTGTAGAAGTTGGATTCCTCACTCTGTTGGAGTCCCTCAACTTCTGTAAGGTTGGCCAGTATCTGAAATGCCCGAAGTGGCCCATATGGGTTGTTGGAAGTGAGTCTCATTATACAGTCCTGTTTGCACTTGATACCAAAGTTCAAGAGGAAAATGAACTTGAAGGAAGAGAAACACAGATCCGGAGAGCTTTTGATGCACAAGATCAAAGTGGAGGAGGTGGATTCATAAGTGTGGAAGGCTTCAATCAAGTCCTGAGGGAAACAAATATTAACCTTCCAGCTGAGAAGCTTGACCACCTTTGCAATTCAGGCTTTATTGTATGGAGCGAGTTCTGGCAGGTTCTTTTGGATTTAGACAAGCGTTCAGGAGGGTTAAAAGATTCCACTGGATTAATGGGAAAGAAGTTATTTGATCTTTACCACTTCAATGGGATTGCAAAGTCAGTTTTGAATGGCAGCCAGGCAACCTCTGGGGGTGAGACTCCGATACAAAGGCCTAGACTTACAACACTGAGGGTTTCAGTTCCCCCAAGGTGGACTCCTGAGGAATTCATGGCAGCAGTGCCCTCTGGTTCAGGTGGTAATGACACTGCCGGGAAAGATGCTGTTGTTGAAGTGTCTAAACCCGACCCTCCTCAGCATGCACCTTTGGTTGACTGCATTAGAACGCGCTGGCCCCGTGCTGTTTGCAACTGGGAAGGGGATGCACCTAGTATAGTCTAATTATTTGCTATTCAATATCTCGAGTGCCTCATTGTTGGAAATATAGAGAGAACAAAATCCAGATCGAGGGAACATGATGTGGGCAGCATTTGGCCAACTTCTATTGAGGTTAGAACTTTCAGGGCAAAAACACGATGTTATTTGCTGCTTATTCAGTCTGAGATGCATGCAACACCATTTTGAACTGTGTAATATTGTAACTTCAAACACTACAGTTCGATTGAAGTTGTCACTTTTGAGGTGGAGGGAAAGGAGATCGGTAATTGTCATCATTCCCACATTTATTTGCTGCTTTCGATTAGGATTTTTTTTCTTCTAGTCCTGAGAAGGTCAATAAGCATCAGTCTGGTCATGTTTTGTTGTTGTAACTGTAGAGGTCTTCCACCTAGTCTCTGGCTTTGATTAGGCAAGTTTGTTCTAGGTTTTTCGAAGGTCTTGAATATAAGACATCGAATGTGTTCTTACAGTTGTAATTGTTTTCGTAATGCTGTCGTTCAGATAACTTCCATTCTTTAACTTCCTCACTAAAGAAATTGTTGGGCTGTCGACTGTGCAATTCAAGTTTGTGGTTTAAGTCACGTAGAATGCAAAGAAAGCAACCAGACAGAAAATGCAATCATCTGAAATGAGGATCAACAATGGACAGTTTCACAGTGTGTGTGAAATTAGGTTCATTGTCAGAGAATCACTTGACGCATGTGGAAATTCTGGAATGAATTTTCAATCAAGATGGTGGTGATAAATGTTACTAATATGAAAAATCTAAGTTTCGTTGTATAATTTTTCATAATGATTAGAGGATTTTGGGGGAATAAAAATTTGAGAAAATATTACCGTTTGAAACTCATTGGCCCAAACGGCAAATTGAAGGCTTAAGTTGTGTGTTAGTCTTTTTAAAATCGGAATAATATTATTTATCATTAATTTTTCTTTCGGCTCCATTTCCTGTTTCCAAGACAATTTTTGGGTCAAATTTGCAAAAATTAAGGATAAATATCATAATTTATTTTAAAATGGTTCCTAAATTTTTAATCATCTCCATTTAGTCTCTTAATTATCAATTTTGTGTTAATAAAGTTCTTCCGTCCATTTCATCTGCTAAAACAAACAAAAGCTGGTGCATGTATTTGTCATGTAGTTCGTCTATGTCATGTGTTTTCGTTTATTTTAACGGTTGAAATTGCTAAATGACTTAATTAATATAAAACTAATAGTTGAAAAATTAAATTGAGATATTTAAAAGTTTAGGGATTATTTTAAAACATGAGTTAAACTTTAAGAATTAATTATGATATTTATCCAAAAAAGAATGAAAAATTGTGACCAGGTACCTTTTAAACTACTTAATTGTGAGAAATACCTTGACTAAAATCTTTTGTAGATAAGTATCTTTAATCTTGTATTTTATCCATCTGTATTGTATTAGCTTATATTATTTTATTTAATCCGTTCATCTCTAATACGACAATCAAACGAGCCAGAAATGTATTGTAGTTAGGTATTCATTGGTAGATTTTCAAATATTTTATTCACTAAAATACTATTTTTCTTATTTGAAGACCTGCTAGTTTGACAGTCCCATTTTTTATGGGTTTTGATTTATTATATTAATGGTTTCATATTTTAAGGGATTGAATATATTTGAAATTCAAAATTAGCCCAGATTTTAAAATTTATTTTTATATTCTTTTTTAATTTTATCATATCTAACAACAGTGTCACTTTACAATGTAATACTATCATTTATTAAAAATAACATATATGGATGTCACATTATGTGATGTGTATTATTTAGACTATGTATGAATCAGTTAATGTAATTTTATAATTTTTTTTATTAATGATTAAAGTGTTAATAAAAGTGTTATGTATCACCGTAATGTTACATTATCGGCAATTTGAATCGGAATGGAAGGAAAATCGATCTTTAATGGTATTTTTTTGTTATTAAAAATTGAAGGATTTTGTAGTAGATTTTTTTTAAAAAAAAATTAAAAACCCATATTTTGAGGAATATAACAGTTTCTAAATTTAATGAAGTTATTGCATGATTTATGACAGTTTCTTTATTCATTCTTTACGCCAGGTAATGGTAATTGTTATACTGTGGGCATTTCTGCCATTAAAAAAAATTAATTTTATACAAAATATTTTGTACTGATGACTTTTTTACAATTAAATGATAGGATTAATTGTATTAAAAGTCTCCAAAGTATGAGGTTTGTCTCATTTTAGTCTCCAATGTTTCAATTGCATCATTTTAATCACTGAAGTATTGAATATGTTTCTATATTGTCCATCAAACTAACAGTGTTCAGCATGCTAACGATTTTTTATCATAAACTTGTCACATGATACTTAAATATAGACAAAAAAATAATTTAGTTAATTTTTGACCAAATTTTTACTCAAAATTTGGTTAAATAGCTATTCAAATTATACAGTTTTGATAATGACCTATCTAAATTTTGGTCAAAAGTTACCCATATTACACATTTTTTTTAAGAGCTACCCAAATTTTATTTAAGAGTTATCAAAAAAAAAAAGTGTCCATATTTAGGTATTACATGACAAGTTTATGATAAAAAATCGTTAGGAATCTGGATGGTGTCTGCTTCAAAGACCATATAGAAACATATTCAATACTATAGGGATTAAAATGATGCAATTAAAATATTAGAGACCAAAATAAGACAAACCCCATATTTTGAGACCTCCAATACAATTAACCCTAAATGATAAATAAAGTGCCGGCTCACAAAAACCTCTAAAAGTCAAAGCCTTAGTGACTGGGGCCCGGCCCAAACCCGAACCCATATAGGTACCTTCCCATTTTCGCCAAAACTCGGCCACTGTTATATTATCTGAAGATGAGGACTCATTGCTGATCGCCGGTGATCTCTTGCCCTGTTCTCTCAGATTCACAGGTATGTCTCGGAGCTCTCCACTGTTCAGTCTTCGTTCCCGTCGAAGCTTCTCTCTTTGGTCGATGAAGAAAGAAGCAGATCTCGAAGCGGCATTATCTCGAAATCGCCGGTGGATAGTCAATAATCAGATCAAGAACATAATTCTCCGGTGCCCTAACCATGTCGCACCAATTAATTTCCTGCAGAAAAGGTTTAAGACGCTTGATCTTCAAGGAAAAGCTTTGAATTGGCTCAAAAAGTACCCCTGTTGCTTTGAAGTTTACCTCGAGAACGATGTGTATTTTTTTCGACTGACGAAGCGAATGATGTTTTTGGTAGACGAGGAAGAGTCCGTGAAAGATATGCAAGAATCGGTGTTTGTTGAGCGATTGGCAAAATTGTTGATGATGAGCTCGAATCAGAGGCTAAATGTCTTGAAGATAAATGAATTGAAGAGGAATTTAGGGTTTCCTGATGATTATTTGCTTAGAATTGTACCTAAGTATTCGGAAATGTTTCGGATTGTTAATCACACTGGTAGACGGAGTTCAATGGAGATTGAGCTCATATCCTGGAACTCCGACTTAGCAGTTTCTGCACTTGAAAAGATAGCTCGAAAGCAGGGTACTGAGCCTTCCTTTTCGTGCTCAATGCCATTAACTTGGGTGAAATCGTGGGAGAGATTTCGCGATTTTAATGCAAGACCTTACATTTCACCATACTTGGATTCTAGAGGATTGGTTGAAGGATCGAAGGAAATGGAGAAGAGGACAGTGGGATTGGTTCATGAATTACTGTCACTCACTCTGTGGAAAAAAGCATCAATTCTGAAACTGGGTCATTTCAGGAGAGAGTTTTGTTTGCCGGAGAAGTTGAATGTATTGCTGCTCAAACATCCTGGCATATTCTATGTTTCAAATAAGTATCAGATTTACACAGTTCTTCTTAGAGAAGGATACAATGGGTCGGAACTGATTGACAAAGATCCGCTTGTTGTTGTGAAGGAGAAATTTGGGGAATTAATGCAGGAGGGGCTTCATGAGTATAACAGGAGACATTGTTTATTGAATTTAGAGAAGAAAAGGAAGAAAGGCATGATTTTAGTAGAATCAAAGAAAAGGAAGGACCGAAGCACTGAAACGTCTGACCAAGATGATCAGGAAGGTGATCTAGGAGGCATACTTGATCCGGAAGAAAGAAAACGATTCTATAAAGTTCTCTTTGATGACAGTGCGCCATAAGTTTTGAACAGTTTTGTGTCACACATGTTAGGATCACAAGTTCAAGATTCAATAGTATTTCAAGAGGTAGTCTCCCTAAATTCATTTTAGCTTCAGTATTATTGTTGGCAAACTTCAATTTTGTTTTCCTAATACTTTAATGTTTAAGTTAAACATGGAGGTTACGAAGGCTTGAACTTTGTTCTCTTTGAAATAGCATGGACCGTAACCACATTGTTTGAAACTAACTCCCACTTGGTTTTCGGAATTTTTTTTGTGATTTGAACACTTTTCTGTTTTTTGTTTGATAAACTATGATTCTTGTGACCCACTCGTTTGCTTTCTGGTTTGTGATTGCTCTTTGGTTCAGGGCTTCCCTTTGGGTAGGTTTGGTAGTAGTGAATTGGTTTTTGCTTAGGTTAGTATGCCTTTGGTAGCTCTACTTATTATATGTATATAGGCCTGTTAATCGTGTCGAGTGGAACAGTTTCGTGTCGGGTGGTGCAGATTTGTATCAAAAAAACCCTCAATCCATATTCCATTTGTTTATATAAACGAGTCCAACTATCACATCCATATACGAATCATTTATTAGACAGGTTATCCGATATAACCCGTGTGTCATCCGCTAAATAAGAGAATAGGTTAGAGTATTTCGAGTCTACACAAAAATTCATCAACTCACCAAACATTACACATGTTTGATTTGTTTACTATAACAATAAATTATGTCTAAACAAAAAAATAAAGACAAAAAATAAACATTAAATGACTACTAAATTTGAATGAGTCTGAGAAATAGGAGGTGTGAGATGAGGCAAAGGCTGAGAGACTTAATTTTTTTGAAAAAAATTTGTAGTACTATTATTAACGGATTAAATGGGTTGAAACGAGTTTATGGGTTAAACATAAAACCGGTTTGTTTATTTCATGAGTCTGTCGAGTTAACTCGATAATCACTCGAACCCGTTAAGACTACACCCAAACCCGCTAAATCAGTGTTGGGTTCATGTCGATTTCACGAATCGTGTCTAGAATTATCAGGCCT
This sequence comes from Ilex asprella, assembly GCA_023539305.1. Lineage (NCBI taxonomy): Eukaryota > Viridiplantae > Streptophyta > Magnoliopsida > Aquifoliales > Aquifoliaceae > Ilex > Ilex asprella. Next base: position 8,292,334 of record CM042193.1, read on the forward strand.
ATATCTATACCTTAGAATTTAAGTACACCTATTATCATGTGATTCTTGAAAGTCACAAGTTATGCCTAGAATAAGAGGCAAAGCTTGTTCCTTTTTCAAACGGAAAATGCTATATAACCTAAATGAAACCTAAAAATTAAAACTCAAATGCATATCATTCATTGGATAAGTGTGGGATGAATGGGTCCCACTGAAATAATTTAATGGGACCTACTCATCCAAATGATGATATGCATTTAAATTGTATCTTTTTAGGTTTTATTTGAGTGTTGTAGCATTACTCTTTTCAAAAACTTCTTTCTAATAATATCGGGGATGTATTGTTAATTTTTATCCCTCCTTTATTCAGATTCATTCTAGTCAAGGTTTACTCAGAAGGCAGATTAACCCATCAACCCCCGAATATGTATTGTTTGTTTCCTATTTTACCTGAATTCTCGCCTGCTACATGGTTACATGTCTTTACCTTTTCTTATTTGTTGTTTACTTTTCCTTTTGTTCACCAATTGGAGGATGTGTACTTTGAGAATGCCTGCCGCAACACGACTGATGCGAGCCACAAAGACATTGTTTCACTTTCCTTTTTAGTTTGTTTCTTGACTTGTGCATGGTCTAGGCATCAAATTGGCATGAAGCAAGAATACTTTCTGGGATTTATTATAAATACTTCCCTTGAATGACAATATGATTATTATTTCTTCTAGAGAAAAATTAAAATTTAGAGTTGTGGCTCTCAGTGATCTTACTCGGTTGAGTAGTAACATATATGTAAATTTTTTTTTTTTTGAACTGGAATTAGTTTGATAATTTGAGCAATCTCAAAAAGGACATTTCCTGGCAAAGAAATTGTGTTGACTATTATGTCATAACTTGTAATCAAAGAATTGTGAAAAGATTGGTGGGACTTATGCCCTCATTTGAACCCATATGGGACAGATTGGTGTCCTGGCTCATAAGTTTGGTTAAATTTCTGATATCAGGTTTAGAATAGAGTGTGGATTCATGAAATATTTGTGAAGCTCTTAACTGTTACCTTATTGTATTTTCTGGAATATTAGCTGATGAACTTGATGCATGAACTACAGTTTCATTGTTTGTATGAGAGGGCAAGTTGGTGGGGAAGAAAGTTGAGCATGCTTCTAAATTGTTAGATTCATGGAGCAGTCTGGATGTGTTCACAACTTATCCCTACCTCAGAGTGGTCAAAATTCTTTGTGTGAAAGTTGATTGAGGAGTCATCATGTAGTGCTACAAAACTATATAAGAGGTATTAGTGATTCTATTACCATGAAATTGTGTCACTTTATGACTTTCACCAATTTTTCGATTCCTTCTGCATAAGATCAGGGTGCCAACTTGAACAATTTTTTTTCCCTTCTCTGGGTTCAAGTGAAATACTAACTACACAAGGCAAGTACACCGGATTGTATTGCGTACACGAGCTATCGAAAGTGGAAACTATCTAAGTTTTCCTATTTCTAAATTGTTGCTTTGGTTTATTTGAATATGACCACATAACTGTGGAAGAAGTCTACTTTCTCTGCTGTCCATCTTTGGTAAAATTTCCATTGATTTTACTGGCCTTTACTATGGACAGCTGTTATCCGATTTTAGATTCTAGAACTTGATTGACAAGAATATGATGAGTTGGAACTGACTGAGAAGGGTCCAATTTTGGAAGGAGAAATTTGCGAAAGTAAGGCCGGAGGGACTTCATGGATATAACAGAATGAATTCTTTATTTAATTCAGAAAAGAAAAGGAAGAAAGTTATTATTTCTGCAAGACCAGAGAAGGAAGGACCGAATCCCTGAACCATCCGAACAACATGATCAGGGAGGTGATTTGGGTGGCATATATGCAGAAGAAAGAAAACAGTTGGACAACATTCCATTCGTTCACAATGTGCAATTAGTTTTAAATGAAGGTATGTTGTAGTAGTCATCATAGTTACAAGATTTGTAGTTTATCCTTGATTCATGATTAAATCTCTCTAATAAGTAGTCTCCCAAAGTTTTGCTGATTTTGTGGTGTTTGCAATTATAAAACCTTTTTCAAATCATTTTTTCACTGTGTTTTTTTTTCATCAATCTACATTGGTTGAACTCAACTGTCAATTAAGTTTAACAAATTCCATTTTTTTTTTTGCAGGCAGTAAGTTATAAGCTAACGACATCCCAGAAACTGGCTACCGACCAACTGGGCTGGCAAAGAGTTTGGGTTGTTCCCTGTCATTTGATGCGTCTGTTGGCTTTTCCATTTTGCTGATGGTAAGGCGTTTTCAAGCTTTTGTATATACAGTTGAAGAGGAACCCCTTCCTATAGACTGAATTTGTTGTCCATTGTTTCTATTACTTGTTTGGAGTTCTTCACTTCCAATAGAAGTTTGGTTTTTTTGGCAGTGCTCTCAACTTTTGCCTCTGTTGTCATTCCCGCTAGGTTTTGGTTAATGAGTTTCAGAAGGCAAAGTTTTGTTCTTATTTGGCAGACATTTAGGTGTTTTTATCTGATATTTACACCATTGCACTTTTTGATGCATGAATTTTATCAATGCCACCTGAGTTATAAAAGCATCTCCAATTCTTACTCTTCTTTAAACCCAAATTTAAATTTAGATAAAAACACCTAAAAACCTTCTTTCATACCCATATCAAATTAAAAAAGACTCATTTTTTTATTCAAATTAAGAAAAACTTGAAATCATACCTAAATCTTTAATAGTAAGATTTTATCCTCTTTTAAATTTGAGTGATTTTCTCCATTGGAAAAATCTATACCAAATTAATTTTTTTTTATTTTTTACTCAAAATTTAAATAAAGGTTTGAATTTCCATTAAAAAAAGTGTAAGCAACCCCCCTCCCTCTTTCATCCTTAGAAAAAAAATAGTAAAGATATATTTGAGCATTTAGCTATTCCATTAAAAATAGTAAAGATATATTCCATTAAAATCCTTTGCCAAATGAATGTGAGCATTTAGCTCACTAAAAAAAAGTTAATAAAACTCATTAATCTAATATTTCACATTGATTTAATAAACAATTTATTGCTTAAACAATTGATAAGAGTAGCAATGCTTGTAAAAATATCTTTTGTCCAAATTCCTCATCAAAATTTGTCAAAATCAACCCCAAACCCATCAGACTACCCTTACCTTTTCACTTCCGAATCTGCCCTACAGAACAACCCCCTCAATATTACCTTCACCACCACCACCACCACCATTGTATACTTAAGAGACACCACAGATAGGGGCAAAGATTCCACTAAAATATTTTGCAAAAAGAGCCTGCAAAAGGGACGATGTATGTGTGACAGTGTGTGAGAGAGAGAGAGAGAGAGGCCAAAACAACGATTTCAATTCATTGCCCATTTTGTTTCTTACATGAACAGACAATTCTAAGTAACAATTGCCTTGATACCATCGTAACAATACTGAAAAGCAATCATATAACACGAAAAGCACCTACCCTGGAAAACCCACAACCCCAACGAACCCCGAAAGTCCATCTTGACAATCCATAACAAAAGTTAAGCCCTCTCACCCCTAATCCTCCTAGCCAGCTGCATATCTTTTGGCATAATAGTAACCCTCTTTGCATGAATCGCACAAAGATTTGTATCCTCAAACAGACCCACCAAATACGCCTCCGCCGCCTCTTGCAAAGCCGCCACAGCAGAGCTCTGGAACCTCAGATCTGTCTTGAAATCTTGTGCAATCTCGCGCACAAGCCTCTGGAACGGAAGCTTCCGAATCAGCAGTTCAGTGCTCTTCTGGTACTTCCTGATTTCACGGAGAGCCACAGTTCCTGGGCGGAAGCGGTGGGGCTTCTTCACTCCACCAGTGGCTGGGGCGGACTTACGGGCGGCCTTGGTGGCGAGTTGCTTTCTGGGTGCTTTTCCCCCAGTGGATTTTCGGGCTGTTTGCTTGGTTCGAGCCATTGGAGAGACAGAAAGAGAGAGAGTCTGAGAGAGAGAAAGCTGGGAAACAAGAGGAGATTTGTGGTTTTGCTTTGGTTTGTAGCTGTGGCTATATAGATCAGGACTTGGGAGGGAGAGAGGGTGGCGATGAAATTTTGAATTTTTCAGGGGAAAAGTTTTGGGCGGGTGAATTTGAGTCGTTGGATTTGGGAGGGAATGAACGATAGAGATTTGTTTTGGTTCGATCACGCGGATCGCGATCCGTGTGTTTTTCCATCTGTGGGTTGCATAATAAACAGTGAACCTGTTGTCATGTCCATTAGAGCTGAATACTTATCTCACATTATTAATCCCGTTAGATTTTTCTAATTAGCAATAATTTAAAGACACTTTGAACCAAATCAAATCAATCCAAGCCTTATTAGAGAAAAATTTAAAGACACTTTGCATTATTAAGCACTGAGTATTGATTATATAATATTTATATTTTAAATAGTAAATATATTTTTTTTCTTTAATAACGTCATCTAAAATTAAAGTGGATATGAACATAATAAAATAGAGGTGAGGGGGTAAGAGAAAAGAAAAGTATATGTGGATTAATAGATTTTTTTAGCATTAGAGAGTATTTGTTGCGTTGCCCGACTCCAAAGGGAATTGCCATTTTGGGGTGTCAAATCACTTATTTATAACATTAAATAATGTTTTGGCATCCTTGAATTATAAATCTGCTCAAATGACAGGTGCTAAAATTAGGTGTCATTTTAATATTTTTTATTAAAAAATATAATTAAACTTAATGGTTATATTTTAACGGGTATAGTTTTTATAACGATTGCAATTTAAAGATGAGCATAAAATAATCAATTAAAAATAAATAAAATCACCCTTAATTAAAACAAATTATAAATTAAATATGTCATCCCATTTTCCAAAATCACGCTTCCCCCCCTTCTCTAAAATCACGTTTTCCTCCCCATTCATCTTTCTCCGTCTTTCTCCAAAATCACTCCCCAAAATCATGCTTTCCTCCCCTTCTCCAAAATCATGCAAATCACCCATTCGTCTCTTTTTTTCTCTCCCTCCCATGTATCCTCCCTCTATTTGTCGGCGGAAGCTTTGGTAACAACCACAAAACACTGAGCGGGCGTTGAACATACCCATACACCCATAGAGTCACAACGATTTCAATCAGGAGTAGAGAGTTTACAACGATTTTCACGACAAACTTTGGTAAATTTTCTCTTTCAAAAATTACTCCTCCATAGAATCTTTACATGTAAAAATTGTTATGAACTCTCAGTAGCCACCCGCCCACCACCAAATCCTTAATTGTTATGGTTACGCCCTGACAACAGACTTGACATTTTGTCGTTTCCTCATCTTTTTACTCGGCCAAAAAATATTCTAACTATTTTTTCAATATCTATTTTTAACTATTAAAAGTGAAGCTACTATGGACAATGGAATCATAAAACTTTTAAGTGATACTAGAAAACTGTATCAATATTTAACTATATTAATACAAGCTTCACTACAAGGATATACGCTCCTATTGGTACTTAAACAACCCCTCTCTTTCTCTCCATCTCTCCTTCTCTCTCTCTCTCTCTATGTATGTATGTATATATACGTGTGTGGGTGTGTTATTTTTTGACGTTCTTCATTGACAAATTCCCTTTGCAACATACTATCTAATAACAGGGAAACACCGAATAAATCGCTACGTCTTTCTCCAGTTTGATTTCTACGGCGATAAGGTTATGATCAGCTGTGTTGCTATTTTTTTTTTTTTTAGAATTTTGTGATTGATTTTTATTTTTTAGTGATATTATTGAGAAATAAAATTTTTTGAAATTCATTTGATTATGATTTCACTTATAATTCTTTGAATAAAATAAAAGTAATTGCCAATATACTAATCATATTAAAACCTTATTGTAATTAGGAATTAGTTAGGTCTATTGGGATAAGATTTTATATATTGCGCTATAATATATACTATCAAGAATATTAAAATTCTAAAAAAAATTCAACTTTTAGTTAAAAATACACTAAAATATATATTTTTACATAAAATCTTAGTACAACTTAGAAAGTTTATTATGATTGAAGAATTATATTAATATAATATAAATTAATTTTAAAAACCTACATACACTATTATTTATTATATTAAAAATGAAAGGATTAAACTTTTCAATGAAAAAGAAACTAGACATATGTAGGTATAATTTTATCTTTGCATATGAAATGAGTAATAATATTAGATTGATAAAATTTTTGAAGGTTTCTTAAGCAGTTTATTCAAAATATAATGATGCATATTTTTTTAAGGGTAATATAGTTAATCAATTTTTTTTTTTTTATAAAAACTGAAATTTATATGTAAAAAATAGATAATTTGAAGATTTAAATGCATAGAGATGTAATAATAATTTAGATATTTAAAGATTCAAAAAATTTTCATCTTAGGATTAAACTTTCAATGAAATATTAAATTGATTGAGTTTTTGAAGGTTTTTTTAAACACTTTATTAAAAATATGATAATGCATATATATTTTTTAATGGTAATATAATCAATCAAAAATTACTCAATTTATACATAGATAATAGACAATTAAAAAAAATATTATAGATAATTTAAAATTTTAAATACATAAAGATGTAATTATAATTTAGATATTTAATTGTGAAATGATATAGTGGCCTTAACAATCCTAGGGTGTGTTTGGGTAATGGGATTGGATAAGATAGGATTTCTTTTTTTTATATCCTAACTCATCGAAGCCAACCCACTTTTCCACTTTAAAACCCTAACCTTGGAATATATCCAATCCTAACATTTGTTTGGGAAACAAAGGTGTAATTTAGTGGGCTTCATAGGTTACACAAATAATTTGTAGTAGTTTACCATTCTACCCATGACTCTATCCATTCCAATCCAAAATAATTCTATCCTATGTTTGGATTGAAGAATTATCATAATAAAATTATACATTTTTCACATATACATAAAAATATATAAAAATAAAATAATTTTTTTTTGTTAGGAAAGTAATTTTTTTTTTAAATGAAATTTTATTCCATGAAACAAAATTTACAAGAAGCAAAGAGGATCATCAAACCAAATTGGCTTAATCCTTCAATACACTCTATAATCCAAAATTTACATCAATGAAATTTCAAAAATCCCAAAATTGCAAAAACAGTAGCCTTGCCTGCACAGACTGATCTTGGATAAAACCAGATCAGACTCCAATTCAGAGCTCCAATCATCTCCAGCATAGCAGCATATCAGCACTGCATCACCATAGCTCAGCAGGTTAACAATGCAATATGGCAACGCTGCACAGCAATGCATCACAGCAGTGCAGTACAGCAGGTAGACCAATGCAGCACAGCAGTCAACACCTCACAGCACCAATTAAGCACTTTACTTGCTCTATCCAATACCAGTATCCTCCTTATACTCACAAACCAACTTCTTCTTAGTACACAACACAGGTAGTCTCCTACTGTCCTGCATCAATACCATTCTGACTACAGCAGGCAGACAACCAGCAGTAGACAGATCAGAAGAACATCTGTCCAGTACTGCCTTATTAGCTAGGCAGTCTGCTACCATATTTGACTCCCTACAAATATGCCTCAGCTCATACTCCAAATTTCCTAGTAACATCTTTATTTGATCTAGGAAAGTTAATAAATTTTTTGTTAGGAAAGTTAATAATTTTTTTTCAATCAAATCAACACTTTATTTCATTTCTTAAAAATTGATTACAATGGGAGAAAGGCAAACAACCACGCCTTAAAACAATATGATAAAGCAGTCCCCAACACTTAGACTGGAAAAAAAAAAAACCAATGCAACAAGCAGGAATATGATAAAGCAGCATGCAGCAATGGTCCTCCGAAAAACCCATCTGTACAGCTTGATTAGCCAATCTAAGAGCCACAACATTCATTTTTCTATACACATGCTTGATTACAAAATCTCCTTTTAACACAAACTGGCAAATTTGCTCCAAATATGACTTATATGGCCAGGCACATTCACAACCTCCCAACACAGAATTAACAAGTTCCTGATTGAGTTTGACTCAATCAGTATCCTGTAAATCCATCAAATCATACTGCTTCACCATTTTAAGCCCATACATGGAGGGATCACCCCATACACACCCTTATCACTTTTGTGTCTCTTATTTAGATTCGAGCTTTTCATATAACTAGAAAATCTCTGAAAAACATAAATTATGTGATTTCATCTATTGAACTCACATGAATATTATCACCCAAAACTAAGAAAACCTCATCGGTTTTGAGGAAGACTGTGAATACAAAAATATCTGCCTCTGGTCCACTATAGAACAGTGAAAGTAGATATACAAAACCGAATGGCAATCATTGATGAATCTATAAGCTTTTGATATAATGGGCCTTGTAATATCAAACAAATTGGTCAGAAAACTAAAAAAAAAAAAATCCTCCAGTACACTCCAAAGGAAATTTGAGCAGCAAATACTGAAGTATGACGTTTTCATATTATTAAACATATGACATTACATAAGACCTCGTATCCAATGGAACCCTTGATTGATCCAAAACTTCCAAACTAAACATATTTAAATGTGTGGTTGGATGAGTTTGCTGTTGAGTTTATGTACACTTTCTTGGGTGAGCAATGGAAAGTAGTTAGCGGTGAACAATGCAAATGTAGGACTTTCGATTAACAAAGGGACTGACCAGCAACGACCTCACGAGCGAAGATAGAGATCTTGGTATAGCTTTTGTGACCGAGAGAGTAGTCGAGAGGGACTGTGAATCGATGGTCTCGAAGTCGAAGCTTCGACACGAAGTATCAGGTTCCGATGACGTGGTCTGACGGGGATTCTCCGACTGTGGTTTTAGAGGACCTCCCCAACGCCACGATCGTCTTTGCCTCTGCATGAACCCTTGGACGAGCTTAGCTAACACAGGAGAAAGAAAGGAGGGATTCGTCGCTTGACAGAATGTGGAGAAAGAGAAAGGGGCAAATACGTCTTGAGGGAAGTAACCAAGTGCCTGGGTTTGTAACCCAGGGGGCGTGGTTATCTTAGACTGGTGTATGGGGGTTAACATTCAACTATAGCACCGAGCCAAGCGGTGACCCGGGATTTGTAGCCAATCTAAAAAAATGAGTTCCCAAACAAGGGTTATATGCGTCCCACTCCATTTTTATTCTATCCAACTAGTGGATAACGTCCTTTAACCCACTATCCAAACACCTCCCTAAAGACTAAAATATAAATTCAAAAGTTTTTTATTTTAATATATTTTTATTAATAGTATAGATATATGAAAAAATTACATTCATCCTCCCTAATGTTTGTCACTTAATGAGACATATCCCCTGAAATTTGTCACTTAATCAGACAGACCCCCTCAAGTATAAGAAATTACACACGGTCCTAACAACGTTAGTATCTATAAACTACTCGTCAAAATTGCACAATGGCATCCATTTATATTTTCTAAAATGCCCTTACATTTGCTTGAACCACCAAATTTGACTGTTGGTGACTAATACGATCATTGCTAACTATTTTGACCGTTAGATCCAACATTATAAATAACACTCATATTTCTCAACTCTCTCCATGCCCTTTGTTGAAGCTCTCTCATAGGTATTGTCTAATATTTTTGGAATTAATTTTTGATATCTTATTATTTGGTATTCTGTTTGCGATCCATGGTGGTCCCAACAAAGGAAAGGGCATTTTAGGAACTATTAATGAATATTAGTCTGCTATTATGCAATTTTGACGGTTCATTTATGGATATTAACGTTGTTGAGTTTATGTGTTACATGCGCACATAGTTGAAGGGGACTGTGTGTAATTTTTTTTACCTGAAGAGATAAGTGACAAACTTCAATGGGTCTGAATGTAAATTTTCCTAGATATATTAACACCCCTACACAACATGCTGTATTTAGAAATAGGGAAGTAATTGCAAATCAGAGGCTGTTACCTTCCAAAGGCACTTTCTAAGCATATCAACTTCTAGCTATTATAACCAACAAGTTGTCTGGACCAATGGCACTTAGTACCCTGTTAGATGTCTTATTTTGAGGCTTTCTAGAGTTATGTCTAAGGTTGGATACATGGGAAGTAAACCGTTGAGTTACTTTTGGTGGTTTGATAGGGTTAGGGTTTGGTTATGGGCTTAGTTCGTCTTTAGAGAGTGCCTACCAATTTTTATTATGTAGGTTCCTCTAGAGAACTTTCCAAGCGGAGAAAAGCCACTATGGTCACACCCTGACAAAAGACTTCACATTTTGTCGTCCCCCTCACCTTTTTACCCAGCCAAAAAATATTTTCTAACTATTTTTTCAATAACTATTTTTAACTATTAAAAGTGAAGCTACTATGGACAATGGAATCATAAAAGTTCTTCAATAGATTAATGTAGAATTCATGTTCAAGTGATACTAGAAAACTATATCAATATTTAACTATATTGAGATAAATATTGATACTGAATAATATATTCTTTACAATTATACGCAACAAATATACTCTGGATTTTACCGCTAAGAATCACGTCTACAAGAGCAAGTGATGTCAACTTCCTAAGTCATCAACTTTAAGAGAATTCATGATTCCAAACATCACTCAATGGCCTAATTGCGTTATTTCAACACTAAATGGATGGAGTTTTACCAATTTCAAATCAACATACAATTCAATCTCATGAATGATGAAAATGAGAACATGAAGCTAAATTTAGTGAATAGAAGAAAATGAATCTACATTCCCCTTAAGATAATTAAACCCATACCAGCATAAATATTGTGTGAATATGGCTACTGTACAAATTGAAGTTATTTGAATCAACATGCCAGTGCTCTGCAACCACAGGACAATGGTTAAAACCAGTAACAAGAACTAAACCAACTGAATATTCACTAATCCTACAAGGGGACAGGCCCAGTAAATATCCTACCCAGTAGAGAGAGAGAGAGAGAGAGAGAGAGAGAGAGAGAGAGCATGCCCAAGAGGCAGAACTACTTCTTCGTTTATACCCTAGACATAAGTACCATGTGAGCATACACTAGCATAAATAAGACCAATAGATTTCAACTCAGCGATAATATGTTTTTTACAAGACAGAGAAAAACTTCAAGAATTGTGAACCTAATTGCTTAGGAAACTACAGATTAAAGACAAATAATGAAAAAATAATGCTCAAGAACCATTAGTGACCCACCATCTGATCTTCAATCTAATGACGTCATAGTATCCTTTATGCAGGCGTGGGTGAGGTTTTAAGAAATAAGCATCATGCAGGTTCTCCCTAGAAGTAAATGGATGAACGGAAGATTTGGAAAACGCTAACCAAAAGGAAAAACAAAAAAAATTCAGTACGCTACTTAAGAAACATGTGCATTTTCTCTAACACATAAATTTTGATCAGTTGGATCAAGCAAGTCATTTATCACCGGATATTAGAAGAACAAAAGGCAGTAAAGATCATAGAACCTTCATTAGGTGATCAAAGATAATGCAAGTTTTATTACTAATAAAAGGTCTACATCAAATATGTCTTGAGGCACATGCGCATAGAAGGGTATTAAAACCATAAACTTAAATGAAATCTCTACCATCAAATGTATTAGAGTGTCTGGTACCAACAGTCATACCATTGATCGACGGGCTTATTTCATTCATCTTCTGGAGCTGCATCTAGAAAAAATCTGCCTGTTTACGTATTGTGAGGATCACCTAAGATGCACATTAAAATGGAGAACAACACTTCTAATTACTCCACAGCAAGAGCACAAGGAGGTCAAATAGTCATCCATAATGATTTCCTAGTTAACATGAACATAGGAAACAAAAAAAAAAAATACAATTCTAATCAGCTATGAAGCAAAGCCCTAAGGAGATCAGGCAGCCTCCCATGACACTAAATTGTTTTGGTAACATGCAGATGTAACAATGGTGTCTTCCAAGGACCTCCACCAGTAATACTAGTCAAAACATTGCAAAGTCAGTCATCCCACACATCCTTTTTTCATGTGGTCTAAATTTTCAAACAAAGTTACTCATATTTGGTCAACAGTCCATTAGCTAATTATTTTCAAGAGTGATCAAATTATTTACAGGTAGAACTGATCCCTTGTCTACTCATCGGTAATTTGTGCTCTTAATTACCTTTTATATAATGCATGCCCCAGATCGAGTCAGTTAGCAATCTAATTATGGCCTAATAAAGAATTCTGCTTCACATCTTATAACTGAACTAACAAGGTGTAAATCCAGGAGACTGCCATGTTTGACAGAAACCTATTGACAGTACACATAATTCAACATGAAAAAGAAAGAAGGAAAAGAAAAAAAGACCTTTTTCTGGCATAACTGCGATTAGAGAGAATAGATGGTGGAAGCATAGAGTTGCAGAACTTTTTGCAACACAGCCTCAAGTCCTAGCTTGTCCCCATCAAAAGCATACGGCCACTAAACTTGTTCATCTTCTTCGACTCATCAAAAACAACTCATATCTATCTCACTATTAGCCAATAACAGCCATAACCTCATGCTACCAGTAAAAATAAAAACAGGTAGTATAAATAATACCATTAAACAAACTCACTTGCTGCAGTTGTGCATTAACTTCTTAAAGAAACCCCTCATCCAGTGGTCCTTCTTGCTCCCTTTGTTTGATTTCCTGACAATTAGAAGAAAAAAATTGCATAAATTGAGATGGCCAAATAACAGATGTAACAATCGTTTTTATAACATTCCCAAAGGGATTGCAAAAGAGGAAATTCTTTCAGCAGTTTTTTTTAGACTATTCCTTCAAAAACTTAAACAACTCACTGAAGTAATAATAGTTAGAAAGAAAAAGAAATCTGGCAGTCAATAGTATTTTTCCATTTCTTTTAAGGATGCAAGATGGTCCCATCAGGGTTGAGATAGAGTCCTAATACAACACAACATCCATAAATGAAGGACACTGGGCAGTAGTTGATGATGGACTGATCTTCGGTATACATCACTAGAAGAAAAGGGATAAAAAAAACACCAAAAGGTTCATCGGAACTACAAATCTTCCCTGAAATTCTTAGCACAAAAAGATAACAAGAAAAAAAAATCAACCAAGTAGAAAATGAAAAAGAGAAAAAGAGAGTCTCGGAATCTCTAGGAGGCCAAGAAAACACTTTCTCTTCATTAACTACAGGTTGTAAAATTTTCTTGAGAACATCGGTAACTGAATTATATTTTCCTGCAGCAATGAGAAAAAACTATGACAAAAATAAATGAAAATAGAAATATTCAGGCAACTCCAAGCAATACTCTAAAATAGTCTTCCTATGATAGAGTGCACGGTGTGTCTGAGCACAGTTAGAGAAACGAAAATTACATTACTCTTATGGACAAGGCGATCCACTATGCTCATTACAGATAAAGTCAATTCTTCATAGTCTTTCCGCAAACAAAAATAGGTGGCAAAACTTCTATTACATAAGAACGGGCTAAGCTAAAAGAAATAAATAAATTCGATCCAAAGTATAAATAAAAGAAAATGTGATAACATTATACCAACCTAACGTTATGAATTGAACTAACATCATCCTGGCCAACAGAGTGACTGGACACGTCGCTCAGATATCCTGGAATGGTGTTTTGTTTGAAGAAACAAGTATTAGGTTTCTTAGCCTTTAGGGATTCTACTCATTAGAGTGGCCTTGGATTCTTCATGTTCCTTTAATCCTGATTGCATTTTATCCCCTTCCTTAGCTGATCAAGTTTTTGTCTGAAAATTGAGATTTCCCTCTATTACTTCTTAATCAAGGGTTTTCCATCAATAATCTGAAAAAATTACTTTTAAATAGCACAAAAAAAGTGAGTTCCAAATTATTGTTTTTGTAAATTCTTCTGCAAATATCAGAGCATTTCTAATGTCATAGCAAGCCTCAACGTGATCCAAAAATGTTTTGCACTGCTTGCAAATTTTCATGCATTATTAGTTTCCTCCATATTACTGGAAGCAGGAGCAACTGTGCATATAAGCTTAGATAAACAGAAAAATAAAAGGAATAGACATGTCAATACTATGCACTACGATTCCATTCTTGCCAACTGTGTTACAACTCACAAAAAGGCAGGGTCAAATCATATGGAATCAACGTAATCACTAAACTTCTTGTTACTTGTCTCGCTTACCAAAACATGCCCATGCCCACTCAATGAAGATTGCAGGTAAGCTTAGAATTTTGATATGGAACATGAGATGCCTTCCCTTCACTTAGATTCCAATTACCTTCACGTTGCAATTAAAATCAATCTATCTTGTTGAAACAGTATCATAAAAGTGGAGTAGTTTACAACAGCAGTCCTAATAAGATACCACCTTCCATACACAAGCCCCTCCCCCCCCCCCCAAAAAAAAAAAAAATTAAAATAATAAAAAAAGAAAAGTTGAAACCGTAAAATTGTAAGTGGACAATGGGACATGAGCATTACCAACAGCTGGTGAGAACATAGTAGATGCTTATTTTGCTTCAGTTTATAACAAACATCAAATAACAAGTAAAAATCAATTTACAAGAATGGTCAACGATAAACTTTTTCCTTACGTTGGAGTAGGTGTAAATTATGGTTGGGCTGGGGAAAAAGACCCCCCAGATGACTATTTACGGTGTCATGTTATTAGGTTGTACCATCCAAAATTAGTAGCAGTGATCCTTGGGCACTTACAGTTCAAAGAATTAGAAGACTTCTGTTTATTATGATCCTTCCTCTCTCCTTAGTCCAATTGTTTCAGTCTTTTAGCTCTCAGTACTGACTAGATCAAGTAAATTACTGGTTTTTGAGTTCTCAGATCCTGCTAGATCAAGTAAATACTAATTCAGCAAGACAAAACAAGACAGTGAGACAATAAAAATAAAGATGAATATTTCTATTATGAGAATGACAAATGACTTTAAGCCTATTTGTCACCATGTTCACTACTTTCAATCATCTGCAAACCCAACCGAGAGTTAGTGACATGACATACGAAACTGAATACAAGATATAGATCAAAAAGGTCACAAAAAATGATAACCGCGACAGGGAAAAATTTGGGGTAACAAAGGAAAACAAAACGAAAATTTAAGCAAATAGAACTTCGTGCAGGTGCACAAGAAACAAATAGAAGCACCAACCAACTTCCCTCCCTAATTAAGTGGAGAAAAACTTACCAATTTCAAATCAACATACAATTCAATCTCATGAATGATGAAAATAAGAACATGAAGCTAAATTCAGTGAATGTAGATAATGAATCAACATTCCACTTAAGATAATGAAACACATACTAGTGTAAATATTGTGTGACTACGACTACCGAACAAATTACAGTTATTTGAACCAACATGTCGGTGCTCTGCAATCATAGGACGATGGTTAAAACCATTAACAAGAACTAAACCAACCGAATATTCACAAATCCAACATGGAGGGTACGCCCAGAGAGAGAGAGAATGCTCAAGGGGCAGAACTACTTTGTTTATACCCTTTACATAAGTACCATGCAAGCATATTCTAGCATAAATAAGACCAATAGATTTCAACACAGAGATAATATGTTTTTTACAAAACAAACGAGAGTGCAGAGAAAAAATTCAAGAATTGTGAATCGAATTGCTCGAGGAACTATGAATTAAGATAAATAAGGAAAAAATAATGCTCAAGAACCATTAGTGACTCACCATGTGATCTTGAATCTAATGACGCAAATAGTATCCTTTATGCGGGCGTGGGAGACTATAAGAACCGGAAAACACTAATCAAATTCTAATTAGGCTAACATATTTACAAATTTGAAAGCATACTAACGTAAAATGTGACATGGGCATTCAACTTATGAGTACACAATAGGTAGTTGTTTTGCTATAAGGTCAACTTCCCACTTCACAAACCTAAAATATCCAGTAAATGTGTACTACATATAAACACTTACATGAATGGTCAGCTATAACCTTTTTCCTAACATTAGTGCAGGTGTAGGTTCTTTTTGCGTGTGGGGGGAGTGGGGAAAGAGAATAGATAACGCTATGTGTAGAGATAACGACTATTTATTGTGACATGCTATAAGGATATTCGGTGCAAAACTGGAAGCAATGATCCTTTGGCAATTACAGTTCCAAGAGTTGACTTTTATTTATGTATGATCCTTCCCTTCTTCTTTGTCCAATTGTTTCAGTTTTTTGAACTCTCAAATCCTGCGACACTAGGATTATAAAATAAATAAATAAATAACATTAAGATTCTGAGAACTTGAAACGAATTTAAGCATACAAGTTGATAGAAAATCATTCATCATATACATCACCATGGTCACTCTCCTTTCGATCATCTAAATAAACACTGATTGTTGGTGACAGATGACAAGAATTTCAACACAAGATATGGCTAGAAAATAGTCTCAAAATACAAAACAGAGTCGTAAATAAAGGGTAACTAAGGAAAAATAGAACAAAAATTTAAAAAACATATACCTCTACCTGCAGAATTCATATACCTGTACCATGCCAAATTAAGTAGAGGAAAGCTCCATGTTGCAGTGGAGTTCTCGTGCAACATAATAAATTTTCCATCCATCCACTTCGGGACAAATAATATTCCATAGAAAATAAAATACAAAAATTCTTTTGACCTGTCAGTAGCCCCTTGTGCACCCTCAAATCCCCAAGTGCCTTATTAAAATTGAAACTAATATGCACAATGGAATCATCCAAGTTCTTCAATAGACTAAAGTAGTATTTAGATTCAAGTAACAATAGTGAACTACACCCACAAATATTTGAACCGATGTAGTTATACCTCTTATTTTTTATTTTTTTTTTGGTCAAGGGAAATTCATATATTAATAAACACAGTCAACAAGTACAAAACTTAAAACAAGACAAAAAACCAAACAAAAAGCAAAACAGAGAAGCAACAAAACAACTAAAGGGCAAAAGACTCATCCTATCCCTGTCCTCATCTCTGATGATAGAAATCTTTGGAGAACAGCTGGAGGTCTAGTAACCCACCCAGTCGACAGAAGGCCTCGTTAAATAAGTTAATAAGTAGGAGTAAAAAAACAAAACATTTACTTCTCTTAAAACACTTCAATGTCAAAAATTTCTTATATTTATCTTATTAAAAACACACATACTAATATACACGCATTCACACACATTTATAACACACACAAATCAACCAAAAAAATATAACACACACACACACACTAGTATGTAAAAACAACATGCAAATACATCAAAAATCCCACACCCACACTAAAATGTAAAAACACACACACACTAATACATCAAAAAACCCCGCCACACACACGCGTACTAATACACCAAACATGAGATGTGCACACACACACTAATACACCAAAAATACATCCATAAATGGTTTAAGGTCGCGGTATCGGCCATTAACTCGAAGAGCTCTGAGGCACATTGGTCGCGACATCGCAGTGCGGTATCGGGCGATACGATTTAAAAGAAAATATTGAATATGACGAGAAATTTATGTCATATCACTGCATCGTTAAATCGTATCGTTCAATTCGGTGACGATATTTCGGAGACTCCAGATTGACTCGGATACAACTCGGACAACTTGGCCGAGACTCGGGGTTTATACGTATCGTGTAACGGTATCGTCTCCGAAGGTGCTGAGGCGGATACGACTCGGCCAACTCGTATCGGTATCGGCCGATACTTTGTACTCCTGAGGACACACATATACTAATACCACACACACACATTATGTTAACAGACTAACATACTAAAAAATACACGTGTTAATACATAGAAACAAACGCGCACATATACACACACTAATAGACCAAAAACAAACACATATCCTATACACCAAAACAAGTGTACTAATATATCAAAAAAAATACACCCATAAAAAACAAACACTAATACACAAAACACAAGCACGCACACTAAAATATATAAACACACAAAACACTAATATGTAAAAACACGCACGCGTACACACACTCTAATAAACCAAAAACCACATACATGCTAATACAACAAACAAGTACTCCCACTAGCATACCAAAAAAGTATGCACACACACGGTGTTAACAAACACTAAAACACACCAAAAAACAAACACAAACTAATAAACCAAAATAACCATTAATACATGAAAATGAACACATGCACATATACACACTTACACTAATATACCAAAAAATAAATGCATACCCAAATGCGCCAAAACACACATACTAATATACAAAAAAACACGCACATTAATACACTAAACAAAAAACAAACTCAGTACACACTCCTATACACCAAAACACATACACACAATTGTAGGCTTTTGAGTAACACTGTTTCTACTGGACAAAAATTTACAAACTGAACACCTACTCGCTTTGAGAAATAAGACAAATACCTTGGGATGGAATATTCATAGTAGTTTTCCCCACAAAAAAAATGTCATGCCAAAAGTGAACTATTCAACTACACCCACCACAAGCATGATAAACTCAAACAAACAAAATCAAGCACTCGATACACCTCTCCATGAACAAACCACAAGTAAATTTCTAACAATATTAGCCAATAACAGCCATAACCTCATGCTACTAGTAAAAGTAAAAACAGGCAAGATAAATAATACCATTCAACAGAGTGACTTGTCGTAGTTGTGCATTAACTTCTAAAAGAAACCCCATATCTAATGGCCCTTCTTGCTCCCTTTGTTTGATTTTCTAACAATTAAAAGAAAAAGATTGCATAAATTGAGATGGTCAAATAATATATGTAACAATCATTTTTATAACATTCCCAAAGGAACTGCAAAAGCGAAAATTCTTTCGGTAGTTCTGTTGAGACTATTCCTTCAAAAACTTACACAAATCCCTGAAATAATAATAGTAAGAAAGATAGAAATCTGACAGATAACAGTCCTTTCCCTATTCTTTTAAGGTGCAAGATGGACACAAATCCCTGAAATAATAATAGTAAGAAAGATAGAAATCTGACAAATAATAGTCCTTTCCCTATTCTTTTAAGGTGCAAGATGGTCCCATCAAGCTTGAGATATAGTCCTAATACTGCACAACATCCATAAATGAAGGATACTGGACAGTAGTTGACGATGAACTGATCTTCGGTATACATAACTAGAAGAAAATGGACAGAAAAAACACCAAAAGGTTCATCGAAACTACAAATGTTTATCGCTTCCTTGAAATTCTCAGCACAAAAAGATTAGCGATGACAAAAAAAAAAAAATAACCAAGTAAAAAATAAAAACGTACTTTCTTCTTGAAAAAGCGAGTCTCGAAATCTGTAGGAGGGCAAGAAATCTCTTCCTCTTCATCAACTAGAGGTTTTAAAGCTTCGTTGAGAACATCGGTAGCTGAATTTATTTTTCCTGCAGCAACGACAAAGAAATAGGACAAAAATATATGAAATAGAAATATTCCGACAACTCTAAGCAATACTTTGAAACAATCTTCCTATGATAGGGTGCAGGGTGTCTTTTAGCACAATTGGAGAAACAAACATTACATTAGTCTTATGGACTATGCAATCCACTATGCTCATTGCCGATAAAGCCAATTCTTCAATCTTTCTGCAAACAAAAATAGGTGGCAAAATTTCTATTACAAAAGAATAGGATGATCTAAGAGAAAACAAATTCGATCCAAAGTATAAAATCTCCTCTGATTTGCAAGTATCCGTTCTAGCTACAAATCGTATCCAAAGGCTCTCATTGAATGCAAGTACATTTTCTACGACAAAGTTGCTGAAGCTGCTCAAAACATAAGATGACCTTGTTAAAATTAAACTAAACAGAAATCTTAAGATAAAACAGAAATCATGCACTTCAAATAATTATACATCTTAATAAGAACTTTATTCACCGATTAACAAGGATCATTTGTGGGTACAGTTTTTGAGTGGATTATTAAAAAATGAGATAAATTAGCATCAAACCAATATGTGGGAGGGGAATGAGTTAATTATTTGAGATATGGCGTCGTAAATTATGTCAATAATGGACAGATCATACAAAAATATCTTTTGAGCACTTTGAAAGATAAACTAGTGACCCAGTCATGTATTTTGCGTGTGCATCTCCACACTCCAATACCACCAGCCCAAAATATAACATTAGGAAAAAAAGCTCCAAGAGTCTACCGTAGAAACTTTTTGTATTTACAAGAGGAAGAGCACTTGCAGCAGTATTATGACACATAAAGGTGTGAGAAAAGTTTGATTAGTACCTAATCATATCCACAAAAAAGTAGAAATTAGGGCAATCCAATACTGGGAAATTATAGGGAAAAAAACATAGGTTAGTAGAAAAAGGCTGGTTTAAAACATATAGCAAAACACTAATACCTCCTTATCATTTGCATCCCTCAGCATATCTATTAGCATATCCACTTCCACGGTCTTTTTAAATGAATTCTCAGCATCTGGATTGACTGCGCAAATCAAAGTCCTCCTGTTTATCTATTAAAACAAGTCATTTCATCATCATTATCCCACTCTTTAAGAAAACAAAATTAAAAAAAAAAAATTGGGGAAACCATTTTCTCTGTACTCTTCATAAAATAAGCCAAGTGCATAAAAAGGATTATAAAACCACTCGGATGTTTTCCAAATCTTGTCAACATCATCCCCATTCTCTATTTCTGATTATGCAAAGAGGAAACTTTTGCTCTTCCCGATGGAAATTGTAGAAACAAACATTACTTCTATTTCAAGAAAATCTAATCAAATAAAGCAAAGGTTTTGCTGCCCTTCAGAACTCATCCCTCAATTCCCCTATAGACAAGGACTCATAATAAGCCTCTTTAGCTAATAACAATCAAAATGGCCCACACTTATCCACATTGTTACGCCTTGCACTACCTTCGAATGATTCAACCGTTAATGGTGTACATTATCAAAAGCATTGCGGCCACTAAACTTATTCATCTTCTACAACTCATATCTCCCTTCCTGTACCTTAATTTTGTTGCATTTTTAGGTTTTTCTTCTGAGCATTACCCTCCACCCAAAAAAAAAAAATCAGTTCCGACAACTTCTGTTCACGAGATTATAGTCCAACAATTACCTTTGGCTTTGTCAGATAATCAAATCAATCTGAATTCTGGATTTGACTTCCTATTTTCCTCTGATTGTATTATTTTTATGAAACAAAAATCACAATAGATAAAGAATGTATAACTTCTGTTAAGGTGCAGTAATTAAGAACAAAAACAACAGCCAAAGACAAATGGAGCACCCTAAGCCACTAAATATTTTTATTGAAGTGCAAAGAGAATAAAGAATGGTAAATAAAAAGCAAATTACAGTTAAACTTCTATTAAATCGTCGGCATCAAGGCTCCCTAGATGCAAAAGAGACAAAGGCGGGAGAGGCAAAATTTGGTGGGATTGATGTCGACCCAAGATGAATAGTTGATTTGGAATCTTTAAGCCACTCTTTTAGTTTCACTTTGTCTGAGTCATTACTTTGTGAAACATTAGTCTTCCAGAGTACTTCTCATTGATGATTGCTAGGAGTTGGATTTTGTGTATAACATACACTCTAAGGAGCACCGGTATTTAGGATCGATGTTGTGTATGGAAATACCAGTGAGAGAGTGGGGGCGAGATATTTTCAATCTAATTAAAGAAACATGAGAGATGAGAGTGAATATAAAACTTCTTATATATATTTGGTCTTGTAGGCACGACCACATTTAAGTGCAATCTTGAGAATCAAAAGTAAGAGATTGGGAACATGTGAAAAATACTTAAAAACATTTCCAAAAATAGATTGAGGATAACTGTGTTCTGCTAGTAAAAGATGTATAAACCAAGTCTACTAGAAGCATCATAAATGCATAGCGGGCCGTAGCAACACATTTTATAATATTACAATAGAATGCAACCCCTCAACCAACCTCCAACCACCCAAAAAAATCTAAAAAACAGATAGCCTTGTTGTTTCTTCTCTTCCCACCTCGGCCACAATTATAAACCTACCACGTTTCTACAGAAAGTTCAATTTGACTTGAGAAAGAAAGTTCTATCTTACTCAACTAGTGTTATTTTTAACTTTCACGAAAAAAATGTATTTCAAGACTAAAAAAAGAAACCAAACCTCAGATTTACGCAATAAAAACTGCAATACAGATAAATAACATCCTTCCAACATGAATATCTACTGCTTAAAACATCCTTGCAAGTTTAATTCCTTAAGAACATTAGGAAACAAAAGAAAATATACTAAACATCAACACAGAAAAGAATACTGGGCAAGAGTGGGAAGCATCTGATAGCTGGGAAGCGTGAATCAATGTAATTTTACCTCTTAAATAAGTCAATAAGTAGGAGTTAAAAATATATAAACTTTTACTTCTTTAAAAACACTTCTATGTTAAAAACTTCTCATATTTATCTTATTTGAAAATACGCACGCATTCACACACAATAATAACACGCACTAATATGTAAAAACACACATACAAATACATCAAAAATCACATGCACACCACTAAAATGTAAAAACATACACACTAAGGTCCCGTTTGGTAATGTTTTCGTTTTTTAAAAACGAAAATCGAAAATCGAAAACGTCTTTTTTTTTTGTTTTTAAAAATCGTCCCTCGTTTACAAAACGGTGGCAGAAGAAAAAATAACAAAATCGATTATCTAATGAGTTTTTTTTTCTTGTTTACTCTAAAAATCAAAATAAAAACGAAAAACAAAAACGTTACCAAACGGAATCTAATATACATAAAAAACCACTGCCCCCACACACATGTAACAATTCACCAAAAATGACACTTGCACGCACACGCACAGGTAAAAGCATACATATAATAATACACCACACACACACACACATCGTGTTAACACACCAAAAAACACATGCGCTAATACATAGAAATAGACCCGCACATATACACACACACTAATAGACCAACAACGAACACACATATCCTTATACACCAAAACAAGCGTACTAAGATATGGAAAAAAAAAACACACACACACACGAAATACACCCAACAAAAACAAACACTAACACACAAAACACAAGCATGTACACTATAATATGTAAACATGCACAAAACACTAATATGTAAAAACATGCACACACACTAATAAACCAAAAACCACCCACACTAATACAACAAACAAATACACCCACTAATATACCAAAAAAATACGCACACATAGAGTGTTATCAAACACTAACACACCAAAAAATAAACACATACTAATACACCAAAACAACCACTAATACATGAAAATACACACGTGCACATTTACACACATACACACACTAATATACCAAAAAATACACACATACTCTAATACACCAAAACACACATACTGATACACAAAAAACCACCACACACATTAATACACCAAACAAAAAACACACACAATATACTCTTTACACTGAAACACATAAACACACACAAATACACAATAAAAATACACACACTAATACATAATAAGCACACAAATTAGTAATAAGCCAAAACACACACATACACTCACTAAAACACTCATAGTAACTCAACAAAATATACACACTAATGCACCAAATAAGTACACACAAATATACCAAAAAAGCACACATACTCACTTATTGAGTGTGAAAAAAAAAAAACTATAATACACCAAAACACTCTTAACTAATTGCAGACTCCAGAGAAACACTGCTTTCTACTGGGAAAAAAAATTTACAAACTAAACACCTACTCGCTTTGAGAAATAAAACAAGATACCTTGGGATGGAAGCTTCATAGTAGTTTCTCCCACACAAAAAATGTCATTCCAAAAGTGAACTATTCAACTACTTCCACCACAAGCATGATAGAGTCAAACAAACAAAATCAAGCCCTTGATGCACCACTCCATGAACAAACCACAAGTAGATTTCTAGTCACATTAAATATCCCTATTGGTATCCCAAGCCATTCTATTTACATGCATATTTCTAGCCTCAACATCAAAATACTCTTTGAGTAGCTATGCCTCCTTATGCTTTACAAAGTCAACTACGAGGAACTTCGCAACTTACCATTCAATATACCATGTGTTCAGGACAGAAGGTTCTCAAGGACAGATAATAATCTACTTTCCAATCCATCAGAAATCAGTTTCTGCCACAAATATACTCTGAATTTTACCTCTACGAATCATGTTTACAAAAGCAAGTGATGTCAACTTCCTAAGCTATCAACTTTAAGGTTATTCTTCGGCCTCAATTGTAAGAAAATTTTTGGTTCCAAACATCACTCATTGGTCTAATTGCATTATTTCAACCCTATATGGATTGAGTCTTACCAATTTCAAATCAACATACAATTCAATCTCATGAATGATGAAAATCAGAACATGAAGCTCTACATTCCCCTTAAAGACAATGAAACACATACCGGCGTAAATATTGTGTGAATACGGCAACTGTTCAAATTAAAGTTATTTGAATCAACATGCTGGTGCTTTGCAATCATAGGAAGATGGTTAAAATCATTAACAAGAACTAGACCAACTGAATATTCACTAATCCTACAAGGGGCAGGCCAGTAAATATTCTACTCAGCAGCAAGAGAGAGACAGAGAGAGAGAGCATGCCCAAGTGGCAGAACTACAACTTGGATTATACCCTAGACATAAGTAACCTGCGAGCATATACTAGCATAAATAAGACCAACAAATTTCACCTCAGCAATAATATATTTTTTACAAGACTGAAGAGATTGCACAAAAAAACTTAAGAATTGTGAACTTAATTGTTCAAGAAACTACAGATAAAGATAAATAAGGAAAAAATTATGCTCAAGAACCATTAGTGATCCACCATCTGATCTTCAATCTAATGATCACATAGTATCCTTTATGCAGGCGTGGGTGGGGTTTTTAAGAAAATAAGCATCATGCAGGAGGAAGTAAATGGATGAACGTAAGAACCGGAAAATGCTAACAAAAAGGAAAAACAAAATTTTTTCAGTAAGCTACTGAAGAAACATGTGCATCTTCTCTGACACGTAAATTTTGAGCAGTTGGATCAAGCAAGTCATTTATCACCAGATATTAGAAGAAAAAAAGGCACTAAAGATCAGAGAACCTTCTTTAGATGACCAAAGATTATGTAAGTGTTATTAAAAATAAAAGGTCTACATTAAATGTCTTGACGCACGTGCACATTAGCTAACTATTTTAAAGAGTAATCAAATTATCTACAAGTAGAACTGATCCCTTGTCTACACATTGGAAATTTGTGGTCCTAATTGCCTTTGATATAATGCCCCAGACCAAGTCAGTTAGCAATCTAATTATGGCCTAATAAAGAATTGTGCTTCCACATCTAATATAACACACACTAATATGTAAAAACACACATACAAATACATTAAAAATCTCACGCACACACTAAAATGTAAAAATACACACACGCTAATACATTAAAAACACATACACACGTAAACACACACACACACACACACTAATACACCAAAAATACACCAACAATAACACATACTAATACACCACACACACATCGTGTTAACACATTAACACACCAACAAACACGTGCTAAAACATAGAAACAAACCCGCACATATACACACACTAATAGACAAAAAAAAACACACATATCCCTATACACCAAAACAAGAGTAATAATATATCAAAAAAAAAAAACACAAAATACACCCATAAAAAACAAACACTAATACACAGAACACAAGACACGCACACTCAATTATGTAAACACACACAAAACACTAATATGTAAAAACACGCACGAGCACACTAATAAACCAAAAACTACATACACACTAATACAACAAACTAGTACACCCACTAGTATAGCCAAACAGTAAGTAGCATACACACAGTGTTAACAAACAATAACACACCAAAAAATAAAAACAAACTAATACACCAAAACAACCACTAATACATGAAAACACACTCATGCACATATACACACAAACACACACTAATATACCAACAAATAA
Organism: Ilex asprella; assembly: GCA_023539305.1. Classification (NCBI taxonomy): domain Eukaryota; kingdom Viridiplantae; phylum Streptophyta; class Magnoliopsida; order Aquifoliales; family Aquifoliaceae; genus Ilex; species Ilex asprella. Next base: position 8,318,300 of record CM042193.1, read on the forward strand.
ACACATACCCAAATACATCAAAACACAAAATAATATACAAAAAAACAAGAAACATTCATACACTAAACAAAAAACAAACACAATACACACTCTTATACACCAAAACATAGATACACACAATTGTAGGTTCCAGAGCAACACTGCTTGTATTCGACAAAAAATTTACAAACTGAGCACCTACTCGCTTTGAGAGATAAGACAGATACCTTGGGATGGAAGTCTGATAGTAGTTTCCCCCACACAAAAAGTGTCATGCCAAAAGTGAACTATTCAACCCACCACAACCATGATAGACTCAAACAAACAAAATCAAGCACTCGATGTATCACTCCATGAACAAACCACAAGTAGATTTCTAGCCACATTATAGATCCCTATTGGCATCAACATTAGCCAATAACAACCATAATCTCATGCTACCAGTAAAAGTAAAAACAGGCGGTATAAATAATACCATTCAACAGAGTCACTTGTTGTAGTTGTGCATTAACTTTTGAGAGAAACCCCACATCCAGTGACCCTTCTTGCTCCCTTTGTTTGATTTCCTGACAATTAGAAGACAAAGATTGCATAAATTGAGATGACCAAATAACATATATAACAATCTTTTTTATAACATTCCCAAAGAGACTGCAAAAGAGGAAATTCTTTTAGTAGTTCTGTTGAGACTATTCCTTCAAAAACTTAAACAAATCACTGAAGTAATAATAGTAAGAAAGAGAAGAATCTAACTGGCAATAGTCATCAGACAATAGTCTTTTCCCTTTTCATTTAAAGGTGCAAGATGGTTCCATCAGGGTTGAAATAGAGTCCTAATACAACACAACATCCATAAATGAAGGACACTGGGCAGTAGTTGACGATGAACTGATGTTTGGTGTACATAACTAGAAGAAAAGGGACAAAAAAAACACCAAGCTTCCCTGAAATTCTCAGCACAAAATGATGAGTAATGACAGGAAAAATAAATAACCAAGTAGAAAATGAAAACGTACATTCTCCATGAAAAAGAGAGCCTCGAAATCTCTAGGAGGCCAAAAAATCTCTTCCTCTTCATCAATTACAGGTTTTAAAGCTTCCTTGAGAACATCTGTAGCTAAATTTATTTTTCCCTGCAGCAACGACAAAGAAATACGACGAAAATACATGAAATAGAAATATTTCAGAAACTCTAAACAATACTCTGAAACAATCTTCCAATGATAGGGTGCAGGGTGTCTTTTAGCATAGTTAGAGAAACGAACATTACATTAGTCTTATGGACTAGGCAATCCACTACGCTCATTGCAATAAAGCCAAATTCTTCAGTCTTTCTGCAAACAAAAATAGGTGGCAAAGTTCAACTTATTTTTTTTTTTCTGATTTTCAAAGTTCAACTTATTTAAATTAATAAAAGTGATATTTCATAAACAACTTTTTAAGAAACTCTTTAAGGAGTCTTTGTGTGGTATTTCTCAAATGCTAAAGCATCACCATGTTACTCCACCAGAACCCTGTTACAAAGTAAAAATAATGCCATAATCATGAAGATACCTTTAGACCAACAAGAAGTGGTTCTTATTATGCAATTGTTACTAGAAGGTGCGATAGTAAGCTATTTTAATCTGAAACCAGAAACCAAAACACAGAAGGAACGGCATAACTGGATGCTAATTCAAAACACTGTAAATTGTGTAATTTCATATTTGAAAAAACACAAGGAAAACCTAGTGGAACAATTAGAGATCCATTGAGGTACTTACCTCTAGCTCAAAACCCTTTATACATTGCACTGGGTCATTAATTCCATTCCCGTTCGCAGGTAAACCAGAAATAATGAACATGAATATTATATTGTTACCAATAATTATAAAGCCATCACTAACTTGTAAAGCGCATAACATCACAAAGCTAGAGAAGACAACGACAATAAAGAAGATGAAGAGAAATAAGATTGTCTGCTGCATTTCAACTAATGAGGCATTAGATAAAGCTTCACCGCTCTCAATTATGCGTTCTTCTAAGACCGTCATTTCCCTTCTCTTTTCTTGGATTTCACCTTTTGAGTTGTGAATCTCGACACAAGGTAGCAGACATCTTTAGTGTGTCCTAAATTCGATATGAATAGAGAGAAAAAAGTCTTACGCACAAAAATGACATTAGTGTCATCATTGTGTGCTTATGTAGCTAACAGTGAAATTATATGATAATCCGAAGTTCTCAAAATAGTCAATCTCATATGTAGTTCAAATTAATTGGTCTTATTAGAAAGCATTCAACCCAAAATGAGAGGGCTGGAGTTAACTATACTTCAAAGATAACCGAGATGTCAAAGGCTGGAATACAATAGATTGGAATGAGACTACATTTCTGCATTTACTGTTTGACACTGTCAACAAATTTTGATGAAAAGTCTGATAATGATGAGGAAAGAAATATCACTTTTATGCAAATCAAAATGAAAAGCCTGCTATTTCAATATACTCGGTGCAAAATTAGTAGTAGTGATCCTTTGACACTTACAGTTCCAGCGTAGGAAGACTTTTGTTTTTGTATGATCCTTCCTTCCTCCTTTGTCCAGTTGTTAGCTCTCAGGTCTGGCTAGATCAATTATGCTCCAACTCAAAGGGACCAAGTAAGACACTAAGAGTCTAAGACGGTAATAAAAAAAAAAGACTAACATTAATATTCTGAGAACGAGAAATAAATTTAAGCCTACAAGTTGAGAGAGCACTCCATCATATACGTCACCAAGTTCACTGTTTTCGATCATCTGCAAACACGCTGATTGTTAGTGAGAGATGACATCAAAATTTTACGTCACCCATGGTCACTGCTTTCGATCATCTGCACACACGCAGATTGTTAGAGATGACATAAGAATTTGAACACAAGATATGGCTAGAAAACAGTCTCAAAAAACAATAACCACAACACATAATGGAGTCATAAATCAGGGGTAATTTTGCCAGCTTCAGATAGACCATCATTCCACTTGATGGAAGATCTTTTGTGTTTAAAATCATGACATTTATCTGATAGAATTGCCGATGTAGAAGATGGATAGGCTCTCCGATCGTCGAGCCCTATGAGCAAAGAACCATCATGCAGAACATTTAACTTCTGACCAAAAAGAAAAAGGCGTACAAGATAAGCATACATTCAAATTCAATACACAAAAGTTAAAATTAATTCAAAAAAACTCAACAATAGTCTTTGTTGCATAAGTCTGCACAGAGACACACACAGAGGGAGGGAGAGAGGGGGGGGATTCTAAGTAGAAATACCTCACAACACGACACCAGAAAATTAAAATGAAGATAAAACATGCGTGCATACAGCATACCCATACACACTCGCAGAGAGGGTGAGATATTCTAAATAAACAGATGCTGCAATGACTCCACAGAAGATTTTGATGATAATTAGATATACGCATCAGTGATTTGTTCTCCCAATTCCATTTTATATAATGCTAATAGAACTGGAGGAATGTAGAATAACTTCCATGCTTCCTGCAAGCTGTAGACCAAAAAGTGCCCACTCCAGAAAATTGAGCTTACAGTTGTAAAAACTTGCAATTCTTTATTTCTGTTATTTACTTCATAATGACCTTTTTCATGTCACTATTTGACAAACACCTAACCTATCTACTTACTGTAAATCTGTTAGCTAGGCCACTCCCTACAGATGCTCACCAGAGCAATTTTAACTACGTCAATCTAAACAAAGATCAACACAATTCTCAAACACAACTCTAAGATACTAAAAAAAGGTAGATGCATAACAAGAAGTTTTACAACACCGACCCTCAAAAGGAAACTTCTAAATCGACCATTTAGACAACCATGTTCATACCGCAATCAAAGTGCCTTAATCTACTCTATAGATCAATTGATAAAGTTAAAATAAACTGATAAAGTCAAAATAAAACTTAAAATCAAATTTAAGGTGATCAACACTTCCCATCCCTTCGTTCAATACAATAACAAGTAGCCACATGGTTCACAATCCAAGACTAAATCACAAAACTTACATCTTTAAAGATGCTGAGAACTGCTTCTGTCCTTACATAGGATTTCAACATCTTTTTCATTTCATCAAGCTAAAAGGGCATCTTCCCTATACAGTAACAGTGTCATACATAGAACCGTTTTTACAATTAGAAAAAATGTTCGCATGATTGATATCAAATTTTAAAGTTCACAAGACATGAGGTTAGCAGATTGCATTTACCTTCAATTATGATCTCAAGGAACTGCTCACCTTTCAAAACTTCATTTCATACACCAGGAAGAAAAGCAAGTGTTACGTGCAAAATAATGCAGTTTTTTTTTTTGGGAGTGTGAGTGGGAGGGGGAGGGGGAGGGGGATGGGGACTTGAACCCGTGATTTTAAAAAGTCAAAGCGGCAAAGAGTACCATTGGACCAAAGACCTGTTGGTACTGCTTTCTGTTGAAAACTTAAAAGTAGCAGCAATATGCCAGTGATGTCTTACAAACTGGAAAAAAAAAGGGGGTAATTGAATACTAGATTATGGAAAAAAAAAAGAATCATTAGCTTATCCAAGAAGGAAAATGATATTCATTAAGCATTTAGAATATATTCAAACAGTTAATAAAGTCATGTAAGAAATTTCATGTCTGCAGTAACAGGCAGCCTAACATGCCCCACACTTTATCTATGACTAGCCTCAAAGTAAGAAAAGTAAACTGCGTTGATGATGTACCAATTAGAAAGTCTACTAAAAAAACAATGGACCAATGGACTCTTCGATGTCCCTTTTCAATCAACCATCAATTAGATGATCATGTCTTCCCCCTCCCCAGTTCTTGTGTTATAATCAAAAAGAACCCAACGTAACTAAAACTCAAAAGTGTGCCTTGTATGAACAGCAGGCACATCCTACCTTGTCTCTCATCACCATGGATGCTTGTACTAGCTCTCTTTTTTCTGACAAGTTATGTGCTTGTGCTAAATAAGTTGCTTATTTGTTTTGATGAATCAATTACATTTAGTAATAGAATTAAAATATACATGACCTCTGTTCGACAGTAATAGATATCATTCAAGGCCCTAAAATAATTTTAAAACCTAATGTTTCATGGATTGCACCAAAAAACACTTGCTTGCCTAACTACATCCTGTACTACCTAAACATAATACATCAAGTTTGTACCATTCCTCAACATTAACAATCGAATATGATAACAACCAGGCTACAAATTGATATATTCCCGGGCAGGAAAAAAAGATAAGTACCCACATTAGGTGCAAATGATATATTGCATGTTCCAAGGAACATGGCATAGGTTCATGCTAAATCTATAATACAAATAATAGCAGAAGAAATCAATTCTGGAATTTTTCACTACCATGAAATTCAATCTTATTGAACAATGCCCAGATCATCAGTTCGCAATCTAATTTCTATCTGATAAAAAGCAGAATATTTGATAGCCACACTTAAAAAAGTAATTACACTAGCATGGCCTAATAAAGGATTGTCCTTTCACATCTTATAACTGAACTAACAATGGGTAAATCCAGGAGACTGTCATGTTTGACAGAAACCTGTTGATGGTATACATAATTCAACAAGAAAAAATAAAAGGAGGAAAAGAGAAAAAGACCTTTTTTGGCATAACTCTGATGAGAGAGGACAGCGGAAGCATAGATTTTGCAGAACTTTCTGCAACATAGCCTCAAGTTCCTTGCCCTCATCTTCTTTTCCCTGCGTGTCCATAAGAATGAAAGGAGTAAAAAAAGTGACTTACAAATTGCACGTATACTAGTGTGGATCCTTAAAAAAGGTGGTTCGGACCATGGGAATGATTCTTACACCCCTCCTCTCAAACACCCAAATATGAATGATATACTTAACTCTACACCCAAGCTCATCTGTGTAGTTATAGGTTGTCTTTGAAGTTGACCAAACCATCTTAATTGATTCTCCCTCAATTTATCCTCCATTATGCTATTGCTATTATTTCATGCTATATTCATTCCTAATTCTACCCATTCTTGGCTTACAAAACATCCATGATCCATCTTAACATCCAAATTTCAGCTACACTAGGAGGGACCTATATTATTTTGACCCAATTTCAAAATTTTCATCAAGACACATTAATATACTTTATGCAAAAGCAACAATGAAGGTGAATGTGAGAATTGGAGGGTCAAACAAGAGGAAGCAATAACCTCATGCTACCAATATATATAAAAATCGGGCAGTCTAAATAATAACATTCAACAGACCCACTCTCTGTAGTTGTGCATTAACTTCTGAAAGGAATGAGACTGCAAAAGAGGAAATATTTTCAGCCGTCCTACTAAGTTTATTCCGTTGAGAACTTAAATAAATCATTGAAACATTAATATTAAGAAAGAAAAGAAATCTGACGGGCAATAGTTTTAGAGACATGCGTGAGTAAATGGCGCTCTATTTTTCTTTTCATTTTCTTTTTAAGGGTGCCATAAGGTCAAATATACCATCAGGGTTGAGATAGAGGCATAATGCAGCAAGTCATATATAGACAGGACTGTGCGGTTGTTGACAATGAATTGATTTTCAGTGTACAAAATGAGTAACTAAAAGAAAAAAAGGGAGAGTGGGGGGGGGGGGGGAGCTAAAAGGCTAATCAAAAAACTATAAACAAGTATAGCTTCCCTGAAAGTCTCAGAACTAAATATTGACAAGGCAAAAAAAAAATTCAACCAAGTAGAAAACAAAACATACTTTCTTCGTGAGAATGAACGCCTCAGGATCTGTAGGAGGCCAAGGAATCTCTTTCTCACCATCAACTACAGGTTTTAAAATTTTTTTGAGAACATCATAAGCTGAATCTATTTCTTTCGGCAGCAACAAGAAAGAACTACAAAAAAGGATACATGGAAAAGAAATATAAATGCAACTGTCTACAATAATCTGGAAACTGAGCCATACATTGGTGTTGTGGACTAGGCGACCACGATGGTCATTACGGATAAAGCCAATTCTTCATAGCCTTTTTGCAAACAAAAATAGGTAGCAAAACTTCTATTACATATGAAAGAGCTAAGCTAAAAGAAATTGACCAGATTCGATTCAAATTCAAAAATTGTGTTTTGTTATCCTCAGATTTGTGCAGGTATCTGCTCTAGCTGCAAGTCATATCCAGAAGCTATCATTTAAAAAGTAAATACAGACTATCAATAAAAACCAATTAACAACCAAGAAAAAAATACAACAATCAAAACACAAGCCCACAGTCTAATACACCAAAATACATACGGACCTCACATACACCAAAACACACGTAGTAATACATCAAAAAACACACATTATACAAAGAAAAAACACAATAATACACCAAAACAATATATGAGTTCACTTATACACCAAAATACACACACTAATGCACCAAACACACGAATTAACACGCCAAACATACACATATCTACACATACACAATCGTATACCAAAATACACATAGTAATGCAACAAAATACACACAGTAATATACCAAAAAATACACTTATATACGGAAAAAAAAACATACACTTACAGACTAGAACACACATATACATACACTAATACACCAAAATACACATACTAATACACGTATACGCATACAATTTTGGTAAATTAGTGTGCGTGCGTGCGCACATGTTAACATTGTATGTGTCTGTATTTTAGTGTTTTAATGGGTGCATCGTGCGTGTGTGTTCGTGTTTTGATGTATGAGAGTGTGTGTGTGTTTTGGTGTATCCGTGTATGTGTGTTTTGAAGTATTAGTGTGTGTGTGTGTTTGGATGTATTAGTGTGTGCGTGTGTTTTGAAGGATTAGTGTGTCTATTTGTTTGGGTGTGTGCCTTTGTGTTGGTGTATTAGTGTGTGTTAACTCAATGTATGTAAGTGTGTGTGTTTTTTGGGGCATTTGTGTGTGTGATGTGCGTGTGTGTATATGTTGGTGTATTAGTGTATGTACAAAGTGTGTGTGTGTGTGGGTGTGTGGGTGTGTATCCAATGAAATATTAGCAATTGTGACATAGATAAGTGTTTTTTTACCCTCCAAATGTAGTCATAACCTCATTCTACCAATATAAGTAAAAACAGGTAGTAAATATAATACCATTCAACAGACTCACTTGCCGTAGTTGTGCATTAACTTTTAAAAGAAACCCCTCATCTAATTGCCTTTCTTTCTCCCTTTGTTTGATTTGCTGAAAATTAGGAGAAAAAAATTGCATTAATTGAGACGGCCAAATAACAGATGTAACAAGCGTCTTTACGACATTCCCAAAGGGGTTGCAAAAGAGAAAAATCTTTCCACAATTCTACTGATACCAAGACTATTCCTCAAAACTTAAACAAATTACTAAAGTAACAATAGTAAGAAAGAAAAGAAATCTGAGGAGCAATAATGGTTTTAGATATGTGCATGAGTAAATGGTCTTCTGTTTTTCATTTCCCCTTTAGATAGTTGACGATGGACTGATCTTCGGTGTATATAACTAAAAGAAAAGGGACAAAAAAAAGTTAAAAGGCTCATCGGAACAAATACAGGAAAATTATTTCCTGTGCATTAACTTCGGAATGAGTTTATTATTCGAGACATGGAATGGTAAATTACGTCAATAATGGACAGATCATACAAAAAGATCTTTGGAGAACTCTGAAAGATAAAATAGTGACCCAGTCATATATTTCCCGTACATCTCCACAATCCAGTACCACCTGCCCAAAATACAACAGTAGGGAAAAAAGCTCCAAGAGTCTACCGCATAAATTTTTTGAATTTACAGAAGGAAGAGCACTTGCAGCAGTATTATGAAACATAGAGGTGTGAGGCAAGTTTGATTAGTACCTAATCACAACCACCAAAAAGTAAAAATTATTGCAATTCAATACACGAAAATTATAGGGAAAAAAAACTTATGTTGGTAGAAAAAGGCCGCTTTAAAACATACATCAAAGCACCAATACCTCCTTATCATTTGCATTCCTCAGCATATCTATTAGCATTATCCACTTTCACCGTCTTTTAAAATGATTTTTCAGCATCTTGATTGACTGCACAGATCAAGGTCGTCTAGTTTATTATATCAAAACAAGTCATTTCATCATCAGTAGCTCCTTCTTTAAGAAAACATAATAGAATTTAAAAATTGGGAAACCATTTTGACTTGGTACTCTTCATAAAATAAGCTAAATGCATAAAAAAGGTTATAAAACCACTCAGATGTTTTCCAATTCCTGTCAGCATCATCCCCATTCTCCCTTTCTGACTATGCAAAGAGGAAACTTTTACTCTTCATGCTGCAAAACATAGAAACAAACCTTAATTCTATTTCAAGAAAAGCCAATCAAAGAAAGCAAAGGTCCTATTCCCCTTCAGACCTTATCTTTCAATTCCCCTCTAGACAAGGATTCACAAAAAGCCACATTAGCCAATAACAGTCTAATGGTTTACACTTACCCACATTGTTATGCTTTGCACTACCTTCTGATGATTGAAATCTTTAATGGTGTACATTATCAAAAGCATGTGGCCACTAAACTTGTTCATCTTCTTCAACTCATCGAAAACAACTCATATCTATCTCAACATTAGCCAATAGCAGCCATAACCTCACGCTACCAGTAACAGTTAAAACAGACAGTATAAATAATACCATTCAACAGACTCACTTGCCATAGTTGTACATTAACTTCTAAAAGAAACCCCTCATCTAGTTGGCCATCTTGCTCCATTTGTTTGGTTTCCTGAAATTTAGAAGAAAGTTATTGCATAATTTGAGATGACCAAATAACAGATGTAACAATCATTTTTCAAAACATTCTCAAAGGGACTGCAGAAAAGCAAATTCTTTCGATAGTTCTACTCAAACTATTGCTTGAAAAACTTAAATAAATCACTGAAGTAATAATAGTAAGAAAGAAAATAAAATTGACAAGCAATAATAGTTTTAGAGACATGCACAAGTAAATGGTTTTATGTGTTTTTTTTCTCTCGTCTTTTAAGAGTGCAAGATGGTCCCATAAGAGTTGAGATAGCATCATAATGACCAAAAGGTTCATCAAAACTACAAATGTTTATCACTACCATGAAATTCTCAGGACAAAATGCTGACAAGAAAAAAAAAATCAATCTAATAAAAAATGAAAACATACTTTCTCCATGAAAATGAGAACCTCGGAATCTCTAAGAGGACAAGAAAACTCTTCCTCTTCATCAACTACAGGTTGTAAAATTTCCTTGAGAACATCGGTAATTGAATTTATTTTTTCCTGCAGCAATGAGAAAGAACTACGATAAAAATACATGAAATAGAAATATGCTGACAACTCGAAGCAATACTCTAAAATAATCTTCCTATGATAGAGTGCAGGGTGTGATTGAGCAAACCTGGGACTGCATTTTCTTCCTCAACTCGTGAATAAATTCTTTAGAACACACTAGTCAGCCGAAAGCGATGACCAGCGACTGAAGCCAGCTGCAGTTGCAGGAAACTGATTTTCTCTTGCAGTTCTCTGTTCTCTAAACACTGACAATAACAATGAAGTCTCAAGGTTTCGATGCAAAGAGATAAAAAAAAAAAAACCAAAGCATTTTTATTTATGAATATTTACCCACGTCTTTAACAAGATGAACATGATATACAAACTAACAGAAAAATTGCACTGGCAAGAGAGATCAATTAACATGTTTGAGACAAGCATGTTGCTGTTTGACCTTGTTCTGCAGTTCCTGGAGGATACAATTGTCTGCTGTTTTAATCCACAGCCAGAAACAAAAACACTGGAGGAACCACATAATCGGATGCTAACTCTAAAACACTACATTACAAAGCAACATTTTATCCTGAAAAATTAAGGGAATAACCTTACAAACACTACATTACAAAGCAACATTTTATCTTTGAAAAATTAAGGGAATAACCTTACAAAAACAATGAGAGAGAGATCCACTGGGGCACTGACCTTTAGTTCAGTGTCTATTATTAAATCAGAAACAATGAACATAAATATTAAGTTGTTTGCTAATAATTATAAAGCCATCATTGACTTGCAAAGCACATAGTATCACAAAGCCAGAGAAGATGATGAAGAGAAAAAAGATTGCCTTTTGCATCTCAGCTAATGAGAAATAGCAATTGAAGCTTCACCATTCTCAATGATATGTTGTTGTACAACCCTCATTTGCCTTCTCTTTTCTTGGATTTCATGTTCCAATTTGTGAATCTGTTGCAGAAGATAGTCAGGCATCTTTAGGGGGAAAAAACTTCAAACAACATGAA
>CM042193.1:8329574-8348864 GCA_023539305.1 Ilex asprella
TACCATGTTAGAGACATTCGACCCAAAACCAAGTGGCAATAGATGGAGAGACCCTTCATACAAAAAAAAAAACCCTTGAATGGACCCAATCTTCCAATGTAGGATACAAGCTCCCTTCACAGGACCTTTAGGAAGGAATATCTGCTACTATTTTAATAACATGGAGCTGGAGTTAACCAGACTCCAAAGATAACTCAGATGTCAAAAGCTGGAATACATTAGATTGTCATGAGACTGCATTTCTGCACTTACTATTTAACACTTCCAACAGATCTTGATGAAGAACCTGATAAAAGATGAGGAAAGAAATATCACTTTTCCATGCAAAGAAAAATCTGCGACTTCAGTATACGAAAGGTGTAAAGTCAAGGGAGGGATTGTGTTCTACATTTCTACAACACATGTAATGCACATCTTCAAACAAGTCATCGAATGTCATACAAAGCAAGAAGTCAAAATGCTAAACAAATACAAGGGCAGATAACATTGGTCTGACAACTAAGTTTCGAGTTTCCTTGTAATCGCGTAGAAAAAAGCATTTCTCCAACATAATCACAGAATGCTACAGCCAAATTAAATTAGAAGAAATGTTTTGGACACTTCATTAATTATTATTCTGATATTTCAGGTTCCAGCAGATTCTGAAACCATATGTCTACCCTTTTGAAACTAAATTCAGCACAGTAAGAGGAATTATAGGTCTTTGATAGAAGAATGTACTGGTACTTGGGTTTTTGAGATCTCAAGATCAGTTACAGACTGCTCCACTAAACGGTTCAAGGTACTGGTGCTGAATGCAATCTCTCCAGTAAGCATCTTAACATGCTAAACAAGGAGATCCATGTCATCGAAACATTGTCATCTCTCCCCCCCCCCCCCGGCGGGGGGGAGACCCGATAGATAATCCAATAGAATATGTAAGATGTTAAGCTCCAAACTAAAGAAGCAGCAGTTCAAAAATTATGATAAAACTAGGGCCAAATCAAACACCGTCATCCCACAAAAGTGGTGGCACTGGAATAGCAATTCCAAACATGTAACTCTCAAATATGAAAAAGATAGTACAGACAAGCAAATCTCCACCAAAATAGATGACTGCTGAAAACCAACCATCTATAGATGATCAAGCCAGGTAAATCAAAATAGAAACTCTGTAGTAATAAAATTCTTATTTAATATTGAACAAGAAAATTGTTTAAATATTAACTAACATATTACTCACAGAAATACATATATATTCAGAAACACATGCATAGGGAGATCCATGAATTTCCAGAGACCAATCCCTTAGCATACATTTTTGGAACAAAAGTCAGTTCACATAGATGTCCTCTGAAAACAACATACATTCATGAATCAATGTCCGAAGTCCTTTAATTCAGGTAACCTGTGAAGTGACGAAACAATCTTGTTGGAGTTGGATAAATATTCTGGATTTATTCTAGGATTTATTTATTTATGTGATAATAGTTAGTAGTTATCTTTTTAGTGTTAGCTTTATGGTAGGAGTCTTTACTTTGGGGTGTGGTTTCCCTGTATCTGTGTATAAAGGAAATGATATAAGCTTTTTATTCAATCTTTTTGATTATTGATTAATTGAGACAATCATTTTTACCCTAATCTCCTTTTTCTTTCCCCTATTCTATCCCTTTCTTGTCCTCTTCTTATCCCTAATTCTCTTTTTAGTCTACATCAAATCTCCATGCAAGCCCACAATAATTTTTGAAAAGCTTCCAATTTTAATCGTAATAGTACATATGGGAAAGATAGTGGAAGAAGAATACTGTTAGCAGTTTCAAACCACTGGAGGAACCACTGACAAGTTCACCCGATTGAGTTGATTGAGTGATTGTACTGCCAGCTTGAGACCAATCATCATTTCACTTGCTCGTATATCTTTTGAGCCTAAAATCACAAGAATTAGCTGACAGAATTGCCAAAGCAGACAATGGAAGTGCCAAAGAATCATCACGCAGAGCATTCAACTTCTGACAACCAAAAGGCTTAAAAAATCAACATAGCATTAAAGTTTTCTAGATTCAAATACAAGATGCAAAAGTTAAACTAAAATTGATTTCAAAACATAACAATAGTCTTTGTTGCATTTGTCTGCATAGAGGAGAGGTTCTCAACAGATTACCTCACTGCAATCAACACACGGAAATTTAGATGCAGCAAGAACATGTGCATGCACACACGCACGCACACACACAGACAGAGAAGCCGCAATGAACATGTTTCTTATTCAAGTGACATCACCAGTGCAGAAGTGAAAAGAAAACGTGATAAACAGATTATACCAAATCTCATTTCACAAATTGAACTTACATCATCCTTGCCGACATAATGGATGTTGATGACTGGACACGTCGCTCAGATATCCAGGAATGGTGTTCTGTGAAGAAACAAGTATTAGCTTTGTTAGCCATTAGGGATTCTACTCATTAGAGAATCCTTGGATTCTTCCTGTTCCTCTAATCCTGATTGCATTTTATCCCCCTTCCTTCGCTGATCAAGTTCTTGTTTGAGAATTGAGATTTCCCTTTGATTCTTCTTAATCATGGATTTTCCATCAATAATCTGAAAATTGAATTTTTAAACAGCACAATAAAAGTGAGTTCCAAATTCTTGTAATTGTAAATTCTTTTGCAAATATCAGAGCATTTTCTCATGTCATAGCAAACCTCATTATGTGATGCAAGGATTCCAAAGCATTTTGCACTGTTGCAAATTTTAATGTACTATGAGTTTCCTCCCTATGACTGTATGCAGGAGCACCTGTGCATATAAGCTGAGATAAACAGCAAAACAAAAAGAACAGATATGTCAATATTACGCACTACAATTCCATTTTTGCCAACTGCATTACAACTCACAAAAAGGCCGAGTAAAATCATATGGACTCAATCTAATCACTAAAATTCTTGTTACTTGTCTCGCTTACCGAAACATGCCCATGCCCACTCAATGAAGATTGCGGCAGGCAGGTAAGCTTAGAATTTCGATAATGAACATGAGATGCCTTCCCTTTACTTCGTTTCCAATTACCTTCATGTTGCAATTAAAATCAATATATCTTGTCGAAACAGCATCATAAAAGTGGAATAGTTTACAACAGCAGTTCTAATAAGAGACCCTTCCCCCACCCCCTCCCCTTCTTTCAAAAAAAAAAAAACAGAATAACAAAAGAAGAGAAGTTGAAAGCGTGAAATAGTAAGGGGACAATGTGACATGAGCATTACCAACAGCTGGAGAGAACATAGTAGATAGTTATTTTGCTCCTTCTGTCATCACAAATGTTCAATACCTGGTAAAAATCTATTTACAAGAATTGTCTACGATAACCTCTTTCTTTACGTTGGTGTAGGTGTAAATTATGGTTGGGGCAGAATAAGAACCCCCCGAAGAATAGGTTACTTACATAATGAATATTTAAAAATTAGTAGCAGTGATCATTGTTGGGTACTTACAGTTCTGGAAGTTCGAAGACTTCTGTTTATTATGATCCTTCCTTTCTCCTTAGTCCAATTGTTTCAGTTTTTGAGCGCTCAGATCTATCTGGCTAGATCAAGTGAATTACTGTTTTTGAGCTCTCAGATCCGGTTAGATCAAGTAAACTCTAATTCAGCAAGATAAAACAAGACAGTGAGACAATAAAAACAAAGATGAATATTTCTATTCTGAGAACGACAAATGACTTTAAGCCTACAAGTTGAGAGAAGATAACTCCATCATACCCGTCCCCATGGTCACTACTTTCAATCATCTGCAAAACACACTGAGAGTTGGTGACACGTGACATAGGAAACTGAACACAATATATGGCTCAAAAAGATTACAAAAAACAATAAGCACGACAGATAATAGGGGGGGGGGGGAATTTGGGGTAACCAAGGAAGAAACGGAACGAAAATTTAGGCATATAGAAATTCAGGTACATTCGCAAGAAACAAATAGAAGCACAAGCCAACTTCCCTCCCTAATTAAGGGGAGGAAAGCTTCATGCTTCAGTGGTGTACACATACAGCATAGTAAATTATCTCAAGTCCTTTGGATTGCAACCAGGCCATCCTTCAGCTTTGGGACAATTACTCCTCCATAGAATATTTACATGTAAAAATTGTTATGAACTCTCAGTAGCCACCCACCTACCACAAAGTCCTTAACTGCCCCATTAAAAGTGAAGCTCATATGGACAATGGAACCATAAAAGTTCTTCAATAGACTAACAAGGCGTATATCCACGAGACTGTCATGTTATTAAAGACCAACAAATAATGCATATACCCAAAGAAACTATATTAAAGATCAACAAAGAACGCATATACACACACACACACATATACATTATACCATTACACACAGAGAAAAGAATACTGGGCAAGAGTGAGAAGCATCTGATCTGACAGCTGGGGATCGGGATGGGGCAGGAAAGAAGAGGAAGAGGAAAAGAGATAAAACATAATAAAGATCAACCAAGAACGCATAAACCCCAAAAAAAAAAAAACAGATTAAAGATCAACAAAGAACGCATATACCCAAAGAAAATATACCCACACACACACATATACACACACATTATACCATTACATACAGAGAGAAAACAATACTGGGCAAACGTGGGATGTAGATGAAAAGAGAGAAAACATATTAAAGATCACTCAATAAAGTATGTACCTAAATATACACAAACAACATTACACAGAGAAAAAAAGAGAAAATATACTAAGAATCAACCAACAAAGTATGTACTCAAATTATACATACACACCATAACATTATACAGAGAGAGGAAGAGAAAGAACAAATCCTAAAGGTGGTACATACCCTCATTCTCTTTCTTGCTCAGTACTCTCTCCTTTGTATCGAAGAGAGAGTCCTAAGCAAGAGAGGGAATGAGGACAGAAACTCTGAGAGTTGGGGTTGGTGACGCAATGGCCAAGAATGGAGTCATAAGAATCCAGTAGAGGGAGAGATCACAGTGTTTTTCAATCACTCACCCAAGAGATTTCGGTTTTTCACCCCACGCTCTTTCTCCTCTCTCTCTCACACACACATCTACAGAAATTTGAAAGTGGCGGTGGCGGTGCAAATATAGCCCAACTGGCAGTTATATTGATGTATAATTGAGCCACAAATATAGGCCCACTGTTACTCTTATAGTCTTATGTCATTAAAACTACTAATGTTCATCTAAGACAAAATATTTTCGTCTGAATGACACTTTGTATGATAATAGATTTTTAAAATTTTAATTTAAACCCTAAAAATTAAAAAAATCTCATTTCCCACTAAATTACATTCGAGCTCGGTCTAATAATTTTTTATGTTGTATTTTTTATATTTTGATAATTTTTATTCACTGTTATCTTCATAATACTCAATGTTAAATATTTTACATAATGATTTGCTAGCTAACATGAACAGAGGAAACCAAGAAAAAAAAACAATTCTAATCAGCTATGAAGCGAAGCCCTAAGGAGATCAGGCAGCCTCCCATGACAATAAATTGTTTTGGTAACATGCAGATGTAACAATGGTGTCTTCCAAGGGCCTCCACCAGTAATACTTGTCAAAACATTGCAGAGTCAGTCATCCAACACACCCCTTTTTCATGTGGTCTACATTTCCAAACAAAGTTAGTCATATTTGGTCAACAGTACATTAGCTAATTATTTTCAAGAGTGATCAAATTATCTACAGGTAGAACTGATCCCTTGTGTATGCATTGGTAATTTGTGCTCCTAATTGCCTTATATATAATGCATGCCCCAAATCGAGTCAATTAGCAATCCAATTATGGCCTAATAAAGAATTCTGCTTCACATCTTATAACTAAACTAACAAGGTGTAAATCCAGGAGACTGCCATGTTTGACAGAAACCTATTGACATTATACATAATTCAACATGAAAAAGAAAGAAGGAAAAGAAAAAAAGACCTTTTTCTGGCATAACTGCAATTAGAGAGGATAGATAGTGGAAGCATAGAGTTGCAGAACTTTTTGCAACATAGCCTCAAGTCCTAGCTTGTCCCCATCAAAAGCATGCGGCCACTAAACTTGTTCATCTTCTTCAACTCATCGAAAACAACTCATACCTATCTCAACATTAGCCAATAACAGCCATAACCTCATGTTACCAGTAAAAATAAAAACAAGCAGTATAAATAATACCATTAAACAGACTCACTTGCCGTAGTCGTGCATTAACTTTTGAAAGAAACCCCTCATCCAGTGGCCTTTCTTGCTCCATTTGTTTGATTTCCTGACAATTAGAAGAAAAAGATTGCATAAATTGAGATGGCCAAATAACAGATGTAACAATTATTTTTATAGCACATTCTCAAAGGGATTGCAAAAGAGAAAATTCTTTCAGTAGTTCTTCTACTATTCCTTCAAAAACTTAACCAACTCACTGAAGTAATAATAGTAAGAAAGAAAAAGAAATCTGACAGGCAATAGTATTTTTCCTTTTCTTTTAAGGGAGCAAGATGGTCCCATCAGGGTTGAGATAGAGTCCTAATACAGCACAACATCCATAAATAAAAGACACCGGGCAGCAGTTGAAGATGGACTGATCTTCGGTGTACATAACTAGAAGAAAAGGGACAAAAAAAAAACCAAAAAGGTTCATCGGAACTACAAATCTTCTCTGAAATTCTGATGACAAAGAAAAAAAAATCAACTAAGTAGAAAATGAACACACACTTTCTCCATGAAAAAGAGAAAAGGAGTGCCTCGGAATCTCTAGGAGGCCAAGAAAACGCTTCCTCTTCATTAACTACAAGTTGTAAAATTTTCTTGAGAACGTCGGTAGCTGAATTTATTTTTTCCTGCAGCAACGAGAAAAAACTACGACAAAAATAAATGAAAATAGAAATATTCTGGCAACTCCAAGCAATACTATAAAATAGTCTTCCTATGATAGAGTGCAGGGTGTGTCTGAGCACAGTTAAGAGAAACAAAAATTACCATAGTCTTGTGGACAAGGCGATCAACTATGCTCATTCCAGATAAAGCCAATTCTTCATAGTCTTTCTGCAAAACTTCTATTGCATAAGAATGGGCTAAGCTAAGAGAAATAAATAATTTCGATCCAAAGTATAAATAAAAGAAAATGTGATAACATATTATACCAAACCTAACGTTACGAATTGAACTAACATCATCCTCGCCAACAGAGTAACTAGCGCATTGCTCAGATATCCAGGAATGATGTGTTTTTTGAAGAAACAAGTATTAGCTTTGTTAGCCTTTAGGGATTCTGCTCATTAGAGCGGCCTTGGATTCTTCATATTCCTCTAATCCTGATTGCATTTTATCCCCTTCCTTAGCTAATCAAGTTCTTGTTTGAGAATTGAGATTTCCCTCTAATACTTCTTAATCAAGGATTTTCCATCAATAATCTGAAAAATTACTTTTAAATAGCACAATAAAAGTGAGTTCCAAATTATTGTTATTGTAAATTCTTCTGCAAATATCAGAGCATTTTCTAATGTCATAGCAAACCTCAACGTGATGCAAGGATTCCAAAACGTTTTGCACTGCTTGCAAATTTTCACGCATTATTAGTTTCCTCCATATTACTGGAAACAGGAGCAACTGTGCATATAAGCTTAGATAAACAGAAAAACAAAAGGAACAGATGTCAATACTATGCACTATGACTCCATTCTTGCCAACTGTGTTATAACTCACAAAAAGGCGGGTCAAATCATATGGAATCAACGTAATCACTAAACTTCTTGTTACTTGTCTCACTTACCGAAACATGCCCATGCCCACGCCCGCGCCCACTCAATGAAGATTTCAGAAGGCAGGTAAGCTTAGAATTTCGATAGGGAACATGAGATGCCTTCCCTTCGCTTAGATTCCAATTACCTTCATGTTGCAATTAAAATCAACCTATCTTGTTGAAACAGTATCATAAAAGTGGAGTAGTTTACAACAGCAGTCCTAATAAGATACCACCATCCATACACAAGCCCCTCCCCCCCCCCAAAAAAAAAAAATTAATAAATCAGAATAATAAAAGAAGAAAAATTGAAACCGTAAAATTGTAAGGGGACAATGGAACATGAGCATTACCAACAGCTGGTGAGAACATAGTAGTTGCTTATTCCGCTCCTGTTATAACAAACATCAAATAACAGGTAAAAATCAATTTACAAGAATGGTCATCGATAACCTTTTTCCTTCCGTTGGAGTAGGTGTAAATTATGGTTGGGCTGGGGGAAAAGACCCCCGGATGACCATTTACTGTGTCATGCTATTAGGTTAAACCATCCAAAATTAGTAGCAGTGATCCTTGGGCACTTACAGTTCATAGCATTAAAAGACTTCTGTTTATTATGATCCTTCCTCTCTCCTTAGTCCCATTGTTTCAGTTTTTTAGCGCTCAGTTCTGGCTAGATCAAGTAAATTACTGGTTTTTGAGTTCTCAGATCCTGCTAGATCAAGTAAATACTAATTCAGCAAGACAAAACAAGACAGTGAGACAATAAAAATAAAGATGAATATTTCTATTATGAGAACGACAAATAACTTTAAGCTTATTTGTCACCATGTTCACTACTTTCAATCATCTGCAAAACCAACCGAGAGTTAGTGACATGACATTCAAAACTGAACACAAGATATAGATCAAAAAGGTCACAAAAAACGATAACCACGACAGAGGGGAAAATTTGGGATAACCAAGGAAAAAATAGAACGAAAATTTAAGCAAATAGAAGCACAATCAACTTCCCTCCCTAATTAAGTGGAGGAAAGCTTCATGCTTCAGTGGTGTACACATGCATCATAATAAATTATCTCAAGTCCTTTAGATTGCAACTAGGCCATCCTTCATCTTTGGGACAAATTGCCCCATTAAAGGTGAAGCTCATAAGCACAATGGAATCATAAAAGTTCTTCAATAGACTAATGTAGAATTCATATTTAAGTGATACTAGAAAACTATGTCGAGATAAAAGAATACTGGGCAAGAGTGGGAAGCATTAATCTGACAGCTGGGGATCGGGATTGGGGGGGGGGAGAAGAGGAAGAGGAAAAGAGAGAAAACATATTAAAGATCAACCAAGAACGCATAAACCCAAAAAGAAAAAACACATTAAAGATGAACAAAGAACGCATATACCCAAAGAAAATATACCCACACACACACACACATATATACACACATTATACCATTACACACAGGGAGAAAATTATACTGGGCAAGAGTGGAAGTAGATGAAAGGAGAGAAAACATATTAAAGATCAACCAATAAAGTATGTACTCAAATTATACATACACATCGTAACATTATACAGAGAGAGAGAGGAAGAGAGAAATCAAATCCTAAAGATGGTGAATACCCGCATTCTCTCTCTTGTTCGATACTCTCCCCTTCTTTGTATCGAAGAGAGAGTCTCGAGCAAGAGAGGGAATGAGGACAGAAGACACTGAGAGTTGGGGTTGTTGGTGCCATGGCCAAGAATGGAGTCGTAAGAATCCAGTGGAAGGAGAGATCACAGAGTTCTTCAATCACTCACTCAAGAGATTTGGGGTTTTCACCCCACGCTCTCTCCTTCTCCCATCTACAGAAATTAGAAATTGGCGGTGGCGGTGGCTGTGACGCCTTTGCTATATAAATAATAAATATGATATGACCCAAATGGCGGTTAAATTGATGCATAATTGGGCCACAAATGTAGGCCCACTGTCACTGGGGCGGTTTGTTTATAAGAGTGGTATAAATGGGTGGTATAAAGAAAAAATAGTACGTAGATTCACCTTATAACTTGTTTATTTAATATTTTTTGTTCGGTATTATTTTTTGGGTCGTAATATCGATCCGGTGTGAACAGTGATTTTAATACCTTCTATATGGTATTATTGAATACCACCTACCAGATGGTATTATCTTCCCGTTACAAATGAAAAGACGGTATAAGAGAATAAAATGACTTAAATGCCCTTCTTTGTTAAGAATTTATATGTAAAAAAAATATTTTGAATTTTTTTTTTATATTATGTTTAAGCGTACGATGTCACCGATTTTTTTTTAATTTTTTTTTAAATTATTTTGAATTTTTTCTTTGTATTATGTTTGAGCACATAGTGTTATCGTTTTTTTTTTATTTTTTATTTAAAAAATTATTTTGAATTTTTTTTGTATTATGTTTAAATTTATGGTGTCACTGATTTTTTTTAAAATTTTTTTTTAAATATTTTTAATTTTTTCTTTGTATTATATTTAAACGTAAGGTATTACTGTTTTTTTTTTAATTATTTTAAATTTTTTTCTTGTATTATGTTTAAGTATACGGTGTTACCGATATTTTTTAAAATTTTTCTCTTGTATAGATGTTTAAAAGTAAAATGGAATGGATGATGTTAAGGGTAAAATGGTATATTTGTTATGTAAGGTGTGATAGAATAGATAGTTGTTTGTGGACTCACCGTAATACCTATTAAACAAACAAACAAGGGGAAGTATAAGATAAAAGTTTAAGACCAGGTATAGAATACCATTGGATATGAATGGAAAGGAAATGATTTCTAATACCACTCAAAACTTATACTCAAAACAAACAGCCTCTTACAGTCTTATGTCATTAAAACTATTAATGTAAGACAAAATATTTTCGTGTGAATGACACTTTGTACAAAAAAAAATTTTTTAAATTTTAATTCAAACCCTAAAAAATTAAAAACTTCTCATCCCACTAAATTACATAAAATGGTAATAATAGTATGGTACAAAATATCGTCTGTTGCTTGGTCTAATAATTTTTTCTGTTTTTTTTTATATTTTGATAATTTGTATTCACTGTTATTTTCATAATACTCAATGTTAAATATTTTACATGAGAATTTTATATCCAATTTTATTAACAGACCACATCACTATTTTTTAATATGGTTAAATTTACAACATGAAAATGTTAATCTTTAAGAGTTTAAATTACAAATTGAACATCTTTTGAGGTATAAAATTTCCTTCATCCTAAATTTTCTATCATCACTAATAGCCCCGTTATTATTTAGGATGAGGTTAAATTTTGTTTACATGAATTTTTTTATTTTTATAATTCAAATTGTAATGTGAGAGTCAGAGTTAGAGCGAGAGTGAGAGTGAGAGCATCAAAGATAAGAGACTGCTTTCAGCGATCTAGGGTTTTATTTGGGAATTCCACCGCAAACCAAACGGTACACTTAATCAGTGATCAGTTGCTTTTAGTCTTATACGAAGCCTTTAGATATCCAAAAGATGAAATAATTGCCAAATTAAACATATGCTGAGAATATTTCAAAATATTTACCGACTCTTAATATCACTACTATTGATTTAACTATAGGTCGCAATATTTATTGAGATTCACTATCTATTCAATAATTATGATGAGGAAAATCAATAAAAATACCAATATTTTTTACCCAATTAATATTTCTCTATATTTGCATTGTCTGAGTGGGGTGTGCATTTATTGAAATCTTGGAGTTCATGCACATGACTTCCCAATTTTTCTTTTTTAGAGTTTTGTCGTGAGTCTCACTTAATTTTTTAGTTTATTATATTAATAAAATATTATTAATGACGTAAAAAAATTAAAATTCATAGTTTACAAACTATTATACATAATATACACATACATATAATTATTGTTTTATGTTGACACAAAAAAAAAAAAAACTAAAAAGTCACTCCAAACATATTTTTCTAACTTTTTCAACTTTTTTAGAGCACCTCAAACGATTTTAGGAGACTTTTTAACTTTGAGTTTTTTGTAAAATTTTTTAAACTGTAATTTTTCACTAAAAAAGGCAGCTCCAAACAGGCCAATTTTAAAAGTTCAACAGTCGAGTTACAACATTTTTAGGAGATTTTGATAAACAAAACAACATCCTCCGACGAAACTTCAAGTATTACTAATTTCTAACTTCTCCTCTTTATCGCTTTCCTTTTTTCTCCATTTATTTTACAGCTCCCTTGGGAAAAAAAAAAAGAAAAGAAAAAACAACAATAGACCTTTTGAACAATTACATACAAATTATAAGGGTGCCCAGAATATTGGCAAGAGTAATAATGTCAAATCCCTGCAGACAAAAGAACCATACATCATTCTCAACTCCGAGGAAGTCATCCAGCTAATAAGTGAACTTAAGGAGGAGAGTTTCCATGTAATTAACTCATACAATACCTAAAACGCATCTTACATCCATTCCAAGTTACCCAGGGAGGTTTCTAAAACGTGTTTTAGAAAAAAATATAGTTTCATATTATATATTGACTACTTCTTGTGAGAAATAATATATGAAGGGAAACCAACAAATCGGTTCAAGATTCATCCATCATATACCATTATTAGTTCGGAAGAGACAAATAAGAGTCCAGTGGACAAAATAGGTGGGAATAATTAAATGGTGAAGAGTAAAATAAAATGATTGTCGTACCTTCAATAAGCGAAAGCAAAAGTTCTAACTGCAATCTTTGTGAACAAGACTTGCACATTGTAAAAAAGGCATACTAAAGGTCAGTAAATACCCCTAGTCTGACAAGTACAAGGATGACAAAGTTCACGAGCATCAATGTTTCAAGCAACATGCAACTAAAGTGTTGGTTGGCAAGGAAGAAGCCTTGTTGCAGTCATTGATTCAAAACATATTTTACATATGTGGGAGTTAGCCGCTCCATCCCCAAGTGCCTGAGCTATTTTCTAGTCATCTCTTGCATTCGAGCATGAAGGCATTCAAAACCATCGAAGACAAGTGAATGACGTTAGGAATCCAGTGAAAAATATGGATAAATGATTACTTGGAGCACGTCATATGAGATACAGTTCAATAATCTCTCTTCCAGCCAAAGATATATAGTTTCTAAAGAGAAACTTCCATCAACAATGTCAATGCACCATAAGGAAAAGTGAGAGAGGTTTTCTTAAATTGACACCCCCTTGGGTTTTGACAAACTAATATAGACCGCGAACATTAAAAAAAAAAATCATATGCTCCTTCAATTTGGTACTATGGTGTGTTATAAAAATACTCCCCTTCTGACCCGATTATGATTAAAAAAAACCTTAATCTAAATTCATAGTTGCCCCAGCTTTTTGTTGATTTTTAAATTTTAACTTAATTAAATTAGAAAAGGCCTATTTTATGAACGACTTCTTAACAACTCTAATAAGGAGCCTCTGTGTCATTTCTTATATGTTAAGGGATGACCGTGTTAGTTCACCAAAATTCAATGGGATGCCAGTGTACTTTACCCAAAGAAAAATAGTGCCATAATCATGGAGATATAAGCCTAAGGTTTTGCACCCTTTTATATGGTTTCTATACAGTTTACAAGCAAGACCAAGAATAAGAATGATTGCATCATCAAAGGGACTTTGTATTCCCAAATAGGCACAACTTATATTACATAATCACAGAGGAGTAGATGAGATAGTGAGGTAAATGCTTACTCATACGTGCACACTGATAGTCAGAGAGGGAGACTTTATCTTCAAACAAACAAACAAAGAGTAGTTCTCTCTTGGGAATGCTGAGACTAGTTTTGTAACATCCAAAACCATTATTCCTATGTCATCATCTACATGGCTTGTTCCATCATTATTCCTTTCATCAGTAATTGAGTTGGTTGGATCGAGATAGAGCAAGAGTAAAAGACATTCCACTCGAAGAAGGCTACGAGTATATACCAACTACGACTCGCTTTTCTAAAATTTGGAAAAAAAGGGGTTGTGACCTAGTGCTTAGGAGAGATTCGTTTGGGCGTTCTAAGGAGCCTTCCAATGTTGTTCACACTACAAGAGGTAGGGTTCCTCCTATCTAGGTTTACTTTTAACCTAGGGCTTGGAAATGAAATGGGTAGGACTATGTTTGTATGTGTCTCACATGTTTTAACTTTTGACTATTATAACTAGTGGGTTAAGGTTGAATATGATAACTCTTTAAACTCTTGTCTTGCCTGAATTGGGTTTGGTTGTGAAAATGTGAACCTACTGATAGAATGATGTGGAATGTGTGAACCCACCAATAGAAAAGGCACAATCTATCGGTAATAAGATATTTAATTTTATGAAATTGATTATTTAAGTATGCTATGTGTTTATATTTTATGTCTACTAAGTGTTTTGTTAAATGCTTAGGTAAATGCTAGTATGTAGTTCAGATAATGATCCTATATAGCACGCTCGATGATGTTTATGAAATGTTATTATATGCTTTCATGATATAATTAACATTATGATGAAATAGAATTGCAATTATAATTTACATTTGTATATGCACGGGTTGCACTATATTTGTAGGTATTGACATGAGTGTGTGTATGTGCATGAGTTTGGATCAATCACCACTTAGGAGAGTTGACAGATGGGCTCAGGAAGGTTGAGTTTAGGTATGGCTAAGTAACTAGAATTGCATAAATAAACATATCAGGGTGTACCTAAAAAGGCTAGATTCTCCATCGGGTAAAAGACTGAGCAATGTCGGTTTCATGTTTTCTAATGGTGTTACATGCCCATAAAAGCTTGACATCGAAAATAGAGTTGCATATGGGATGTCCTGAAGATCTGATGACAGTGTGGTGTCCTGTTAGTAAAAGACTATAAATTGTCACCCCAAAAAGAAACGAAATTAATTAAATGGTCTTTGGATGTTTAAGATCAATGGAGGGGACTTAGAATACTTGAATTTATACGCATAACATTACATGTATTATGGAAGCCCTAGATGAGGCTCGGTGTTGTCATTACATGCATGAGTCTACACTTCATGAAATGACATGGATTAGTAACATTGTTTATGTTTATTTATGTGAATTAAATGCTTGAAAATGTTTGTGATTGCATAACATTTCATGTGCATATGAGTTTAGAGATGATCTTAATAGGAAATACCCTATTGAGCTTTGGCTCACCATATATGGGGATATATTTCAAGTACAGGACGTGTTTCCACTTACGGGTCTCACTTGAGCCCACTTTGAGGACGAAGCCAGAATGTAGTTTTCATTTTGAGTTATTTAGTCTCATCTCATTTACTGTTAGTTGGTATATTTTGTTAAACGAACATCGTATATTATTTCATTTTAAAGGCATGTAATTAGAATTTTATGGACGT
Organism: Ilex asprella; assembly: GCA_023539305.1. Taxonomy (NCBI): domain Eukaryota; kingdom Viridiplantae; phylum Streptophyta; class Magnoliopsida; order Aquifoliales; family Aquifoliaceae; genus Ilex; species Ilex asprella. The sequence continues at coordinate 8,344,694 of CM042193.1, forward strand.
ATATTGTTTTTGAGAATGAATATATGTTGTATGATGATGGTAATGAGTTGATATTCAAGGTATACTATGCTTGGATATTGATGTTGGACCTTGGTAAGGTTATAATAGCATTATATGCATAGGTTGTGCGTTAGGTGAAGCTCTCGTACAAAGGAGACTCTATCCATATTTCATTAAGAAAAGACCCTTGGATTTAGGGGTGTCATAGCATGGTATCAGAGTATAGCAACAATATCACAAGTAATTCAAGTTTCAGTTAGTGATTAAGTGACACGAGAATTCGGGGTGTCACAACTTAGTATCAGAACATAGGTTTTAAGTCTTACATAGGTCTCGTGGGAAATGAGTCAATCAATTTCTGTTACGGAATGATTTAGGTTAGGAAATTGCATTTACGTGAATTGCATAATTTTGTTACGTACTACGTGTATAAATATATATACGCTTGAACATGAAGAATATGGAAAACCTAGGTAGAAATAAAACCTTGAGGTTGGAGTAGAAGAAAGAAAGAAAACATAGATGATCAAGACATAGCCTACTGGTAAGTCACTAAGAACGAACCAGTAGAAAGATTTTCTGTTTGGAACCTACCGGTGGGTTAGACTTAAACCTATAGGTAGGACAACTTTCTATTTTGGGACCTACTGGTAGGATAGACATAAACATACCCGTACGACAATCTTCTATTTTGAAATTTTCTGGTCAGTTAAACATAAACCCACCGGTAAGACAACCTTATGTTTTGGAACCTATCAGTAGATCGGACATAAACCTACCAGTAGATCAGACATACACCACTCCATTATGTATAAATTTTCTCCTCTGTGTCATGTCACATTATAAATCAACACTCGGAGAAAAATATTCCAAACTCTTGTTAACAAAGTGTAAGAATATTAGAGAGAATTACACTCAGACCATCTAAAATTTATTACTTAATCATTTAAATTTTCTTACATTTAAAATTTTACACATAGACTCTCTAATGTTAGTACCCATGTAATATTTAGACCCCTGTCGTCAATGTCCGTTAAAATATTCGTTAGTAAATTACATCTAGACCCTCTAAAATTTGTATGCGTGCATTATTTAGATTCCTCAAATTTAAAATATTATACTTAGACAATAAATACTTCAATCAGAAATAAAATATCAAATATTTTAAATTTTATAACCAAAATTCATGTTCTATTATGTCGTGTATTGATATAAAATCAAAAATAAAATCTAATTTTAAAAAAAAATTCTTAATTAATATATAATTATACTAATTATACAAATCACATAGATCCAAACAATAAATGTGAGCACAAGTTATGTTGGGCGAAACAAATTAGTGTTACGGTGTCAAAATGCACTTTTCAGTATTGTACTTTTTTTTGTAACTACTAAAAATACGTCACTTATGCACTTTTTTATTTTATAAATTTTTTTATCAACATTGTAGGTCATCTAAATTAAAATCAAAGGTAAAATTATTTTTCAACTCACAATACTATTGTGGTACCGTAACCCTTACCCGGCGAAAAGATCAATTTTTTTTTTATATTCATTTCAAATCAAAAAGAGCAAATAACTACCGTAAAATAGTAAGTGAGATGTTACAAGTGGAATTATCTCTTGTATGGGTAAGTGCAATGAACATGGATTACACTCGAATTTATATCGTAGAGTATTTAGATGTATTTCTTACTTTGAGAAGTTCGAAAGTTTCCTATCACTGGTAGTAGAGTTGGTTTTTTGTGGGGTTCCAAACCATTATTCGTTCACAATTATTGAGGTTGGGGTTAGTATATTATTTATGAGAAGGTTTCGTCAATGCCAATACATCTGTATATCCACTTCCTAAAATGTTGTAGCACTGTAGATGACTAATTGGATGATTTTTGTTTGTTGTAGGGTGGACTAGATATATTTGATATTCATGTTAGTTAACATACATAAATGAGATATTGAGTTGTGAATTATTATTTTTCAAATGATGCTATCCTGATATGAATTTTACTATTTAAGCAACCATAATCTTGAGATTGTTACAAATGTCACATATTTATTTCAAAAGTATATATTTTATTTTGAAAAACTTGGAGATGAGAGAATTCTATTAACTTTATATTAGTTGGATGAGATATTTAACTTATTTAAAGGTTTTGAATGCAATCTTTAGGAAATTATTGATGTTCTTTTGGGATTTATTTATTTAGACTTTGAATGATACTTAATTTAATTTATTCAATGGTTTATTTTAGTTATACTTTCATGATTGATGATTGATAGTTTAGTTCATGCCTATCTTGTAGAAATTGGGACATGACATGAGTTTATAAACGGATGGATCTGACACATCACAATTAATAAACGAGTTGAGTACGAGATAAACTAATCAAAATAAATGCACGATACAATTTGTTTATATATCAATTATATAACATTCGTACACGACACTAATAGATACAAATTAATAAATGAACCTATTATAGGTAGATTGTTTTTCCCTAACTTAGAAGTATTAATATATTGGAGAGAAATATTGTTTGTTGGAACATATATACTCTAATAGGCAAGTCTCGTGTAGTACTTCTTTTGAAATAAATTAATAGATTTGGATAAAAGGATTGAATTAATACTTGGTTAAAATTTATAATTTATACTTCAAGGGTATGTTTGGTTTAGACATTCGGAATGATCGGGTTGGACAAACTCATCTATCTCATGCCCATTCATATGAAGAAAATAATGTAAATTTAAAATTATTTCTCTTATATTTGATTTGGTTCAAATATTAAAAAGTTGTGGGCCCACCCTTACCCCTTACCCCTTACGACACTTTGTTTAAATGGAGTATTAAATAATAATATAACTATTAAAATTACAAAAAATCCCAACTTCATTCAAATACTCATAAACCTCATTATTTTAACCCAGGTAAACAACATAAATGCCCCTCGAACTTTAGTGTCCTTTTAAATTGGCTCTTGAACATTCAATTGTATCAATTTTGCCCTTATACTTTTATATCTGTACCAATCAACTCAATTTGTCTATTTCAGACGTTAAAACTAACGGCAACATGTAAAGCGTCAGGAACTAAGGGTTTAATGGATATTATACTCAATGGATGTGGGTTTTGGCGCCAAACTTCTTCCCATTTTCCTCTTCTTGTTGCTCTGTTGTTGCAATATAAATTTGCATCTTCTTTGTATGGCATGATTGGCAGATGATAGAAGGAGAAAGTGGGTTGTGCAACAAGGGCACTGTAGAAGCATTGGATTCAACAATGATAGAATCCATGAATGTGTCTTGTAACTGCGACACTATGGCATGTTGAAGGCCTCATGGACGAATCAAAATCCAAGAATGAGGTTTTATACCTATAGCAAATCCATGGTAACTTTCATTTGTGTTTTTTAAATAAAAGTGTTTCTCTTATCTTGTTTCCCTTTCCTGTGGCAAATAAGAAATTGTTTATCTTATTTTGTTTTATCACAGAATTTTTAAAGTGTTTTTCTTATAATGCAAATTTCATTTAGGCTGAAAAATGTAATTTCTTTATTTGGTGTGATCCACTTATGTGCCTTCGTGCGTGCTAGATAATTCTATGATTGATAAACCGCATTTCGATAGTAGAGAACAAGTTGAGAAAAGGAGAAGACGAGAGATTTGTTTGTGAATAGTGCTGATAATTTTGTAGTTGTTGTTGCGGCTTATGTGGAGTAGCAATCATTAAGATGTTGTAAATAGTTCATCTACTCAAAATGCACTGGGTACTGGCTGATAAATTACAAGAATTTGGGCACCAAAGTAGTACTGATGATTGTTTAACAAACTGTAAAATATATTGTACTGATGGCTCTTGTACTGATAGTTTTTATTATAATCAAGTTGTGTAATGCTTTTGGTAATGCAACTTGTTTTGGTTTTTCTTGTCTTTTTTTGTCTACTTGGTTGCACATGGACAATTGATGGGTCTAATGAAATTTCCCCTGAGGCCACATATCATGGCCATTAATGGGTTGCAACACATGTCAATGCACTCGTTCTTCACGACTGCATATGTTATAGACCAAAATTGTAAAATCCGAGCATTCGTGCGTACAAAAAAAATAAAAAAACATATATATATATATATATATATAGGAAATTATTTTATATAGTTAATGTTTTATTA
>CM042193.1:8349264-8391272 GCA_023539305.1 Ilex asprella
TATATAGGAAATTATTTTATATAGTTAATGTTTTATTATGTATATAGAAAAAATTATTATTATTAAAAAAAATGAAATTGAGTTATTTACAGAAATGCCATTGCATGACATTTCTTCCCAAGCTGCTGCCTGGCAGCACAAGGACTCACCTCAGCCTTCTCCAACCTTCCAGAGGGGTTGAGGATATGTATTAAGACCTCAGCAAGACTCTGGATAAGGAGAACCGCCAAGAGAAGAGAGAGGGAGAAGAGAGAAGCTAGAGAGAGAAGCTCAAAATTTGAAATTTTTGATCTGTGGAAGAAGCTACTTCGAACGATCAGAGGTATGCTACTAGGCTAATTTGATGGCTAGGAACCTCATGGTATCATTAGAATTGCATATCATGTACTGGAATTGCTTGATTTCATGTTTTAAATTTTTGGGTTCTAGATGTTTATGAAACGGGTTTGAGATTTGAGCATGATTTGAGTTAATTGTTTGGTATGGCTGAGTTTGGGAGGGCTTGAGGAGTTATTTGGTGGTGGATTCGTGGGTTGCCGTGGTATGTGGTGGTGTAATGGTTGTGTGAGGGTTTGAGAAGGTGAAAATATGATTTTGATAAAAACTTGTTTAAACTTTGAAAGGGGGCTTGGGTCTATTTGTGACCTCATAATTGGATTTGGAGGTCATTTGGGGGGGTAAAACGAGCAGTTGCAGGTCTGGACATATACTAAAAACCTTATTTTTTGTTAACTTTGACCTCTTTATTTTATGGGTTTAAGTTTAATTCAAAGCTTTAAAATTATGAGGTTTGTTAGAGTGATGTGTGGTGAGTGTTCAGGTTCAAAAATTAGGAGAAAAAGTGTATTGAGTAGGGAGAAATAAGGGTGAGAAGTAGGGAGGTTAGGCTGGTAGAAGGAAACTAGGGTTTTTGGTCAAGGTGCCCAAGGAAGAAGATGAAGGACACCAGTTCACCCCGTCGGCGCGTGAGGGCGCGTGTGATATCCGATTGACCTCTGGTTGGTCACAAAAGTTCCGTAACGTCCGTGCGGAGGTCCCGGTAAAATTTCAAGACAATCCAACGGCCAGATCTATATGAGGAGTAAAATAACTATTTTGACCTCCGGAGTCAATTTGACCTAGTTTTGAGTGATTTTGAGGAAATAAATTTTATATTCATCTTTAGGTAGGTTAATTGAGTATGTGTATTAAATTTCATCGAAAAATAACACTGTTTAATTTTTGGCTATTTCATATCAAAATACCGAGCAGGTAGGGTTTCACAATTCCGGAACAGGCGATGCTTTCCAAACTTGTTTCTAAATTATTCCATATATTATTTATAATGATTTAGCATGTTTTAAAATATATGATTGGGTGTTTTAAATATTGACGTGAATTCGGACCCGAATTAGGATTTTTGAGTGCGGTTTGCACTATTGTTTTAGAAATTATCGTGTTCCTTGAATTGTTCATATTGAAAGAAACTCTGGGATCCTTTTTAATGAAAATATAAGAGCACACGGGTCGAGTGAAAAAAGAGTTTACATTCCAGTTTGAGGTCGTAGAGGGTACTTATTGAGTTTGTAAATGTCTGGGTGCCCCTGTTGGTCTTCGGACTTGTGTACTGAAATGGATCGTATTGACTTGGGAGCGTATCTTCCTTGGGGTGAAAGTCCCCTTAATTATTGGATCGTATGGATCATATTGACCCTAAGTGGTCTATTAGGATGAAATGCCCTCCAGTGTAGCACTATACTCGAATTTCTGAATTCTCTTTTACAGTTTTGTTTAATTACTACAGTTTCAAATGAAATGATGTTTTTGTTGACGTATATGTATCAAATGCTTGTTTGGATTTCTGCCAAATCATGCTAATCTATGTTATTTTTAAACTCATTTGCTTGGAAATTGAGTCACTCTGTTGAGCTGTTGATGCTCACCCTACATTACTTTTCCTTTTTCAGATACGACGAAGCTGAGAGAGGTGTACATAATAACCTATTAAGGTTTCTGTATATATATTAGGAAGATGAATCCAAAGTTTGTAGTAGAATAAATGAAAACCTAATGTGTAATGTATACTTAATTAGATATTAGTTTGTAATAGTCTGGAATATGTTAGTGTAAAAGTATTGCATGTGTTTTTATAATAAGCTGTGGTTTGTATATTGTGGGTTATTATGCTATGTTACGCGACGACTCGGTATGATAATGTTCCATGGATTAAAGTAACACTTGTCACATATCGTGTTCGATTCGGGGTGTGACAAAAATCCATTGTTTGCATCTATCCCAACTGTTGTTAGTAGTTAACTAGAGTATATACCCATCAGGAAACAACCATCTATGCAAAAGAAAGGTCTGCACCCTACCAAAAACCCCTCTTTCAATGGTCCCAAGCAACAGTAAATCCTCTTAAACCTTTTATTTTCACCCTCAAGGTTATTTTCTTTATAATCAATTACTAATGTTGACTTTGGGTGTGTTCTTTTGATATTTTCACAACAATCCCGTAACTTACTGTGTTGTGCCTTCTCATCATCTTCAATTACATTTTTAGCAGTTTTTTTAGCTCTGAAAACCACATTTTTTTTAAACACCCACATTATAATCTTCTTCCATAGCTTCCCTAAAGGATTGTAATGGTCATCCAGAATTAGATCTAAGCTTATTCCTGTATGTTTTAGATAACCAATTTGTTGTTATATGTCTATTACGCCAGACCCAATTGTAGTTCTGGTGCACATCATTAAAACTCTTTATTTGTATTGTACTATTACCTTGCATCTTTGAGGCAAAAATCATCCATTTGCATGGTGGCTTGCATTTGACCCTCACCTTATGTTTCTCATTCCTAATAAATCTTATGTCTTTCCACTTCCAAATGGCATAATTCTTAATAGCTTCCTTGAATTGTTTGGTTGAGGCAAATACCATTCCCAACTTGAATTCATGTTTCCTTATGTCTGTTAATGGCCTAAAATCTGGATATCTCCTCTTCACAGTATCCAACTCATCATCATCAGATGATGATGAATTATGCAAATACTGAAGTTCATCTAATGCAACATTGTCAGATATAACATCATTCTTATTTACATTAATCTCAGTATTCATATTACTCTGCCCAACACCTTTATCCCTCAATCCACCCAATTCAGCTTCATTATCCACATAAGTATCAAACAAGTAGTCATCAGTTTGTCCATCACTGTTAGAGAAATCCTTATAATTTGATGTATCTGAGTCACATGCATTAGAATTTTCCTCATTTTCGGAATTCTTGCCATCATCTACAATGTCACATTGTGTATTGGGGATATACTCATCTTCATTTGGTGTGTTGTGTTCTAGGTATACTTCAATTACCCTAATATTGGGAACCCACTCCAACATTGTTGATATATCATAATCACGCTTTAATACCCTCAACCCTTTTGTGAGATCCACATGTGGAACTTTATACTGATAACCAACAATCCCTGTACACCCTAGTTCCTTTGTCATGTCACTTATCTGAGGGATGGAGATTTGGTCAAGATCACACCAATCAACATGCCTAATATACCCACCCTTATATACCATCTAGGGCATGCACTCAAATTTTCCACCATAATGCAACTCTATGGTGAATAACGTTGAGTTAACACCTGTGCAAAAAAGTTAGAAAACATCTTCAATCATACCAAATATATCCTATATCATAAACAATAAAAAAAAACACAAGACAACGCTTTGTCTCCCACTCAGATTAAGGAATATGGTAAAAAAACAACAAAATCCGTTTGAAAACAAGAGCTTGTAGAATATTAAACCAGTTCAAAACAAAACCCAACATCTTCTACACTTTTCAAATCCAATAACTGTATAAACAACTAATTTTACTACTTTCACACGTACAAATGAATTAAAAATTTCACACTTACCATACATTTGATCTAGATTAAAAACAACATCCAATGATCGGATTTCCCAAGGCATGTCTGCTTGATGAATACAAGCACTCTTCTACAAAACTATAATTGATTCTTCTCAATCGTCATTGGAATGAATTTCTGCACATGATCCACAATGAATTTGTGGCAATGAATACAAATCGAATTTGGAAGAAAACGTTTTGCGAGCTGTCATTCTCGAGGAGGGAAAAGGGAAGACATTTGACGCCAATACCCAGATCTATTGAATATAATATCCATTATGCCCTTAGTTCCTGACATTGTCCCTATTCCCGTTAGTTTTAACGTCTGAAGTAGATAGATTTGAGTTGATTGGTATAAATGTAAAAGTATAAGGGCTAAATTGGTATAATTGAATGTTCAGGGGCCAATTTAAAACGGACACTAAAGTTCGAGGGGCATTTATGTTGTTTACCCTTTTAACCCACCAAATAAGTGGATTTATTTAAGAAGATGTTCATGAAAATAAATATACTATTCATCTGGGTTTTAATTATTTAAGAGTGATAATATCGGACCAAAAATGTCTAACCAAATTGGGAATAAATGGAATAGAATAGAATATTTTAAAAGCTCGTTTGATAGACGTATTATAAGGAGATTAAATATTAGATTATACTATTTTTTATTTAATCGGATCAAATATTTTATTTAGTAAACAAATTTGATATCGTATTAATTTTAAAAATATATACTAATCGTATATTTTTTATACGATAGACCTATATTATGAAGATGTTTTAATATCACAAAAAAATGTGATAATATAATCCAGTTCAAACGTATTATTTTACATATTTACTATTATAACCTTAACTGATAAAATCAAGTTATCATTAATGTAACAAACACTGATCGAAGATATTTTTATTAATTCAACATTAATATGATGAAATAATTTTCAAATCAAACAATCGATTTGATTAAATAATCACTATTTAATATTTATGTTATACATTGCCAAATACTTAATACCTTATTTATTTTTTTTATTTTTTGATCCTTCGACTAGATTATTCAATCAAATCCATCGAAAACGAGCCCCGAATGTACTCTCTCCGAAGCTTAACAGCTTGCAAGTAGAAGCCCCCAAACCAGTGTCTACGATTCAACCGGTTCGATCCTCTGCAAACTAGGGTTCTTTCAAATTCCCAATTCTGACACATTTCATCGTTATATAGATATGCTTATTGTTGATTGTAGATCATTGGTCTATATGCAGGTACGCAAGATTTATAAGGCTCGAGCATTGAGTTAATATTCGTATTATCGGCATCATTCTATGTGAGTATTTGGAATTTGACGCTACCGGTTGATTCTTTTTATCAATCTTTGAGTCAAACTGAACCTCTGATTATATGAACCGAACCTTTTCCTCCACATTATGATACAATAGATTCTAAGAATAACGTAGGAAAGAGAAACCTGTACTAAAAGGACGAAAAAGAATAGCCTATTATGTTGCAGTCTTGTTTTAAAGAAAAAATGGGCATGATAGAACGAGTTGCATTACTCTCTCTCACATACACATTCGCCTCCCCATCATACAGTTTTACAATGAGTTTGGGACGCCTACGGAAAATTTGTTCCTTTGATGAATGCTTTGATCTTAAACCTTTTGTTTTTTGTATGAAAAATCATCTATGATACTGAAGATTTGGCTGATAGATAAGTGGTATTGTCAAGAGATGATGGTGATCTTGACCTATATCACCGATAGGCAGTTAGCATCGTCACAATTGATAAAGTTAATGATCCATTATCTACCAAACTATTATAGTTGGCAGAAATTTGTTTATGGGTTGAGAATGAGATCAACGAGTTTGGTTATCAGGATTGAGCTAAACATGGTGACCAAAAACAGTCGCTTTGATCAATATTAAATGAATTATGAACATATATAGCATTATATAACCACATATTTGTGTGATCATGGTAAGGCTCAATAAGCCATGATCTCCCGGTGTAAGTGTTTCTGGATAGTTGGCTGTAACTCTATGAAGAGGATGCAATTGAGGAGCGTGGCTTAAAATCCTAGCTCAATAAATATGCATCACATGAAGGTTTAAAGCTCAAATGTAATATGAACCGGGGAAGTTAAGAGAACCATTTACAACCTTTTGTCTTACTTTTGATGCTATTCTTCTTTACCCTTAATGAGTTAACTATTCTGCGTTGTCAGTCGATGCTTGTTTCAACTTTCAAGGATGGTTATCTTATCCACTTGGTGAAATCAATGTGGTGCCATTTTTAAACTAAAATTTTGTACTTGTAACATGCTAACTTCTTAAGATAGACATTCGTCTGTGGTTGTCTAAATATTTCTTCTTCCTTTCATAGATATCTTGCATACTTTGTAATTGGCATCACATATTCATGTTTGCATTTCAGTTGCAAGTGACTTTCATCACATTGATTAGAAGTTTTTCTAAACTTTAGTAAGCAATGATAGGTTACCTTTCCTGGGCCACCTGTTTCTCTTGATTAGCTCAACCCACCCTGAGTCTGAGTTTGAGTCTGGTACGTGGCTAGTTCGTGAAGGATCTCCACCTCTTGAGTGGGTTTAGGGGAGATGTGCTCTATCGTAAGTTATCCCCATTGACATCCTTATACAACACAAGATTGGTTTTTCAGATAAGTAAAGTAGGTTGTTCGGTCTCTCAAAAAGTTATCATCGAACATTGAATGCGTGTCTACAACGCTATATGCTTTCTATTCGATGATAATTGATTGAATGGAACGAAAGGAGAATTGTGCTCTTTAAAAACTGAAGACTCTCTTCATTGTAAATTTCTATGCGAAATGTCACACTTGTTTAGCAGAAGTTGGTATTGATATATGAGATCATGCAAACTTTGTATGTGTTCTTTTTTCTTAATCGATGAGACAAAACTAGTTGTATCTACTGTGTTCTTAGTCAGGACTAGATGGGCTCGTAAAATTCAACTAGCATGATGACATGTGGTTATTTTGTTGCAAGATGAATATGCTATTTGATTATATATCTGCCTGTTTCATTGGTCTCTATTTTTATTATTTTCTTCTGGTCACCTTCTAAATAACCATATATCATTTTGTTGTCTTATTGAACTAAATAACTTAACAAGAAGCTAGTTTATCTAATCGTATTAACTGATAAAGTTCATTTACTTATTAATTCATCGATATCTGCCCTTCATTTTAAGCTGATATATCTTTTAATTCATGATAACTTAGGGCAGACGATGAACTTGTTGATCAAAAGAAGCATCTTGAGGAATCTTGCAAGCGTAACTGTGTGAAGCCTATGATTGAATATGAGGTGAGGAAAATGGATATTTTTTAATTACTCTATATTACATTTCTAATGGCACTTCAAGACAGTGCATCTTGTATTGCTTCAGCCACTAATTACCAATCAAATGGCATACAAACCAGTATACTGTTTTCTATGGGGTGTCACCAACTACCAAATTGGCAGCTGGAATATTTTTACTTTATCACACGCTTTCTAGTTTGTCATTGATCATTCAACAGTTATTAAGCATTTGCAATTGAAACCAACAACTTCAGAGGTTGCCAACTTGGCTAGCATGCATCCTCATCTTTTTCTTTTTTAAAGTCAATATGCTCATGCATATCTCTGGTTCATGATTGTCTAGATTTTCCCATCTTTAAAGAAATCTCAAACATTATTTGTAATCTCACCGCACTCTTCTTTCTAGTTTAGATGTATATTTCATCCACACCCCTGACAGTGAGGTACCATTACCTGACAAACTGAAAAGTGCCTGCCATCATGTAATACCTTCTCAAAATAGAAATTTTAACACGGTACACCACCAAACAAACACCCTCTACACCAAACACCACTATCGTCCAGCCAACTCACCTTCCGCCACAGAGAGAGAGATTTTAGCTTCACTTTAAATGCAGAACTTGATCAATGGCAATAGTTTGAAACCCCAAATAAAACTTGGTCTTTTGCCCATATCACCGTCGACCTCAACTTTTTGAGAACCAATTGGAGGCAAGTTTTCAGGAGGTCCCAGATCATTGCCTCTACTTAAAAACAAAGGATATCTATGACCATCATAGTTATCAAATCGTGTATCGGAAGGCGTATCGTTTTTTAAAAATAGTGTATCGTATCGCGTATTGTATCGTGTATCGTAAGATACGGTGCAATTTTAAATAAATAATAAAAAAATATATATACCTTTGAAAAAGAATTATACATTCATAAAAACATAGCATTTTATTAATACTCCACCAACTATTCAAGTTATCAACATAGTCCACTAACATTATAATGCAAAGTTCACAACCATAATTCACTAATTCAAACTTGAAACACCATTGGATTTTGTAAATAAATTAAAAAATTAACATTAATCAAGATTCAAAAATTTTAATATAAAAAAAAATTGGCTTTGTAAATAAATTAACATCATTTTTTCCACTGTACAAGACCACATGTTTGCCGGAGTACTTGCCTAGCCCAAAACGACATCGTTCCATAAAAAAAATTAAAAAAAAATCAGTCTATCTAGCCCAAAATAACATCGTTCCGTAAAAAAAAATTAAAAAATTAAAAAAAAAAAACAGCAGTTGCACGTATCGTATCGTAAAAACGTATCGTGTATCGGACGATACAGCGCAAAAATGATACAGAACTACGATCCGTATCGTTTTAGCCCTGTATCGTGACGTATCGTACGATACGTATCGCGTATCGTACGATACTAACAACTATGATGACCATCAGAACTCTGGGAACCAAGTGGGCTAAATCCATTGTCATTGGCTGCACCACCACCACTTTCTTAGTTAATGGCGTAGCAAGTTGACATCTACTGCAGAAGAGAGGATTCACTTTATAGTTTACATAACCACGTCTCTACTAGGCTGCACATGAAATGCCGAGATGCTCGGACCTTTTGGATTATAATCCAAGTTGAGAGTATAGTTATGGAAAGTGGATCACAACCATGGTCGTGGGGATTAGGTGTGATAATTGAGCTGAGCCGACCGAGCTTCATTATGCTCAGTTTCGGTTCGAGCTCAAATTATTGTTCAAGCTTGAGCCAATCTTGACCCCAAAACGAGCTCCAAAATTAAATGTCAAATCACCATTTGCAAATCCAAAAGCACAAAAGCCTAATCAATATTATGTAACCTAAAACATCACACATTCCAAAATCCACCGAGTTTATAAAAATTCGCTCATATTCGATTAAACATGCAATTCATAATATAAAAAAATTGCAATCGCAACAAAAATGGACTTACAAAGAACAAAAATTCGAGGCAAAAGAGGATAAAAAACAAGAGAGAAAGATCATAAGCAATGGAAAAAAAAAAGAAATAATAAGATACTGGAAAAATCATTCGTACAAATCGACCCAATAACAATATTGTTTCTGTTGGTGACTTATGAAAAGTAATCCTTCTTCAATCTCAAACTTCTTGGTGGCAAGGAACGAAGAATTGTTTTTCTCCGAGAGTTTGTGATAGAGATCGAAAAAGAATTGGATAAGCTTAAATCGAAGAATTATATTTTATTATTTGTTTTAGTATTATTATGTTAATTAAGGAATATTTGTTTGACTATGAGTACTGGTTAGAGTTTGACTAGGCAATTGTTATAGATTTTTAATAGGATAGGAATTTGAAAGCTCGATTATGAATTTTTTTTAGAATTTTAATAGGACAATAATTTTTATTTGGGTAAGAGACTTAACCTATCTATCTATATGGATGTAATCCCAAGATTTTCAACCATGGTTCTGAATAACGGTAATGACCACCGTAATTGTAACAGTAACGTTGTAATGGATGCGGGGTAAAACGGGCGTTACGTAACGGTAATGGAAACCGGATGCGTGAATTTTTTTTTTCAACTCACAACTTCCTATAAAACATGAATATTTTCATGTTTCAACTTAAAATTATGCAAATATGGGTGTTTAGTGTGCATTTTATTGTATTATAATAAACATGATAATAAAATATCATAAGTATTAATAATATTTCTTAAGTCACTATATGCATCAGGGACCTTTCCATTAGCAAACAATTGAACAAATGAAATGCATAATTACAAATCTAACAATTTATTAAATGAAACATATTGATAGAACCAAAATGATTTTTAGAATTGTACAATACAATAAAAAAGAGAAAGCAATAGCATTATCTTTCAATAATCTCACCACCAAAAAGAACGACGCAGAGGATCCAAACATTGAGATTGCGATTGAGATTGATCTTGGTTACTTCCACTATCATCATTCCATCTTGTGGGTAACATATAAGTAAATGTTCCAAATTCAACTCCATCTTGTCGTGGTTGCTCTTTATATGTATGCAATGTCAAGTAATTGTTAGGGTTCAAAAGCCTTAAAGAATTATCTTCGGGATGTAATGGTGGAGGGTAGTGTTGAGGAGAATTACTATAAGGGTAGGGCCTATAACTAGGATTGCTTTGTGAACCTTTTTCTGGGCTATGTCGAGGCATTTTCAATTCTATCTCAAAAAAAGTATACGTCATGTAGGAATAATAAATCAATATATTAAATGGATTAAAAGATTAATTTATAGTTATTTATTCTACCACCTGTATGTTCTATCTACTCCAAATAAAATTAGTGAATGGTAAGACAAATAGTGACACACAATCTTTATTTAAAAAATAATTGATGAATTATGGACCCACAAAACATTTATTAAAATGATTAGTGCCTATACTAAAATTAGTTAATTGTGATTAAAGGTGTCAACTCTGACCTGTTGATACGAACCCAACACAAGCGATTATAAAATTGACACGATTATTAAATATGCATAATGAATAATTTAGACTAATGTTTAATACTTATACCACAATAAATATATATTTTTTTGTGATACTAATGTAAATTCCATTAAAATAATTAATAAATTTTATTAAAATTATTTAATTAAACGTGTTTTATTTGACCAAAAATATATCTCAAACACATTATTATAAATTTATAATATCTAAAGATCTAATGAGATAAGACAACATTATATCATTAAAAAAATGAAAAAAAATAAATGTGGTGGCTGAAATGCTGAGAGAAATAGATAACTTACTGTGATTAAAAAAAAAAAACAGAGGCTGTGGGTGATAACTAATAACTGGGTAAGTCATTATATCAAAAAAACAAAAAAAAAAGTAAAAGAAAGAGGCGGTGGTGGGTCGTTCATTTAAGTCATTATATCCACCAAATCAAAAACAAAAAAAGAAAGAAAGAAAGAAAGAAAGAGGCTTTACCTAGTAGAGAAACTAAGTCGATGGAGCGAGCGATGCAAAACATGAGGATGCAGAACAGGAGGAGATCGACTCGTCTTTGATCGTCCAAAGCAAACAACAACCACACCGACCAGAAGAGATCACAAATCTATCACTGGTCAAGCTTTCGAGTTCAAGTCAAACAGAGCTGAAATTTTTGGAATATTTAGAAATTTTTTAGAAGATAACACAGATCTGATCACAGGTGCGGTTTTAAATTTTTATTTGAAAGATTTTCTAGATCTAGACATATATTTGAGTGAATAATAGAAGATGAGAAAAGTTTGTTGAATTTGGGTCTAAAGTTTTTGGGCTTGAAATTGATTTTTGGGGCTGAACTTTGGGTTTTATACACAAATGAATTTTTCGGGTTATAATGGGTCAAAGTGGGCGTTATGGGGCCGTTACGGCTGTGAATTTCATTC
Source organism: Ilex asprella (assembly GCA_023539305.1). Lineage (NCBI taxonomy): Eukaryota > Viridiplantae > Streptophyta > Magnoliopsida > Aquifoliales > Aquifoliaceae > Ilex > Ilex asprella. The sequence goes on from CM042193.1 coordinate 8,360,925, forward strand.
TTCCCATTATATTGGACCGTAACGGAATCGGAGTTTGCCGTTACTGTTACGTAACGGCCGTTACGCGCCGTAACGGCCGATTTTCAAAACCATGTTCCCAACTATTTTATTGTTGAGTGTGATATAGTAAAAATTGTTTATCAGTGGAGAATTTTGTGTGTTTCTTGGCCGATTCTTTGTGAGAATAAAGTAAACCTCCCGTCCTAGGTTCTAGGTTTTATGACTGGGAAAAATATAATCCAAATATATGTATGGTAAAACTAGCCCTACCTAGTGCAACGCAAGCCGTATTAGGCTCGTATCCAAGTAGCTCGAATCATTTACCAACCCTAGTGGGGATAGACGATAAGAGGGTAGGAGTAATTTGATTGGTTACTCATTTTGCCAGAATATATGTGTATATATATATATACATATTATGGAAAAGAAAATACAATAGCCAATTTTGTATAGTAACAGTTTATGTTAATGCCGTTAAAAGACAATCATTGCTACGGGGTGTCACTGAAGTTTGAGCTGATACAGTGGCTTGAAGTTTATAGTAATTTAGAGGGAGCGTGGATGAAAATTTTCATTTTTTAATATCTTGGAGGCACTATTAATAAGTAAAGGATATATGGAATCGGATGTTTGCTCATAGAAGCCAAGACAAGTAATTGAAGTGGATATGTGCTCCTAGAATATTTTCTAGTAATGAGGATTGGTGTGGGCCTCAAGTACGATTCTTGTTGCAATGGGGGATTTACAGTATTAGTGATAAGAAAGGTAAACATGGGGAAAATGAATACACAAGGTGTCCACTTATCAAGAAAAAAAAGGGGGCATCTGCAGAGTTTTTCACGACATGATCCCTAGAGAGTTAAATGGCTAGGATTCTTGTTTCTAATATCCAAGTCCTGGGGGGAACATACTTTTGAATTTAGGCTTTACAAGGGAAGAAATGATGCTGCCAAATGACCCATTCGGTTAGTTCATTGGTAAGTTGTCCACTTGTCAAGAATAAAAGTTCATTAGTATGCTGTCTCCATCCCCTTATTTAAACAGTTCTTTTTTTTTTCCGGAACATATTTTCCTAAAACAGTTATTTTTGTGTGTGTATGTGTAGTGGTGGGAAATGAGAAGGGGGGGTTGCTGGGGTATTTGAGATTAACTTGATGCATGTTGAATTGTGGTCACTGAACTTGCTTCTGCTCTTACTGGGTAATTGTTAAAATATTATTACCTTCACATTCATCATGTGCAGCCATTGCTTGACAGGATGAAATAGCAGTGTATAGCTCAGATATTGAGGGAATTTGGTATGGCATATATGGGATTGATGAGTTAGATATTCAAAGATTTCTTTTTGATTCATTGCATCATCTTCTTTTACTTGCCTGAGAAAAATCACTTGTAAGTGACTAATTCTTGGTACGACATACATCCACACATGTACATGATTTCTGCATTACACTCGAGTGGTCAGTTTGGAGTTTACTCGTATGGTCTTTCTATCCATGTAAATAGGAGATAAGCAAAGCGGGTGATAATTTTTGAGGCCATGGTTTATTTAACATTTGGGGTCTTTAATGGACTTGAATTGGGTAATTGTTAATTGATGGGGGGTGTGTGTGTGAAAAATGGTGCTTTACATATGCAGGCATGTGTTAAGAGAGTTGAAGGCGATGAAACTGGGAATAAACATTGCACAGGGCAGTACTTTGATTACTGGTCTTGTGTTGATAAGTGTGTAAGTCTTCTTAATTCATTATTGACAATGTTTATTATATACGTTGCTACCCCGATTCATCAGCTCTTACTGCCCATCCTGTAATGCAGGTTGCACCAAAACTGCTTGCACAACTGAAGTGACTTGAATCTGGTCCAATGGTATCTCATTGCCGTGTGTTGTCACCTGGTTGCAACCTCAATTTGCTAAATGTTATTGTTTCCCTTTTTTTGTTCCCCTTTCCCTACTTATCTGGGCAACTTGTTAAATGTTTGTTTGGTTCGTTTTTCATCCAAAAATGTAAGGTTACTTGCTCTCATACCTTGGTAAACCTTATTCGTCCCGGAGTTGAATCTTTTTGAGTCAGAATAAAGGGAATTTTGTGCGACTATATTTATATGCTGTAGTAGTTTATAATGATTGAGCTCTGGTCTTGATGCAATGATAAAGTTATTTCTGTTATAAACATCACGGATTTTGAGTCATGGAAACACTCTGTCCACATTCAGGAGCCAGACTCCGTAGTATTACTAGCATTGACTGGAATGCGCAATGATCCAGTAGGTCTCAATCAGATTTTGTAACAGATGATTTATTATTGACGCAAGTTACCAGTTTAGTTTTGGTAACAACTCACATATTGAAAGATCCTAAATGTACTTGGACCACTTGTGCTTTTTACCTGACCTAGGCGGTTTGGAAAAATAATTTCCAAAAAGAAGTGATTTATAACTTACTTTGCAAACTTAGGTAATTGAAATGACGTTTTTATCTTAAAAATGTCATTTTAAATGATGTGTTTAAACTCAATCTAACCATGCCAATAAAAGAAGATTGTTGATTTTTTTTTAAATGTAAAACAAAAGCATTATGCATAGTCTGTTCAATTTTTTGTTTTTTTGGTTTTTTTTTCAAGTAATTATCTTTAATCGAGTTGAAACAAGATAAAAAATTATATGCAAATTGATGTTTTCCTGAGAAAGATAAAATAAATTGTCAAAAACAGGATATATTGTCCTACTATAATATTTTAATAATGAGTTGTTTATAGTTCCCAAAATGTGTTTTTTGTGTATAGAGTATTGATATGCATTATTTTTATTGATACTTTTACAATTGTTATGAATATTTTTGTTATTGTTGTGATAATTATTTTTATTTATAGAAGTGGTAATTTTTTTTATATTAAAAAAAATAAAAACAATTATTACAATAGCAATAAATTACGCATATAATTTTTTTTATTATAAAATAATTGAAGACGACAAACTGCACAGCTTCATTAAGGCGGCGATGGCCTTTTTCATAATCAATACGTATCTCTCGTCCAATACTCCTCTAAATCAGGCAAATCTCCTTCAGCTCGCTCTCTCTCTCTCTCTCTCTCTCTCTCTCTCTGAGCTCTGCTCTGTAACGCAACCTTTCCAACACACACAAACGCACGCTTTTCGCGTATTTGTATCACTCAGTGATCATCTCATAGTCTCATCGTAGTACATCACACCAAGTTAGTTCTCTCCCCTTTTCGAAATTTTACTTGTAATTTTGTTTAGATTATAGGTTAGTTAAGACTTTATGGATTGATTGAATTTTATGCGGTATAGATTGAACTGCAATTTTCAATACGTACAAATCGACTATATATATGACAAGTGCACAACACGATTAAAACCATAGATTGAGCTTTTTCTCATCGAGTTTTATAATTGTATGATTTTCACTGCATATGCCAATGGATATAATTGTCTAAAATTTGTTGTATAGGTATTGAAATTTTGGTTATTTATTTGAGATTTGGGTTTTTGGAGGCTCAATTTCTCGTATTTTGAGACACTAATTATTAGTCGAAATCACAAACACCTCTATGGGTCGAAAGAAGCCGACTGGCCGAGAGGACGAGAACACCGCCGCCACACAGGGCGGTGGTGGGAAGTCCAAAAAGAAAAACCTGGTTATTGAGGACGATGAATACTCAGTTGGGACTGAGGTATTGGAAGAACAATCCGTTCAGGAAGAGACCATAGCGCCAGCTATTAATAAAAAGAAGGGTAAGAAGGGAAATTCAAAGAGTTCGCACATCACAGGTGATGATGATGATATAGAGGTGAAAGATGGAGAAGAAGAGGATGATGTTCCAGTAACTCAATTTGGTGGTAAAAAGAAGAGTAAGCCGAAGAAGAGTGGAGGTAACAGTGTATTTAGTTCTTCAAATTTTGGGTTACTTGGAGAGGAAGATGAGGATAATGACGGAAGTTCGGTTGTGATTCAAGACAGGGATGACGAGGGTGTTGGTAGTGAGGAAGAGAATGAGAGTGTAGTGGCTTTTACAGGGAAAAAGAAGCCATCAAAGTCAAAAAAGGGTGGTAATGTGTTTAGTGTGGCAGCGTTTGACGCGGTTGATGATGTTGATGAAAGTGACATGATGGATAATGAGGATGAGCCTGCTATTTCTTTTATGGGAAAAAAGAAGCCATCAAAATCGGGTAAGAAAGGTGGCGGCATTCTGTTTGCAGTGACTGATTTTGATGGACTTGATGAAGGGGGCGAGGATAAGGACGAAACTAAAAAGGATGAAGATGATTCTGAGATTAGTTTCGCGGGTAAGAAGAAGAAGTCTTCAAAATCTTTGTTGAAGGTCAGTAGTAATTCATTTAGTGTAGCACTGCTTGATAGAGAAAATAACGAAGATGCTTCTGTTTCTAAATTGGGTGGTGATAATATTGATGATGATTTTGGTGCGTCGGAGGAAGATGCGTCAGTTATTATGTTTTCTGGTAAAAAGAAGCCTTCCAAAAAGAAGAATAATAGTGTTTTCAGTACACTTGATTCTGGGCTTGGAGATGGATCATCGGATGCGGTTGAACCTGAACAATTTAGTGTGAGCACTAGTACTAAAGAAGCTGATGATTCTAAAAGCAAAAAGCAGGTCAGTGAAGAACTGGCCGAAACTTCAAAGAACAAAAAGAAGAAAAAGAAGGGTGGAAGAACTGCTCAAGAAGAGGATGACCTTGACAGGATTCTAGCAGAACTCGGTGAAGAGTCTTCTATATCAAAACCTGGCCTATCTCCATCTCCTTCTCATCCTCAAGAAGCAGAGCTTCAGACTCAGCCTGAGCCAGTTGGGTCTGCAGATGCTATAGGTGAAAAGGAAACCGAAGAGGAAGGTGGGGTGGAGACTGCTGCCACAAAAAAGAAAAAAAAGAAGAAAGATAAGGAAAAAGAGAAGAAGGCTGCTGTAGCTGCAGCTGCAGTGGAAGAAAAGCAAGAAAAGCTGGAAGAAACAAAGACTAAAGTACCAGATAAGAAAGTCCCCAAGCATGTAAGGGAGATGCAAGAGAGACTTGCCAAGCTTAAGGAAGCAGAAGAAAGGAAGAAGAGGGAAGAAGAGGAGAAGTTAAGGAAGGAAGAAGAGGAGCGGCTTCGGCAGGAAGAACTTGAAAGACTAGCAGAAGAGAAAAGGCGCTTGAAAAAGGAAAGGGAAAAGGAGAAACTTTTGAAGAAGAAACAGGAAGGGAAGCTTCTAACTGGGAAGCAGAAGGAAGAAGCTCGTAGGTTGGAGGCAATGAGGAACTATATACTTGCAAATGCGGGAGTGCCTCCTCCTGGTGGAGACACTGGTGGTGCCCCGGCAAAACGACCCAAGTATCAAACAAAGAAGTCAAAGCCGCATCCTCAAACCAATGGTGTGGCCATTACAAAATCTTTTGAAAGCACGGAAGCAAAGGAGAACCAGCAGGAAACTGTGTCAGAGGTAGATTCCCAGGAAACAGAGAAGATCGAAGAAGTGGAACAGCTGAATGTGGAGAAAATGGAAGAATCTGAAATGGTTGAAGAGAACGGAATTGAAGAAGAGGATGATGACGAGGAATGGGATGCAAAAAGTTGGGATGATGCTGATCTGAAACTGCCTGGTAAAAGTGCTTTTGCCGATGAAGAGGACTCGGAACCTGAACCTGTGGTCCAAAAAGAGAGAAAGAATGTACGACCAGCTACTTGTGATGCGTCACCGCCTCCTGGAGCTGCCACCCTAGCCATTGCTGCCCAGAAAGTCGCCTCTACTCGACCAGTCAAATCTGAGGACGTTGAAAGTAACAAAACCCTTCTGGAGAGTGGGCTTACAGACAAGAATAAACGAAAAGAACCTCCAAGGAACAAGGAACAAGCAAAATCAGATGCTTCCTCCAACCATGAAAGTAATCTCCGTTCCCCAATTTGCTGTATTATGGGTCACGTAGATACTGGTAAAACCAAGCTTCTTGATTGTATACGGGGTACTAATGTTCAGGAAGGTGAGGCTGGAGGTATTACACAGCAAATTGGTGCGACATATTTTCCTGCGGAGAACATACGGGAGAGAACCAAGGAACTGAAAGCTGACGCTAAGCTTAATGTCCCAGGCCTATTGGTTATTGATACACCAGGGCATGAATCTTTTACTAATTTGCGCTCTCGGGGTTCAGGTCTATGCGACATTGCAATTTTGGTTGTAGACATAATGCATGGTTTGGAACCACAGACCATTGAATCACTCAATCTGTTGAAAATGAGAAATACAGAGTTCATTGTTGCCTTGAATAAGGTGAGTTACCTTGTCAGTATTTCCATTGGAGTACAATTGCTTTTTGTTCTATTCTGTAATTTTTAATCTTGGTTCATTGATTTCACATTGTGCAGGTGGACAGACTTTATGGATGGAAAACTTCTCGCAATGCACCAATTGTGAAGGCAATGAAGCAACAGTCGAAAGATGTTCAAATTGAATTTAATATGAGGCTTACTCAGGTCATTTGTTGTTCCTTGTTTTCTATCAGTGTTATATTGTCAATTTGGTGAATCTTGTTCCAATTTTTTTTTTGGGATATTTCAGGTCATCACACAGTTTAAGGAGCAAGGGTTAAACACTGAATTGTACTATAAAAACAAAGAGATGGGGGAGACTTTCAGTATCGTACCTACTAGTGCAATCAGGTATTCATCAGTCAGACTCCTGGTCTATCCTTTTTGTGACCAGCTTTCACATTCTTCTGCTGCATAATATGAAAAATGATGTCTCTTTGTGTTGCTTTAACATTTTGATTTTTGGATGCTACAGTGGTGAAGGCATTCCTGACTTGTTATTATTACTGGTTCAATGGGCCCAAAAGACAATGATAGAGAAACTTACGTACATCGATGAATTGCAGGTATACTCCCTTCTTCTGCACTTTTATCTGTGAGATGTATTGCAGCTATAAATTTCCGAATGTGGGTCACAAAAATTTTTTTTTTTTTGGGGGCAGTGCACAGTTTTGGAGGTAAAGGTTGTTGAAGGCCATGGGACAACCGTTGATGTGGTGTTGGTTAATGGTGTGCTTCATGAAGGAGATCAAATAGTTGTGTGTGGCATGCAGGCGAGCATTTATTACTTTCTTGCTCCCTCAGATCTATTGTTATGATGGCTGTCAAAATCTTACATGACATTTTCCATTATAGGAACCTATTGTTACCTCAATTAGAGCGTTATTGACGCCCCATCCAATGAAAGAACTACGAGTTAAGGTAAGGTTTTGTTGTGAAATTTTTACTCGCTTTCTCCTGTAAAACTTTTAGATATTATTTTGCTAATGTTTTTGTGTTTTATTCTGGTGTAGTTCGTAAGGAAAATTTATAAGTGATAATGGTGTATTCATTTAGATTTAAGCATGAGAAGTAAATTTAAGGAAATTTTGTGGACAACTGTATTAATGCACATTCCAGTGGTTAAATTCCATCTCATCGTGGTTTATGTGTGTGCCTTGATTGAATTTTACCTAGCTGGGAAAAAATCTCAGTCTTCCTAATTATTCAAGGTCTAGAACCATGCCAAAATGCATCTGGTGAGTCAGCAATTCGATTGGGAAGCTTACTCTTATTAGAGAGAGTAAGATTGAGCGTCTGGGGAATACTTTGAATTCTTCCATACAGCCCCGCCCCCACAATGGCCCCATAAAACCAGACAAAAAATAAGTTCAGTCTCATCTTGCGGGCTGCCTTGCAAAAAATAGAGAAAGGAGAAAGAGGGGGATGAAGAGAATTTGCTTTATCCATATCCTAGTTGTGGAAGAGTCGCGTATTATTTTGTGGCCTCGGGTCAGAAGATACACCGCCATAGCTTCTAGTTCGGGACTTAGCCTCTCCAAACATCGGGTAAACCTGATTCCACACTGGGAGTGACACCCTTTCTATCAATTGCTTACAAATTGGCCACAAATAGAGGGAAAACAAAACATAATGGAAATGCTCAGCCTCGTATGTTATATGAAGATAAATGATTAGGCTGCAACTTGATTTTGATGGGTTGAATAGAAAGCAAACTGGGTCTTACCTGATATGTTGAACAACTTTTATTTTGACCAATAAACCCTACCTGAGGGTTGCGTAAGTGGGGGTTATGTGGCTGATCTCAGTGGTGGTAAATTTAGTTGGGTGGGTTATGTGGCTAATGCTCAGGGGAGGTAAGGTTAATTTAGTTGCATTGTAACTTTGACCTTCTCACGCTTTATTTTGTATATTTTATTCATGTACACCCACCAAAGTATTTATTTGTCGAATTCCCTTTGTGTTATGTTCTTATGGGCATGAATGCAAGATTGTGACAAAAGTTCGGAGATAAATACAGAATTGAGCTGCTTCCAACTTTCGGCAGAAGAAAAAATAAATATTCTTTATGTTCAACAGAATCAATACTAGAAGAAAGTGAACTGCCATAGTTTTTAGCAAGGGAAGAAAAAGATAATAAAAGCAAGAAAGAACTTGTACATTGTTGTTCTTCAATGATTTGATCAGATTTGTACATTGTTGCTGTTGCATAATTATGCAGCATAAACTCTGGTTTGAAAAGGGAAAAAATCGAAGTGCCAATCTGAAGTTCCAAAACCTACCATGGAAGATTTTATTGTTCTTTATTCCCATAATTTATGTGAGTCAGATGCTAGCCAAGAAAGTGCCATTTTAGGGCCATTTGTTCCCCAACATACAATGCAAACTCAGAGGCAACCTGACCCTAATGGAGAGAATTTGGATGGCTCAGCCCCACAAAATTTTAAAATCAAATAAAGTACTTAGGCAACAGAAATGTTGAAATGTATGGAGCAAGATCATGTAACTTTTCTTTCGAAAAAAGAGAGAAAAAGGAGGAAAGAGCTAAAGGAACTGAAAACTTAGAAGAGATTATGTTTTAAGATGGTTATAGAGTGGAAAGGAATATAGTTTTTGTAATCTGTTAGTTTTTTTTTTTGCAAGAAATTCTATATGGGTGATTTTCTGAGCCTTCAAAGCCTCTGTTCCAATGCTATTCAATTTCTTCAAAACATTATATCTGAAGCCTGTAGCACCAGCACCTAGACCTTGAAGAATTAAATAAGTTGATGCACAGTTAAGGAATTACCAAATGATTTTTGTTTCTCTCATACAGTTGAAACCAAAAGTTATTCCCCATAAATGATGTGCATTTGTTTGTCTGTTAATTTTACACTTTTTTGGGAAGATTCAAAGTACTCAATGAAGTATCGATAAATTTGGTGGTTGTATGATTTCAGGGAACGTATCTGCATCATAAACAAATCAAGGCTGCCCAGGGTATCAAGATTGCTGCACAGGTAAGGTTAATTTACAAAATAATGATGGCATTTTACCTAACCTTGTTTCTTTCAATAATATCCGAATCTTCTTCCTTATAAAAGATATCAAAAGCGAGTTACTTTTAAAAAGTCAGATTGCCCTTGGTTCACCAGAAAAAATGGAATTGAGCTGATCATTACATAAACAGATTTGTTATATTTTCTTGTGCAGGGCCTTGAGCATGCAATTGCAGGCACTGCTCTATATGTAGTGGGGCCTGATGATGATGTGGAAGATATCAAGGAATTAGCCATGGATGATATGAGATCAGTAATGAGCAGGATTGACAAGAGTGGCGAGGGAGTTTATGTTCAAGCATCTACTCTTGGGTCATTGGAAGCATTGCTGGAGTTCTTGAAGACTCCGGCGGTAAACATACCTGTTAGTGGAATAGGTATAGGCCCTGTGCATAAGAAGGATGTCATGAAGGCTAGTGTCATGCTTGAAAAGAAGAAAGAGTTTGCTACAATTTTGGCTTTCGATGTGAAAGTTACACCAGAGGCTCGGGAACTTTCAGATGAACTTGGTGTCAAAATATTCCTAGCTGATATAATTTATCACTTATTTGATCAGTTTAAGGCCTACATTGATAATCTGAAGGAGGAAAAGAAGAAAGAAGCTGCTGAGGATGCAGTATTTCCATGTGTTCTCAAAATTATGCCAAATTGCATCTTTAACAAGAAGGATCCGATTGTTTTGGGGGTTGACATTCTTGAAGGCATTGCTAAGGCATTATTCTTGCTTTTAGTATTTGTAGTATTGATAATCCTGAAAACAAATACCGAGGAAGGACATCCTACATTAAATTTGGCTTCAGCGTCGGATGTCCTTCCTCAGTATTTGTATTTGGTTGAATTCTTGCATATTTCATGGAGACAATCCTGGGATTTGTGGAGCTCTCAATGCATAACCTATTAATTCAAATGATGATGTGGGTTTGAGTAAGAAAGGGTAGCTAGGAATTTCACTTGGTTTCCACAGGAGACTCTGTTTGATTAAGCTGAGGTGATTTACATGCTATCACCTACAAGTAAATATCCTGATGGTAAAATTTGCTTGTGATGTATTCAAAATAATGGGAGATGAGTAACATGGTAATTTCTGAATTTGCAGGACCTGGGCTGTGGTGGGTAGTAGTTTAGATTGAGTTTTGTTATTTGGTCCTTACATGTGATGTTTATTAGTCTTATTTAGAAGAAAAAGATATGGTGTTTTGTAGTTCGGGTCCTTACAGAAAAAGAAGAGTGACTGGTTATGAATATCTAAATAGTCTCGTGTCTTGCAATTCAAGAGAGCGCCAGTATTGGTGAAGCTTTTGTAATGCATGATGCAAATATCATAAGGAGGTGGAACCTAAGGGATTTTGAGTGGGATTGCTGAACTGTTCTTCTTCTGTCAGTTGATTTGTTAGCTTAAAACAGAACCCCCTTAATTCTTTAGCCTTTCACCTCAAAATATAATTGCATTGCCACATTCTCCGGCCAGAAATTTCATTCCTTCTGTGAAACATATTCAAATGCTTTCAAAGTCAACCACCCATTTCTTGTTTCTTACTATAAAGTAAGCCAGAGTGTTATTACACTTCCTCTTTTTTTTTGTCACTGATATCTTTCCTACTCATTCATCATATTGATCTTGTTGTGCACAATCTTGTAATTTTTAAACATTTCATGGCATGGAAAGAATTGCAGTTTCCACTATGCTTACATCTTTTTCTATACCTTTCTATTTTTTGGGGGAATGTTTTGATGTTTCTGGCTGGAGTTCTGTTTTAGTCACAAGATTGATAATATCATATTTTTTTATGTGCGCGTGTGTATTGAATTAGTTTTGGGTATTAAAATATTACCATACCTTTTTGTATCACTGTTTATTTGTGTAAGACATCTCATTTTTTTATCTGCATTTATACAGATTGGAACTCCAATTTGTATTCCCCAGAGGGAGTTCATTGATATTGGGCGGATTGCATCAATTGAGAACAATCACAAGCCAGTTGATTATGCCAAGAAAGGCCAGAAGGTTGCCATTAAGGTATGAGACCTAGATGAGCACAATCTCTGGTATCTTTGTTGCCAATTGCCATTAGCCTCTTTGTATGTCCTGGAAAATAGATCAGCGTGTTATATTTTCTTTTTTCATTTGTGCACAGGTGGGAAATTTTATTGAGAGAAGGTATCACAACCACCAAATAAGAAAGCTATATGATCTTCTGTTGAAATCAATGTAGCTCAGATGTGGACCCTGTATCACATGAAAGAACAATATAAAATGTATGTAGACACTGACATTATAAATACTGCAGACCAAGACACCAACACTGGGGGACGGGTGATTACAAAATGCTGGAGAGATGAATATTGGTTAATATATTATATATAAGTATATATATAATTACAAAATACGTATACTATATGGGGCAGATAAACATTAGTTAAGCCGTCATGTATATGCCCCTCCCAGACCTCCATTAATGGGGTCTAAAGTATTGTTATATTATTATATATGAATAGCATGATGTGGAAGATAAATCTAACAATTGCATAATTAGCACCACTAATTAGGTGTCTTCTTAAATTAAAAATGAGTTTTCTTATACTTGGAGTGTCTATTGCTACTTGGCTTGATTTTGCTGTGTTTTGAAGGCAAACCACCTTATTCTTCCTTTCCGCAATAAAACATAGGAGCTGTTGTCAGAGGGATTCTGTCACATTTTGATGGTTAAAAGTCTCAGAGGAAGAGTTCAGGAGACCACAAAAGTTGTGCAGACCCACATGTGACCCAATGGAGTATTGGAGTTGGAACTCTTCTGCTAATTCCTATTGCTAGTGCAATCCCTCACTCGAGGAATTTAGTAGCTTTCCAGTTGATCTTGTCATTGCCCGCTCCCTCACTCTGAAATGGGGGCAGCAAGATGTTCCAAAGGTCCCAGACGACTGAACAGTGGATTAACTCAACTCAAACAAATCCTTAATCCCAAAAAATTGAGATTGACGACATAGATCCTATTTTGCCATTGTGCTCTATGAGAGCTGTTCTTTTCATTAAACCATAAGCTATCATATCACTTTCTACTATTTCGTTCAAAGTTATTCTCTACCTCTCGAATTATCATTAATATATATCAAATTGAATTATCATTAATATATATCAAATCACTCTTCCTTATTGATGCATTATTAGGTTTTCTATAAATATGTCCAAACCATCTAAGTTGATTTTCTCTTAATTTAACACCTATTGATGCTACTTCTACAGTTTTAAGAATATACTAATTTCTAATTTTGTCATTTCTCATTTTATCGTACATTCATTATTTTTGCAACATGTAGTTTTTATAGTATTTGTTAAATGTTATTTGCCTTTGCCATATCTCGATAAAACTAAACAACAACAACAACAACACACACACACACACACACATACACACAATTAAGAAAAAAATCTTGTAAACTCAAATGTTGAATTGGATGGCATGCATTTTCATTGGCTGGAGATCTTTGAGACAATGTCTCAAGTGGAATATAGCCTCAAAGGCTTAAACTATCACTTTGACTTTGAACTAATTGGAGTTTGACTTTCTTGTTTTCTAAGCATGATATTCAAATTTCCTTCTAAATTGTCCTTATGTCATTAGATGACATGTTTTGAAGCTAACAGATCAAATTGCATATGAAGCTCCCTGATATTTTGGCACTTCACTTAATTTCTTATAAATGTGTCTGTATTGAGCTTTGATGTGGCATTATTGCTGTACACAACTCCTATGGTCATTTTGCACACTATCTTTCCATATTTATTCCTCAAAGTCGAGCTGAGCATGCCCTGGAGTTGTCTGATGCAAATTTCATGCGGAAAACCAGTGTGGTTCTCACTGCAGTCTTTCTAACTGTGCAGATAGTTGGCAGCAACTCCGAGGAGCAGCAAAAGATGTTTGGCAGGCACTTTGAAATTGAAGATGAGCTGGTCAGCCACATCTCTAGGGTGTCAATTGATGTACTCAAAGCTAATTATCGGGTGAGCTGAATCAGTATCAAATGCACCTTTTCTTTGTGGAAGTACACATGTAACATTATTGCTTAATCCAATTTGGTACTGTACAGGATGATCTGTCTCTTGAAGAGTGGAAGCTGGTTGTCAAACTTAAAAACCTCTTCAAGATACAATGAGTTTTGACGTGTCCTGAGGAAGCATTTTGCGTCTTCAGATGTTTTTTGGTGGGTTCTTCACTTGTGCAGCTGTTTTGTGTAAAAAAACGAGTAAATTACGTGGTGGTAATGAACTGAAACAAACAGAGTTGGAATCGGAATGGGCAGCAGCTGATTGATGGGCGAGTTGCTGTGCAGGACAATTTTGTTGAGTGGGAAAAGCCCTATCTAAAATTAAAGTTGGGATTGTTCTTCCTGTGGTATACAAGGTCTGTGTGCAAAATCAATGCAGAGTGCAAGAATGAGAATAAATATGGCAGCAGCGCAAGAGTACAAAGATTACAGTGTTATTCTAATTGCGGTGCTGCTGTCTTGACTTACCGGGCATTGTAAGTGTTCTTTAACAATTATTCGTTTGTACCTTGGTTGATCATTAAAATTCAGAGTTTTTTCCGGACTTTTGTCAGCTTTGTTTGAATTTGGTGCAGTACCATGCACACTCCTAGCGAGACCCAATTTAATTTGCACTGTTGATTCCCCCGCTTCCACAATAGTCCCAGGTTCACATGATGTTGACAACATTTCTGCATAAAAACCTGGTAGCTCCAATGGACAAGTCTTAAAGGGTTAGTACCTTAAAGACCCTTAATTCGAGCCTAACGAAAGACGCCTTTTTAAACTATAAAGAGGGTATTGAGATTCTTTTTAATATATATATTTTTTTATTTTTTTTTTGGATGGATTATTTATCATTAATAAATGCTCAAGTAAATGTATAGTAAATAATCCGTTGAAAAGAGAATTGAAAAGAAAATATGTCGAATGGATTTTGCTCCGTAAAAAGGCTTAGTTTGGATAAATATTCGAGTTAGATTGGGTCAAATTTGTGGCTTCTTCCTCTTTCTACCATATTTCAGAAGAACAATGTTATTGAGACTTAATTTATTAACTTAATTTGTTGATTTAATTCACACTATGACCTTGGGATTGATCGTGGGTTTTATCAAATATTGAAATTTGGTGTTAATTTAATGATTTTATTGAAGTCATATTATTATATAAACAAATTAAGTCAAATTTTTAGGTACAAATAAAATTACTCATCTCAGAAATTCATATATGGGCCAAGTAATGGGAGAAGTGAATGACCCAATCGGTCATTCGCGCTATGTCAAAATTAGCTTAATTCAAATCTCACCTGTTTATAACCGTGAATAGTTAAATTTTTTTATCTTGTTTGATTCATATCGTGTGTAAGACTATAAGTTTGTTTTGTCGGCTGGGACGGCTCAAGAACATGTGGAGGCTTAAAACAGTAAGTGTTAAGATGTTTTTATTAATATTCTAAAATTTTAATTTAAAATTTTATTATTGAAATTTTTTGAGATTTTGAATTACTAAATAAATTTTTTTATCCAAATTATGGGAACATAATTTTTGAATGATACTATGACATTTGAGCATAAAGATTTTGAAAGGATTATAATCTATTTCCTCATTAATATTTTTAAGTTGTTATTATTTTTTGTTTCATCGAATTTGTGATTTTACATAATTGACTATTATTAGAAATATATTCATTGTTAGCTTTTTGTTGAATTATTCTACTATTTTTTAAATTTTAAATTTTGTTATATTTTTATTTGTTACAAGTAACAACTTTATCAAAAATATTATTTTAAAAAATTAAATCAGTTTTTCACGGATCTTTTACGAGAATGAATAGTTTGATTAGTGTTGTGTGCTTAAATAACAACAAAATCGAGTTTGCGAGACGTAGAGAATGCGTTGAGTTTGTCTTTATTTCTGTAGAAGAGAAAAAAATTTGATGCTCATTATATTTTTTATAGAAAAAAAATCTAAAAAAGATTGATCGTCTTGTTAATCTTTTTGGTCCTTTAACAAACGTGATTGGGAATTGGGGTCTGACTTTTGAGCTTTAAATGTAAAAATTATTTGTATTGGTTTACCCTTGCATAAGTGTTTTTGTTAGAGTAAATTGTATTGAGTTTTAATTTTAGCTTATATTTCATTAACGATCTCTTAAATTTGGAACCTTATTTATATTTGAGTCCTAAACTCTACATTTTTTTTCCAATACTATTGAGCCAACACTATTAATCGAGTTTGTGATAATTTGTTTATTTGACAAGTTTAATGAATTTGGCATCCGAAGTTGCTAAGGTTTCAGCTCCATATTGATTTCGTGCTAAATTTTTGAGTCGTGTTTAAAATTAGTACGCCCAATAGTAATTTCTCATAGAAGTTTTAGTCAGACCCCACTGGCAGCATCACTTGTTCAAAAGCCACCCACACAATATCTCTCTCAATCGAGTATTTTTTGAACTCATAATTTATTACATAAATCAAGGCGCGTCCGATTCAAAATGAATGATAAATTTGAATCCTAACCCCACTACTCTTATTGTGTGTGTGTGTGTGTGTGTGTGTGTTGAAATCCAAATTCAAATCTAAGTGCAGTGCATTTGAAAGAGATGTTTTTGTTTGTGCCTTGGATGCTGATTCCAACCACTACAAGCGTATGCTCGTTGTGTCCAAGCTCATGATTTGCAGTTTGAAACACATTACTAATGCTTCGACTTTCAATCAAACCACTACTGATTATTTGATTAATATTAATGTGCGATTCGATTCAAGTAGGGTTCAAATCAGTTTGAATACGATTCTCTCTAAAAATAAGAGGAAGACTTCTGTACAAACAACAATTTATAAATTTTTAAAGTTAAATTATTATTTTTTGAGGTATAAGTTACAACAGTAAAATATTGTGAAAATAAAATTTATTCATATTATTACCGGCTGTTTCAAGATAATCGGATTAAAGATCTTGCAAACAGATTGTTATGGAGTGGGTAAGCTTACGTTATTCACATCAATTTTAGCCGTTAATTTTGAATGAATAATCTTAGTCATTGATTGAAATAATAATAAAGTTTGAAAATATCATTAAACAAGAAAATTGTATCTGCGGCACATTATTATAAGTTGAAAAATTAGAGATATACTACTAAAAAAAAATAGATTTTGATGAGACGTGAAAAGTTAGCAAGTCTAGACATGTGGCATAGTATTGCCAATAAATGTGTCCCGCAAATTTTTGCACAGGCCGAGACCAAACAACGCATAGGAAAACATGTTTACACTTGATGTTGCCAATAAATTGAATGCTCGGTATTGGACTATAAATATTCGACATAAAACACTTGATGTTGGAGATGATTATTACACCGTCAGCAAGTATTGATGGGGCATGTTAGGGTTTACTTATTACACGGCTCGATAATGTGAGACTTGTTGATATGATAGTCACGAAGGAGAGATTTCGGCCGTAAACTTTCAGGCCCAAGTTTAGTACACTCATGTAGTTATCAAGTCATTATATTTGAAGGTATAAATAGTCCAATGAGATAAAACTTAAGTATGCATGCTAACCCAGTTTTGTACGATACATTTATTCTCTTAACTTTTAGCCCCGACTGAGTTAAGCATTAAAAGGGATAAGTCGAACTCATGCTTGACCCATTTCTGACTTCATTGTTTTTAGGAATTTCACTCAAATTCAACCAGAAGTCGTTACCTCAAATTATTGCATGAAATCATCCGTACAGATTGGCAATTTTTTTAATGGAGAATCAATGTGTATTTGTTTTTTTTTTTTTTTGAGTATGCAGATTGACACTATTACCATGTTTTTTCAGGACAATTTTCACGGGCGAGTGGGTCATCGGCTATTGGTAATAGAGTATATTTTAAAAACAATAATGCTATATTGAGAAAAAATTAATTAAATGGTGGCACAATAAAAAGTGGATAAAACTATATTGCCTAAATTTGTTTATCAAATCTTGTATAACAAGTGATGTATCAAAATCTCATTAATTGAATAATCGGTAGAGTTAATAGACCTCACTAATCCAACCATCTATATTGATTTGAAATATAAAATTTAATAAATAATTTGACCAGCATAACATTACTTATAAAAAGTATGTGATTAGGATTTGATTATACAATTCTTATCCTGCAACTAATGTTAACTGAAATTCGTACTCTTAAATTTTGTCCAAATTCATCGGAACCGGAATCGAACAAACTAGTCAATGATATGAATTGAGTAAATTATACTATATTTTACTCCTGAACTATTATCTTTGTTTTATTTTGTACTTTCAATTATAAAAATTATCGCATTGCACTGTAAAATGTTAATTTTATTTCATATCAATCTAATAACTAACAATAAATTTGAAAATCTAAAAAAGGAGGGAGGAAAACATTAAAAATTTTCTGGTCAAGTGCTTATAACCATTTTATTTTACCTCTTTTGCAACCGAATGATTGTTAGAAAAAAAAATAAGGTTGGCCAGAGGAGGGCTAGCTCGACACAAGAAGAGGCTCTAAGCAAAAATTTTAGATGGAGCTCTTTAAAAATTTATTATAAATATAATTTTAACATACGACTAAATTTCATTTAAAATTTGTTATTCTCATTTTTTGTGATGTAAAATTAGTGATTAATTTTTTATATTCACATTTTGTTAGTATATCTTATTCAAGTTTTATGCTTTTAATATTTAGATTCATATTTTTACAGTTGACATATTTAAAACCCAAAATTCTTGTAAGTAAAACAAAGTGTTGAAACAATAAATAGTTATACTAAGAGAAGGTTTAATAAAAATAGAACAATAATGTATGATAAATAGAGATTGTATAAACTGACTTTTTATTCATCTTTTAAATTGTCTAATAAATTATACATTTACTAAAAAAATAGTGAATTAAATAATTATACTATAAAAATATAAAAAATAATTTATTGATTTTTATATACACAAATCATGGGAAAGAAAAGAGTTTTTTTTAGTGATATGGGTAACTAAGTATACTCATTTGTTTTTTTAATGCAGACTAGTTAGTTTGTGTGTGAGAGAGATTTATTTGTAGACTTTAATTGTATTGTGACATTTGATATTTTAGTGATTTGACCATTGAAAAAATATTGTTGGGTCTCTCGATTTTACTTTGAATTTTTTCTAAGAATTTGCAGATGTTTAAATCTTTTTGTGCCTAAAATATTTTTTTAAGCCAAAATAACAGGCGAAGACTACAAATATAATTGGGAGCCTCTTTTTTTGAGGCCCTAGGTGGTTGGCTAGTTGGCTTACCTATTGGATAGAGTAAGACAATTTGGAGCTTAGGAATGACAAATGTGTATTTATCGTCGAAAAATTGATTGTCGTTATTTATTAGAGTGATATAAAATAAAATTGATACTTTAAGGTAAAGTGTGAAAAATTTTAAAGTTGAGGGTACAATATATAATAAAGATAATAATTTTAGGAAATGAAATGTAATTTACCCATATGAATTCACTAAAAATACTAGACACCATATGAATATAATTATGTTCTATTATAAAATTGATTAATTATAAGTTAAAAAAATTGAATTTGATACAATTTAAGGCCTATATAAACTCAACAAACCAACACAATGGTGGTTTATCTGTTAGGACCACATTCAATTTCATTTACTCAAAATGTTAGTCAAACCCCAAACTTCTCAGCTCCCTTCACTTGGACCCCTAAACTCTAGTCAAGACTCTTTTGTTTACAAACCAACCCCCACTCCTCTCTTTTTCTCCCTAGTCTCACTTCTCTAATTATTGCCAGCACGCCCAAAAAACTACCGCCACCTTCCTCCACCAGTTAGGTCCATTGATTGGTGATGGACATGAAGTTCGCCGGTAAGCCAATTACGGCCCTGTATTTAACCGGCAGGACAGACCTCGACCAGATGCCGGACACACCAAACCGCGGGGCCCATCACCGGCGGACACAGTCTGAGACCTTCTTCCGCTTCCCCGATGTCGACGACATACTGTTCGAGGACGTGGTCGCCGACTTCAACCTCGACCTACGCAAGACTGATACGGCCATGATGACAACCGCAGATCCAAGCAAGTCAGCAGACTCAGCCAACGGCCCAGATAAACCCAGCAAGCCAATGGGGCCGGCGGCACATTTGCGGAGTCTCTCTGTTGATGCTGACTTTTTTGAGAGTCTAGGGATTAATTACTCAGGGGCCGCTGTGGACGGCGGAGACGGTGAGAAGAATCCGGCGACGGGGAGGAGAATAGGGGTTGGTGGCCATCATAGGCATAGCAATTCGATGGATGGGTATATAATGGCGTCGTTTGAGATTGACAGTCCTAAGAAGGCAATGGGAGCCGAGAGACTTGCTGAGCTTGCTTTGATTGATCCCAAGAGAGCTAAAAGGTTTGAACTTAATTTGGCTTATTGGCTGACTATTTTTTAATACACTTTTCAATGTGTTCTTCACCAGAATTTGTGTGGATTTGAACGTTATGGCGACTACTTTAAGAAAAACTCATACCAATAAAAAAATTAATGGATGTGTGTGTGTAAATGGTTTCGAGCTTCTTTGCCGGTTAAACTAAAAAGAAAAGAATGTTACAGCGTCGTGGGTTTTAAGGAAAATGCTATTTGGACCGGACTTAATATAGGACCTAATTCAATTCAACTATTGGATTGATTGTAAGCTCCATCTAACATTGAAACTCACAACTAATCCAATGCATTGAAACCTAGGTCCCCAAATAAGGTGGGTTTTGAAGGATTCTTTTGGAAACTTTGGCTTAAGTCTTTTGATTTCTCTGGGTTGTAAGCATATTAATAAATTTCACCTACACCCGCTAATATTTAGTTTTATTACATGGATGCATCTCTCATTTAGGGGAATGCCGGCTGCCACTCTTCTTGTATAAATTGTGATGGAATAATGGTATGGTGTGGGTTAGCCTTTTAAGATGTGGACATGGATTTTACTCATTTGTTAGTTAGTTAAATTAAATTGAAGGTAAAATGGTTTTTCTGTTAATGTTGTTAACATCGTCCATATAATGTGGTCTCAGTGTCATTTTGAAATTTGAGGGGGTGTCCATGTAATAAAACCAAATGCTAAGGGGTGTAGATGAAATTTATCTTAAGTATATTCGTAACTTGAATTTTTTTTTTTTTTTTTTTTTTTTGAACAACATTCATAACTAGACTTGAATGAAGGGTTTTTGTATTCATTGGGGGAGAAAATTTGAATTATTTTGGGATTTGATAATTGTGTCTTTGGTTGGTTTCTGGAAAAAGGATAAGAAAAATGGAAGAAAGCAACGATTTTGGGTCTCATGGTATTTTTTGTGACTTTTTTTTTTCTTTTAATGGAAATACAGCATTGAACATGACCTGAATGATCCTCTTGGCTTAGCTAAGTCAATGTTCCACTTGCAAGGGAAAAAAGTAAATAAAACATTATCAACCTTTGATTTATTTAGCTTTCATGATTAAATAATTTCATTTTATCTTCATGAATTTATTTCTCTTCTGATATTTCTATTTAAGTTTCACTATATTTTGGTTTAATCTCAATTTAGTTTCCTGAAGGTATTTCTGGTTTGAACTGACAATATCTTACTTTTTATCTATTTATTGTAGAGTTCTTGCAAATAGACAATCTGCAGCGCGATCAAAGGAACGAAAAATTCGATACACCAGTGAACTGGAGAGGAAAGTGCAGACTCTTCAGACAGAAGCAACCACCCTGTCTGCCCAGCTCACATTATTGCAGGTATAAACTCCATTATTATCCTGGCATTTTGAGGACTGAATATGAATTGGATTAGAATCTACCATTTTTATTAATGTAGAGTGAAACATGTTTCATAGTGATGATGTATGTTGAGGTATAGAAGACAAGACTCTAGTCCTGAAGGACATTGTCTATATTCCTAAATCTCTACAGAAAAAAATTGCTTGCCTGCACGTGTTTGTGCCAATGAAAAATTGCTCTGAAGCGACATTAAGTTTGCATGGGTCTTCATCTTGCAATAAAGTGTTCTAGTTGCACAAGATGAATCAGAACTGTAGTTGCTCTGAAGAGACATTTAGTTTGTATGGGTCTTCACTGGCACCATTTTTTCCATGTTCCATTGGTTCAATGGATTTGTAGGGTAATTATGTAGTTTGGATGCACAAGTACTCATTTGTTACTCTTAGAGCCTTCATTTGTTTTTTGGCATGATTTCAGAAGTGCTTTCAGTTTAGTCGATGTATGTTCTGGAGCAATACCTTGAATCCATAAAAAATTTAGCTTTCAACAGAAACAGAACAGCTGCTTTTAAGTTCTATTAACTAAGACATATAGGCAAATCCATTAAACATGCTGACGTTAAGAAATTGTGAACCATATCAATCTATAGTGGGATGTCGACTTCATTTATCATCCTGTTACTTAGTCCTCCCTTGTCTGAGTTTCAGTGAGCATGGTTTTCAGCATCTGCTAAAATCTACCTACTTATTCCACTTCTGGAGACGTTAGGTATATGTGTGAGCTAAAATCAAATCCATCTTTACATGTGCTTAAAATTTTGTCTATAAACTGTAAATCTTCACAAACAAGCTACCTACCTATATGAAGTTCATCTGACTGTTAATATTCAGATCATATTATGACCCGTTTTGGTTAAAACACACTTAGTGTTTGATCACTTATGTCACAGTGAGATTTTAGGGATATGTTCCAATGCTGTGTTTTAGATTTTGTAGCCCCTTTTCCTAGCAGATACGTTCCCTGCCAATGAATTTTCTTTGTTTTTCGTTTAGACACTAAATGCATCAGTGATGCCAGGCTTGCCAGCACTTGATGTCCCTGGTGGCACAAGTTGACATGTGACAGATTCTTGGTTGTAATGCTACTTCAGCTGTACTGGCTTCCTGCTATTTACTTCAAATTGCGCTCTTCCTGTGTGCAGACTTTATTCCTGTTTTGTACACTCATTTTTGGTGTGTTTGCTGACAATTTTTTTTAGAGTTTAAGGATTCAATTATGGATTATGCAAGTACAAGAGCTTGCAAACATGATTTACCCTATTTCCGGGCTTCATACTTCTTCTGGTGATATTGGTCTGAGTTCACCCCCGAAATGCAATAGCATAGGAAACTAAAATACAATAAATGAGACTCATTATGGTTGTTGCAATACAGAGAGACGCTACTGGTTTGACTGCTGAGAACAAGGAGCTCAAACTGCGGTTAGAGGCAATGGAACAACAAGCACATCTTCGAGATGGTATGTATCGCTTCTGGATTGATGTCATATTTTGCTGTGGGCCACTACACTGGTCAATGGATTGGCATTGGATGTCTTCAATCGTGTCCTTCTGTTAGGGCACTGGTCTTTGTGTGCTACCAAGACCTTATCCTTTTTGCACAGCCAGCAGAAAACAGGAAGTGACTTCATATTTTTTTTATTCGTTTTTCAGTTTGGCTCATATAAAGTAAAAGATATTGTATTTTAAAAAGAGGAAACCACTAAATTATTGTGTTCTCACTACTCATGTGAATAAAATAGGATTTACCTGGAACAATAGCTACCGAAAATGAAATGCAAACCTTGAGACCTCTCCTATTGAATGGTTTCCTATAATAGGTAATTTTTGTATATCTTCCTGTGGTTTGCAGCTCTGAATGAAACATTGAGGGAAGAAGTACAGCGGCTAAAGATAGCAGCTGGACAAATACCTGCTGTCAATGGAAACAACTTTAACAGTGCACAGCCGCCTCAATTTTCCTCCCACCAACAAACCTTCCATCATTTGGGAAACCCCCAGACACAGCAACCCCAACAACAACAGCAGCTTCACATGCCTCGTTCAGACTCCAACAACCAGATTCTTCCTGGACAGCCCCAACCTAGCTTCTTGGACTTCAATCATTAGGGTTTGATAACATCCGGGGGATACATTGCAAGTAATTCAGTGTTCGGGAATTAGAAGGTAAACCATTGAAGGTGGGATGATGTATATATAGATATGTATATGGGTTGCAGGTAAAGCTTGTGAAGTGTGTTGCTCAGATCAGTCCTTCATGTGACGTATACTGCTATATTACTCTTAGGGTAGAAATGTTGCTGTGGAGCAGTTAGATCTTAAAGTGAACTCATGGGTCAATACTAATGTCTATTGTAACTCGTTCTCTATTTTCAAGTGCTGGAAAAAGAGTTTTCTTCTTGAACTAGAATGATCTTTAGCAGGAGCTTGATACAAGTAATTATTTCGTTTTCAATTGGAATGCCTGTTTCCTCATCCTCTCTCTATGGGTTTATTTCGGGGAAAAAAAAGGACCATGAATTATGTCGAACATCATAGCTACTGTCAAATATGAAGGGTCAAGTGTTCAGTGCAAAGGGGTTTTACTTCGTGCGGTCGATCACATGTGAGGGGTCAAGTGTGATGGGGTTTGGATCATCGTTTTTTGAAATCTGCTGAGCAAGGTTCCTGACAGTTTTACATGGAGGAGGAGGAGGAGGAGGAGGAAGAAGAAGAAGAAGAAGAAAGGGCCTCACGTTGATCTTGGTTTCATGTCTTTTAAAGTATTGGATTCATTCATATGTTAAACAACTGAACTCTATGTAGTGAGCTCCGTTGGAATTTTTTATTGTATTTAGCTTCTCAACTTGTGCATGTTTTAACTTTGAGCGAGAGTTGCAGCTTGGCAAGGATGCTGTTCATGAGGAGGAGAACAATAACTTAAAAATGTGGACTTAAAATATAAATTTAATTAATTATTGTCATTGATTTTATTATGAGTCCTAACATTTATTAGGAGTTACTACATATTCAATGGTTATGATTGATCAAGTTTACATTTTAAGTTCATATTTTGAGTTCACATAACATTTTCTTTAGAAAAATATTGTTTTTTTCTTCCTTTTTGTATGAAAAGATTTGAGATTTAAAAATAGGATAATCGTATTTTTTTTATGATATTCTGAAAATGATTTGTATTATAGACCTT
This sequence comes from Ilex asprella, assembly GCA_023539305.1. Classification (NCBI taxonomy): domain Eukaryota; kingdom Viridiplantae; phylum Streptophyta; class Magnoliopsida; order Aquifoliales; family Aquifoliaceae; genus Ilex; species Ilex asprella. The sequence continues at coordinate 8,385,311 of CM042193.1, forward strand.
GAATGACAAATATCTATATAATAAAGTACAACACAAAAATTATTTTTATTTTTTGCGGTTGAGGTCATTTTAAATTTTATTTTAAAGTTAATTTGACAGTTAATATTAACTCTCCAAATTTAATAAAAAAAATCGATCCCCTGAGGGTATGTTTAGAGTGACTTTTTAAAAATGTTTCTAAAATTTATAATTTCTCATAAATACTTTAAAAAAAAAAGTAATGTTTGAAACCATAATTTTAAAACCTGGCTTATACATCAATTCGACAAAAAGATCGGGTTAATGGGTCAAATAGTTCAACTATTGATCCACTGATCGAACCGATAATATAATAAAAAAATATTATTAATAATAAATAGAGTAAAACATTATAAAATTATCAAAATAACATGTTTAATGTATATTAAATCAAACAAAAACTCAAAAATTATCAGTCCAATACATTTAGTAATGGAGATATATCAAATATTCAAATTCAAATCAGCAGAACCATATCCAAAATATAAAAAGAAAATTATATTTAGATTCTCTGAGATTTATCACTTAATCACTTAGACTCATGATATTTAAAATATTACACACAAATTCCCTGATGTTTATACGCGTATAACACTTAGACCCTTAACGTCAATGTTTATTAATTTCTCCATTAGTGTTTGTATTGTGATTGTTTATGGCCTTAATTACCTTTCCGGTGAAGTGAATGTGATATAATTTTCGGAAAATACTATGTATTCCAAACCTCTAACCCAAATCTCTATTTCAAATGAAGGAAGACCATTGGATGAATGAGTCTCATTAATTTTTTTAAATGGGACTCACTGATCCAATGGTCTCCCTTGATTTGGGATAGAGATTTGAGTTAGAGATTTGGGATACATAGCATTGCTCATAATTTTTATTAGGCATATACCTTTCAAATTATAATGTGCAAGAGTGTATGAATGTGTTCAATAAGAATGATAGATAGACAAACATTCACCATTATATCGCTTTTGGATTTTCGTTTCATATAAAAAAAACCCACATATCAGTGTGTATTACAAACTAAACGCACATCAAACACGTCCATCACTATACGGTGATCAAAAGACGTGTAGAGCCAACGGTATCAGTTAATGTACAGTAATTAAAAATAGCTACACTTATCCGTTGAGGACCTGTTCTTTTACAACTTGATTCAACTCTTGAATCTCTTATTTTTTTTCTTTTTTTTTTCCTCTCTAAGGTTTCCTAAGGTTAAAAATGTTGAAATGAGGCTAATGAAGATGTGCTTAAGTATTTATAGTGAAAGAAATGGTCTCCTGTGCGCGATTTTACAATTTAGATCATTAAGTCACGTTTGAACGTTACTAGTGTAATTTATTGATTCATGTTCGAACGTCACTTTGGCTTTCGAATGTTGGTTGCTTCCAATACTTTTGTATTTTCATCAGAGATCCGTAAGTCTCGTTCGAACGTCATTTGGCGTTCGAACGTCACTAGTGTAATTTATCGATTTACGTTCAAACGTCACTTTGACTTTCGAACGTTAGTTGCTTCTAATACTTTTGTATTTTCATCAGAGTTTATCGGACACCAAAGTACTTGGGATTCGCTGTCGTTTGAGCGTCGATTCACGTTCGAACATCATCACAATTTCTATTGAAACTTCCAATAAAGTTTTGACCCATTAAAAGGTCGATTTGAATTTTTTTTTTGTAAAATACTATGATGTAGCTCGGAAGTCTATTATCTACGACCAAAATTTCAGCTTAAATTGACATCATAGTAAAAAATTATGATTAAAACATTAGAAAAGTATCAAAAAATTATTTTTACTCAAATTCTCTCTAAAGTGTGCTTTCACTCCGTAATACTTCCAATTTCTACAATATACCGTATTATCTCAACTAACATTTTTATTTTTACTCTTACAAATCTACATAGTTCATGCATACATGATTACATATATAAGAATTTCTGACCAATTACATTACTACATTAATATAAACAGGTGAGAGTTTACAATTTTTTTTATATTAGACTTCCATTAATTGATATTTAATTTTTTGTTTGTGAAAAACAAGCTGATTTATGGTCAAATGAGATGAACTCAATATTATTAAGTGATCTATTTTGATGGACTTATGCACATCTCTTTAATTGATGTGGTTGAAACGGTTAAGAGTAGACCTTAATCTAATTGTGGCCTGTGGAGAGCTCATTAGATTCATTACAAATTGCAGGATAGGTCCCCTCTCTACTTCATAACCTAATTTGATTTGTGTCATTGAAAACGCCTATTGCTTTGAAGAAGGAGAGGAAGATTTTACCTTTCGACAAAAGAAATTTGGAGATCAAATATCATGACTCATATATGTATGTTCTAAACCTTGTAATTTAGGTGTTCTAAATTTCATATATAAATCATTAAAATTCTTACATTATCTATTATTACATGTTAAAAGAGTATTAAAAAAAATGAATCTCTTACACTGTAATTTTAAAAATAAATACCTATAAACAAACTAATTAGTTAAATGTGGTTATAATTCCTTCAATTGATATGCTCATTCTATGAACATATCATAATGAGATGATATTACATCCTTCTCATGGTAAAAATTCTTAATTTTGCTAGCTAATGTTAAAGAATTATTAAAAATTAAAAATTTTAAGTTGTTAAATAATAGTAAAATATAAAATATATTTTATTATAAATGTGTCATGGTCATACTCATACCCTATTTTATTCAGTTTTATTGTATCATCGTATTCGTATCGTATCGTATCCGTGTCACATCTGTATCTGTACTTCTTATATTGGTGGTGGGTCAAAATTTAATTCATTAGTAAATGATGGGTCAACATTTACCCCATTGTAAGATGGTGGGTGAAAATCAGCTAATGCAATAACTTGTTTAGAAATCATGTGACAAGAAAGTGTGAATCATGCTTCAACAAGTAAAATCACGAATTGCAAGAATGATTTTGGGTATATAATGACTAACATGTTTTGCTATGGGGTTCTAAGGAAGAGAAAGAAATATAGCTTGCTTGGATGGATTTTTTAGATGGATTTTGATTGACTTTCTCAAACTATTTTAAACTCAAACTTTCTTTTATAAAGATGAGATTCAATATTGAATTCAATGCATATCAATATTTAATATGTTCGCGGATATATCATTATTATAATAATATATTTATATATAAATGACTATTGTGACTCTTCATCAATCTAATTCAAACTCATGTTTGTATACGTACGGGATATAATTATATTTTTGTATTTTAAATCCGTTAACCCTCATCTGAATTTCACCCCCTGTGGGTTTGATGAAATTCATGATCTAGGGTTTAAGGTCCGGGCCAATGCGGGTCAGGTTTAATAATCTAGGCTTCAAATTTTTGGTCAAACATAAATTAAGTGTGTCATTTAGACTATTTTTCTCCAACCCATTTTCCAAAACCCTCTTGAAAGGCTAAACCCAAGGACCCAATTCATATTACAAACCCAAGAGGCTTAACTCCAAGAGGTCCAGCAAATTCAGCCTAATGTGATCAACTCGGTCAAGCTCTTCATGCTCAAAAAACTACATCAGCATGACGCAGCTCATCAAGCTCAAGGAGCTACATCAGGAGGGGAGCATGCAGAGTCATCCAAGAGCCTCCTCATCTACCACCTTGGAGTAACGGTCATCCCAAGAGCCTTTTCATTTATCATCTTGGAGTAAGGGTCATCCAAGAGCCTTATCCTTGTCCGTTGAGGAGAGGATAGGTCACCAGACTATTTAATACTATTAAGTTACTCTCAACCCGTTATGACCACCAGACTATGCAATTATTACACAGACGATTATAAATTTTAAGCTTCCCCAACTCTTGGGGGCAACTCCCAACACACCGAAGTTAATAAAATTCTCGGCAAACTCAGCCATTGAAGGTGGTCATAGGTCTTGATTGACCAAACCACTATAAACCTTGTCTTCCCTCTCTACTTATTTTACTGCATTTTATATTATTAACTTGATTGTGGTATACAAATCAATTTGTACATCATCATCTCCAACTCTACTTACCAAACATCCCCATGTAGAGTTGAAATCATAAGAGTCGATGATATATAAAATCAAAATCATAAAAATAGAAGAGATATCCGGACAAGTGTGAGGAGTTGGTAGATTACGAACTAATGTGATAGTAGTAAATGAAAAGTAAGCATCCATCTCCGATAAATATCACAAACAAGGGGTAGTGCCATCATTTCACAAAAATCATCACTTAAACAAATGGTGGTTATTGAAAAAGCAGGTCAATGCTATTTTGAATAGGCGAGGGAGTTTACCCATTATTTGGTCAAACTTTCAGAAAGATGAATGTAATTAATTCAAATAAGATTATTAGACAGTTTCATCCAATTTGGTTCAAATCAACCAAAATCTAATCCGAATTCAAGTTGTATCATAAATGATTTAGCACCAAGAGCATTTCCAACAGGCTCGATAAAGGCCTTGGTTAACTATTTTAGATTGTTTCCTCCTCAAATTTGGCTCAAAGAGACTAGGTAAGTCCACTATGTATTTCACGTAGCCCTGTTTTCACTCACCGGTTGTTGTTAGCCCATTTCTCTCTCGCTGGCGCCAATTTCCTCTCCACTATCTCTCTCTCTCTCTCTCCAAAGTACAGAAGTTCCATAGCACCCGAAGCTCACTAAAGCTCCACCGACTAAAACTTCATTGCAGAATGCTCCACTGACTGAGACTCCAATGGTATATTCTCTCTCTCAGAATGGGGTTTCGTGAGAATTGATCCATTTGTAGCTCATCTGCGTATTTTCTGCTCAAATTGATTTATTGGGGACATTGGATTCGATAAATAAAGTTGTTCAAATTGATTTGTTGGAAACATTAAATACTGCGTGTAGCTCATATGGGTTTCATGAGCAGCTTAAATCTTTGTATCGAACTCTCTGTGCTATATAAAGGTGTCAAACGTGTCTGATTAAACGGTTACGTGTCAAGTTAAATGGGTGACGAGTAAAAATATGTAAACCCGAATGCGACACATATATTAAATGAGTGAAAAATCTCAACACAAACATGATTCGTTTAATAAAAGGGTAACACAATACGACTCGTTTAACTCATTTAATTTTAAAATAATTATATTAATAAATTTTAATACTCAATTTTTTTTACTTCAAGTGTACTTACCTCAAAAAAAAGGAATTTATAGTCAAATCTCATAAAAAATATACTTAAAAGCTTAAAAGAAAAAAGTAAGAGGTTTTTGCCTTTTTATAGGCAACTCAACCTTCTCACTCTCCTCTTATTTTTCAATGTGGGACAAAAATAAAAGATATTGATTTGTCTTTTGTCTTTGAAGTGCTCCCAATTTTTTTTCCTTTGTCTTTGAACTACTACTTTATTTATTTTTATTGATTTATTTACTTCTTTTTTCTTGCTATTTTTTTTTAAATAATTATTAATTTATTATTATATTAATTTTATTAAAAATGGGTAAACGTGTAATAAACAGTTTGACAGGTCTCACCAAAACACGACCCGTTTATTAAACATATTTGACGTGTTAACCCGTTTATCACCCAAACCCGTTAAAGTCTCACCCAAACCCGCTTAATTCGTGTCGGTTAATCGTATCGTATTGAATTTTGACAGCCCTATATATACCATTGTATCATTGTATTCTCTCTCTCTCTCTCTCAAAATGGGGAATATGATGATCCCCTTAAAAATCCAGCAAACCCCCCAAATATAGTAAAACTCCTCAAAAAATCGAGCAAACTCTCCCAAAAAATCTAGCAAAAACTCTCAAGTATTTTATGATATTTATTTTTATAGACTATCTTTTATGATATTTACTTTTATAGCCCATAATTGATTAAATTTATACAATATATAATTAAATTATTATTTTTTAAATTTTATTATTGAAATTTAGTTAAAGTGGCTAGCTA
>CM042193.1:8413540-8463386 GCA_023539305.1 Ilex asprella
ACTAACTATTTCAAATTAATTACATAAAATGGACTGTTTCTATTTTTATTTTTATTTTTATTTTGGTGCTCTATGGCTCCCATGCACCTATTTTGATAGTATTTTTTTTTCTTAAAAAAATACCTATATATTAGTTTAAAAAAGTGAGACACCTGATGACAAGTCAATTATCACATCTGCTACCAAAAAATAATTGAGATTTGTGAATTTTGATAATACATACTTCACTGGGATGAATCCTTGAACTCACATATTTTTGTACCAACCTTAACTCACACTAATAAAGCAATCTTACCATAAATAATAGTGTAAAGAAAAAAACTTCTACCCACCAGAACATTGCTTATATATAAAGAAAAAGGGAAAAGAAACCATCCAGAGAAGAGGGATAAGAAAAGTCGAATTCATTTATTAAATAAATGACCTATCCATCGCCAAGAGGTCAAAATCACGGTACAGACAAGTGTTGGTACGTAAAAAACACACAAATAAAAAGAAGGGAGCAATGCACTTTGACAATTTCCAATACATAAATCTAGTGGAACTCATTCTTGGAGGTTATTGTCTTCTTCTTCATCATCAATGGACACTTTCATTCTCTCTCCAAATGAGGTCAGTTATTCTTCCAGTCTTTGCCTTGATAATCTCCTCTCCTGCAAGAATTTAATGCCTTTTTATCATTAGAATTATGGGGAGTGCATTTCTTAGGAAATTTAGTAGTTAAAACTAGCTGGCTATGTAATGAAAAATGATATAAATAAATTTAATTACTGCAAATGAAGCTTACCATAAGCCATTGCTTAGTAGTGGTGAGGAGGAGGAGGTGAACTATAGTAGTAATGCGGTGGTGGTGACTTGTAAACCGGTGGTGGGGGAGGAGGTGATTTGTACTTATAGACTGGAGGTGGTGGAGACTTGTAAACTGGAGGAGGCGGTGGTGGAGACTTGTACTTATAGACTGGAGGTGGTGGGGACTTGTATTTATAAACTGGAGGAGGAGGCGCTAGAAACTTGTACTTAAAGAATGGAGGGGGTGGAGACTTATACTTATAGACTGGAGGAGGAGGCGGTGGAGATTTGTACTTGTAGACTGGAGGTGGTGGAGACTTATACTTGTAGACTGGAGGTGGTGGAGACTTATACTTATAAACCGGAGGTGGTGGAGATTTGTACTTATAAACTGGAGGTGGAGGAGACTTGTACTTATAGATTGGAGGTGGTGGAGATTTGTAAACAGGAGGAGGCGGTGGTGGAGACTTGTACTTATAAACTGGTGGTGGTGGTGAGTACACTGGAGGAGGAGGTGGTGGTGATTTGTAGTGATAAGGAGGAGGAGATTGTGGTGGGTATTTCTTTGGTGGTGGTGGAGATGAGTTAGAATAATCTGCAGAGCTTTCAGATGGTAAGCTAAGAGACACTATTGCCACCAAGAGAGTGGCAATTAAAGAGGCCATAGCTGACCCATTCTCTTTTCTTCCCATCTTTGCTAGAAAGAAGTTTGGTGTGCTCTTATGCCATCTCCTCCCCCCTTTATATAGATTAGGTATTTACATTTTAACACTATTATTAACCACGGTAAAATGTACAATCACCTTGGCGAAAGGTTGAAATGTTCACATTTGAATATGTATTTGGATAAATTTGACTTTTTTTTCTGGGAGGGTGGGGGGGGGGTGGTAGGGTATAGTTTTAGACTTGTAGTTGTTGGTGTTTATTGAAGAAAGGCTTCCAGCTATTCTAACAAATAAATTAACAATGTTGACTGTTATTTAGATATGCAGTCATACAAGGGCAACGTGACATGGACCAAAAATGGCTAAGTAAAATTTTAGTTTGGCTAAATTCTATTTTGATTGGCGATTGATTTGTAGGCTAAAATTTCAAAGCTCGTTTGATATTTCAAAAAATAAAATAAAATTCGTTTAAAATTTTAAATTTGCACTCATCATAAAGTTTGCTCAAAATTTTTTGCTCAGATAGAACAATTAAGTCAGAGCCACATCATTTAGTTTGTTTTTAGATTAGTCTTGCATTACCCATGATTGAATCAAGAAATCTTCCTCTTGTTGGATAGCATTTAATAGGTGTATGAAATATGGCTTGTTCTTCTTAATTTTTCATTTTGTGATTTAAAAACTTTTTTACTTTCATTTTTAATGCCAACTTACTTTCATTACTTTATTTTTTCATCATTCAATGAACATAATCTAAATAATGTTATTATCTGAGTACGTAAAATGTCCCATTTCCCAAAACTGACATTCCTAACATCTAATCACTTCTCTTATCTCTGTGAATGGTTGGAGATAACTATAGCAGACCAATTTTAAGCATAAATAAAAAAAATTCATAGTCAAAAAAGAAATTAACATGATTGTTTTTATTCGTAGTTTATGCAATTGAAACGATTCTTCATTATAAAAATCAAAATAAACAAGTAATCAAGGAGTCCTCCAGATTGCAGTAAAAAAAATATATATATATATATATATATATATATATATATATTAAACTAGCAGAGTCCAATCTAATTGTCATATTTATTATTCGTTTGGTAACATCTTTTTAAGTATTTTTTTAGTAAAAGAAAATGTCGTCATACAATAAAAGTAAGTTTAATTACTATTTTGCAGAAAAATAACAAAAGGTTATTCACATGATCATAAAGGTTAAAATGAAGGAAGCAAGGTTCACATAGGAAAAACAAAACACACACACACACACACACAAATGTGGAAAACAAACCATACCTTAAAAAGTATATAAAAAGGACTGAGGTCCTACTCGAATGGTGAAAGCCTCCATATTGGAGTGTAATGTTGTTGGTTCAATTCTCCTCACTGACTCCCCTCCCCCTCCCCCTCCCCCTGTAGTGTAAAGTTGTTGCCTATAAAAAAAAAATCTATAAAAAAGAAACAAAAAAAATAACAAAAGTAATTTCAAAAAATATTGCCAAACGATACAATATTATTTTAGTACTTACCCTACAATGACACCACAATGTCGCGCCATTAAAAGTAGTTTATGTTTTAGAAGGGGGTGGTTTGATGATTAAATTAAAATTACTTATAAACACGAGCCGAACCTGGTCATTCGTTAATGTGAATTCAAATTGTTTACAAAAGGAACTTGTAAGTATAATCAAATTTGATTCATTATATAGTTAAAAACAATTTTGACTGAATCAAATTTAAATCGAACCCAAACGGGTCGGTGGTTTATTAAGCTCAAACACAAAAGCTTGAAATTGGGCATGGTGTCACTTACTTCATGTACAGCTCCAAGTTAATTAGCAGCAAATGAAAACACACGTTTCAATGTAAAATTTAGGTAGCCGACATAACATTGTCTCGATCTTAGAATATCAAAACAAGATCAGAACGTACCTAATCAATATTAAAATGTCGTAAAACCTAGAAAGTTATATTATATATTAGTTATCTACTGTTTAAGTGTTAACAACTAAGAAGAATCTGGTTTTACTTGTTCTATTGACAAGTCAAAAGGGGGAGGATGGATTGGACCTGTTTTAGACTCAAAGCTAACTTTAATCTTTCCGTCCAATTGATTTAGTTGAAACCAATCTAATCGGGTCGAGATAGATAATTAAATGTAAGTTGAATCGAGTTTGAGTTGTTAAAATCGTTATAAACAAGATGAAAACTTTTCTTATCAATGTTACATATGTTCAATCATAACGGAATAGAATTACTAAAATATTATTGATTTTTACCGAGTAATAAAATAGATTGGTTTTGGTGAACTCTATTGCATTGACAAGACTAGAAACGAAGAGGGATTAGACATGATTGAGGTTTGAGGATAACTTGGGTCGTGTCCCTAAACCAACAAGGACAGTTTTACATTTCTGTCCTTAAATCAAGCTCCACCTATGTAAATGACATGTTCCGTCTTCAAATTTGTGACAGTTAAGTTAAGAGACCGAGGTAAATTTTCTATGGTCGAAACGAATCATATACGTATATGTAGGTCGGTTAATAGATTATATTTTAATTTGAATCTGGTTCCAATTTGAATTGGATTAAGCAGATATGATTGGTATTTTTTACCTATAATTCAAATTTGGATATATTAATATCTGATTCGATTATATAATTTAATCTAAACTATATATTTAAATATAAATTTATATAAGTTTATGATAAAAAATAAGTGCTTATTTGAAAAAATTAAATTTAAATTTAGAAATAATTTGCTAAAAAATACTACTTAATTTAATTTTTGGATTAGATTGATTTTTCGGAATGGATATCCATTACTTAACATATTTGGATATAGACTACGGAAATAAAATCTATCAAATAATTGGATCAAAACTTTTTAATCAGATTTAGATTCGAATTGAATAAAAATTGATCCAAATATTGACGTGCCTACCTGCATAACTTGAATTCAATTTGTCCAACCCTAAAAATAAACACATGGTCATGGATGTGCGATGCGATAATGGTCTATGGATGTGTGTGTGTGTGTGTGAGAGAGAGAGAGAGAGAGAGAGAGAGAGAGCTAAAGGATGCCATGTTAAACTAACTAAAAAATAAGACCATAAATAGGAACTAAAAATAATGATGCTTTTATTTGTATTTTTATTCATTTAATATTTAATGTTTTGCTTATTATATCAACTATCATATTATTTATTCCCTATTTTTAGTCTCATATCCTATCTGGTTATGAGGACCAACTACCTACTCCCAAGAATAATAAGGCTTCATCATAATTCCAGCTTTAAGGCGGCAAGAAAAAAGAAAAAGAAAAGACAATTCGGTGGGCTTTGAAAAGTATTTTTCATGCCAAACAGCTTTTAATTCATATATATAAATTGGTTATTTTCTATGCCTTAAGATACGGAGTAATAAAAAAATGGTAAACACTAAACATATTTATATTTACGTCCAAAATCAAATTACAAAGATAAAAGAGAAAAAAAGGAATTTAAACACCAGTTGTAATTGGTAATACTAGTAGTTGTGGGGCGATATAAATGGTAGTAGTGGTGTTGGTGATGGTGACGAGTGTGATAGTGGTGGTGGCATAGTGACAGTAGTGATGGTTGTTGAAGCTAAGGTGGTGGTGTTGTGGTAACAGTGATAATAGTGGTGGTGGTAGTGGTCGTGGTGATGGTGGGAGTAGTTGTGGTGGTCGAATGACGGTGGTGGGACGGTGGCGTGGTGGTGGGGTAGTTCTAAATACTACTACTTTTTTTTACAGTACTTATGAAAAATTATAAATTTTAAAAGTATTTTTAAAAAGTTATCTCAAATACACCCCTATTAGTCTATTTTTTCTATTAAATTTGGGGTGTTAATATTAGCCGTTGGATCAATTTTAAAGTAAAATTTAAAGATATCTTAATCCCAAAAAATAAAAATCATTTTATTTATCTTTTGAAATTTGAATTATATTATACTTTATTATATAGATATATAAACTATGGAGGTATATTTGTCATCAACCGAGAAGCGCACAAGCAAGAGTTATTTGGCTTGAGGTTTCCACATAAATTAGGAACAAGCAAAATCACTTGCGAATTATGAACATTGATCAGTGAGACACCTATTGCAGGACTCGAAGCTTGAAATTTCTTGTATTAACCATTATAGTTTTGCAATCCAAACTACCATTATAGTTTTGCTTGACGAATTATTATCCTTTAAAACCTTCTTAGCTTTTTTGTGACCCTCATGTTCATTTATATTCGTCTCTCCATTTTTAATTTCTTCCTTGAATTTTCATTGATAAACCCAAATTATGCATTTTAATTACTTATAGAAAAATAGGGTAGACCCTTATTTTCCTTTTGCTGCATTTTCAATAATCTAGAGATTTTTTTTTCTGCAGGATGTTCAAATTTGTGCCGACTTGTAAGAGGCAAAAAAATTGAGAATACCTCCTACAAAAATTGAAAGGTTGATGTGTTTCTGAACTTGATCTCTCAATCTTCTTTCACCTACAAAACGAACAAACTGACCAAGATTGAAATGCTTTGATTGAAGGCACTCCGATGCTTAAGTCAGTAATAGAACTGATTGAAATGCGAATAGACCAAGAGAGTTCAGTGTACCTTTCGTCTTGACTCCTATTACTTTTTATAGTCCCTCGTTCAGTTAGGGTTTTCATGATTTTTTATTCAAGATGACACACCTCCTTTCAATTAAGCAATTCCATTTGGGAAGCTGGTAAAATCTCTCTGATAGTTCCCTTGACTTATAATTAAGCTCATTAGCTTAACCAGAATGCCTGAGTTATAGGCATCTTTTTAGCACCACGTTCACTATTTCAACAGCTTAGTCATGAGGAGCACTGAGTTCAATCATTCCTTTCCAAGCTTTCTGTCAACTCAGTTGCTATTTGATGACAACTCGGTCGGATCTTATCCTCTACTCGGCCCGAACTACCTAGTTGTTTGTTCGGCCGAGTTTTATCTTTTGTTAGGTCGGACCAATTTTAGCTCGGCTCGGATAACCTAGCTACTTGCTCTGCTCGATTGGACTAAATTTAACTTGGCCCGAATAGCATAGCTATTAGCTCGGTTGAGTTTTATCCTTTGCTAGGCCGTACCAATTTTAACTCAGTCGAGATAGCCTAGCTATTTGCTTGGTCGTAGTATAGTCGTTTCAAATAACTATTTTCAACACATGCAACCTGTCACGTGGCCAAGTCTAATTGTCAGATGATGATCAGAATTTACCAATCCCTTCACAACTATTTCCTCAAGTTTAGACACTAACCACCATAACTCAAGAGAGTTTAGAACATATCCCCTGGAGAATAAAGGTAGGAAAAGTGTTGAACATGAGACTTTTGAATTATCAAAGGTCAGATTCAGCCACTAAAACATATGTGAGATAAAATTAAGGGTTAATTGCACTGGAGGTCCTCAAAGTTTAAAATTTGTCTCATTTTAGTCCGCAATATTTCAATTACATCATTTTGATCGCTGAAGTATTGAATATGTTTTTATATGATCTCTCATGCAGACAGTGTCCAGATTGCTAACGATTTTTTATCATAAATTTGTCACATGATACTTAAATATGGATAAAAAAATAATTCGGATGATTATGAGCTATCCAAATTTTGGTCAAAAGTTATTCATATTACACATTTTTTTTGTTAAAAACTACCCAAATTTTATTTAAGAGTTATTAAAATTATTTTTTGTCTATACGTAGCTATTACGTAAGAAGTTATAATAAAAAATCGTTAAAAATCTAGATGTTATCTTTTTGAAGGATCATATAGAAACATATTTAATACTTTAAGGAATAAAATGATGCAATCAAAAAATTGGAAATTAAAATGAGACAAATCCTATACTTTAGGGACCACTAGTGCAATTAACTCTAAAATTAATATAGACATGCATTGGGCTATTCATATGGATTCCGCGTAGAAAATAACCAGCATGTCTGGCTGGTTATTTTCACATTATTCCGCAAACTTTATTACACTTTATTCCACAAACTATGAGATTTATGTCATTTTGTTTCCTTAATTATTAAATTTTTCATATTTTTTTCTCAACTATGTTAATAATTTCACATTGGCCCAATGATTAGCATCCCTTAAGAATTTGACAAAAAATTATTTCACTTTACCCCCAGCCAATTCAGGCAGTTAAGGGAACAATTTGAGAAATTCAATAGTTGAGCAAAAAGTGACACAAATCTCACTTGGGGGGCAAAGTGTAATTAATCCAAGAAAGTATAGTGGCTACTTTGTGCATATGAAGAAGATTAATGTCACATATACTACTTTTACTGGTTGACTATGCAAAACAACATGGTTTTCGATATCATTAATTGAACATTTCTAACTAACTAGATCAAATCGATTGCTTTACTTTTTTTTTTTGTGGTCTATAGCTCCCACCTATTTTGATAGTATTTTCATAAAACAAAAACCTATACTTTAGTTTGAAAAGGCGAGACACATGATATTTGATGTGTCAAGATAAATTGTCACATATACGAGTGAAAAATATAAATGATTCTTTTTTTTTTTTTAAAATTATAGGATTTACTTAGGAGGAATCCTTGAACTTGCTCATTTTTATACAAACCCATGCTCACGCTCATAAAACAATCCTAAAATAAATAACAATGAAAAGGGAAAAAACTTCGAGCCATCAAAACATTGCTTACATATCTCAACAAAAAAAAAAAAACATTGCTTACATATAAGAAAAAAGGAAAGGAAACCTTGCAGAGAAGACGGATGTGAAAAATCAAATTCCTTTATTACATAAATGACCTAGCCACCGCCAAGAGGTCAAAATCATGGTACAAATAAGGGGTTGGTACATAAAAAACACACAAATAAAAAGGACTAGAGCAATGCACTTTGACAAATCTTGGGAACTCATTCTTGGAGGCTATTCTTCTTCTTCATCATCAATGGACTTTTTCATTCCCTCTCAAAATGAGCTCAGTTATTCTTCCTGTCTTTGCCTTGATAATCTCCTACCCTGCAAGAATTTTTGTTATTTGAATTATGGGGTGTGCATTTTCTTGGGAAATTTAGTAGTTAAAAACTAGCTGGTTATTTAACTACTGCAAATAAAGCTTACCTTAAGCCATCAAAACCATTGTTGCTTAGTAGTGGTGAGGAGGAGGAGGTGAACTGTAGTAGTAATGTGGTGGTGGTGGTGACTTGTAAACTGGTGGTGGGGGAGGAGGTGACTTGTATTTATAGACCGGAGGTGGTGGAGACTTGTATTTATAGATTGAAGAAGGCGGCGGTGGAGAATTATATTTATAAACTGGAGGAGGAGGAGACGGAGATTTATACTTATAGACCGGAGGCGGTGGGGACTTGTACTTATAGATTGGAGGTGGTGGAGATTTATACTTATAAACTGGAGGAGGAGGAGGTGGAGATTTATAATTATACACCGGAGGCGGTGGAGATTTGTACTTATACATTGGAGGTGGTGGAGACTTGTACTTATAAACTGGTGGAGGAGGTGAAGGAGACTTATACTTATAAACTGAAGGTGGTGGAGACTTATACTTATAAACTGGAGGAAGAGGCGGGGATGACTTATACTTATATACTGGAGGTGGTGGAGATTTGTACTTATAAATTGGACGTGGTGGGGACTTGTAAACAGGCGAAGGCGGTGGTGGAGACTTGTATTTATAAACTGGTGGTGGTGGAGAATGCACTGGAGGAGGAGGTGGTGGTGGAGATGAGTAATGATAATCTGCAGAGCTTTTAGATGGTAAGCTAAGAGATACTATTGCCACCAAGAGAGTGGCAATCAAAGAGGCCATAGCTGACCCATTCCCTTTTCTTCCCATCTTTGCTAGAAAGAAGTTTGGTGTGCTCTTATGCCACCCCCTCCCTCCTTTATATAGATTAAGTACTTACATTTTAACACTACAATTAACCATGGTAAAATATACAACCACCTTCGTGAATGGTTGAAATGTTCACATTTGAATATGTCTTTGGATTAATTTGACTTGGATGGGTATAGTAATTGGACTTGTAGTTGTTGGCATTTATTGGAGAAAGGCTTCCAGCAAATCAACGAATAAATTAACAATGTTGACTGTTACTAGCCATGCAACTATACAATGGCAATGTGACATGCATAAAAAATGGGTGCAAAATGAGACCAAATGAAATAGTGCCAACTAAACTATCTTGACGAAGTGAAACTTTAGTTTGGCCAAATTCTATTTTGATTGGCGATTGATTTTGCAGACTAAAATTTCGAAACTCCTTCAGACATTTCAAAAAATAAATTTAGAACTCGTTTAAAATTTTAAATTGATGCTCGTCATAAAGTAGTCAAAAAATTCTGCTTAAACAACACAGTCAAATCAGAGCCACATCATTTGGTTCTATTTTTTAGGTTAGTCTTGCATTACAAATAATTCCATCATGAAATCTTCCTCTTGTAGAATAGCTTTAATATGTGTATAAATTGCGATGGAGCCAGAAGTCGATCTTGAGGGGACAAATAGTGGTGTAACAAGAAAATTTTGTTTTATTGTGCAAGTTATTCAATGATTTTTCATTTAATGCCAGTTTTTAAACTCATAGAACTTATCAAAGTTTATTTCACAGTAATATTATCGATTTTCAACAGCAGGATTAAACTTAATATAATTTTGTCGAATTAGCTAAACTTCAAAGAAAATCACATCAATTTCATTGCATAAATGATTACCTATTAACTCAACTAACCTTTGGGAAGTGCGAATAGAGAGAGAGAGAGGAGGTGTATGCTATATGATTTTGAACTCGATATATATCTGTATTCTGGTATTATATTTTATCATTTTACCCCTCAAGTATTAATTCAAACACAACATAAATCATTCAATAGACTTTAAAATTTATTGATTTGTACTGAATCAAATTTAATAGTTAGTACAAAATATCACAATTTGAATTGTTAAGGTTGAAATCAAAATTTTAGAGTAAAAAAAAATCATAATTTAAGGGTTATTTTTAAAATGTGAGGGAAACATAAACTATAATAAAAACATAATATTGTGGTTATAATCATAATACTGAAAACTTGAGGGAGAGGGGGTGGGGCATGCCATAACTTAGCACCGTTCCTGTGTATAAAATATGGGTGGCTAAGTTCTGGCTTAGCCTCCGTACGTGGGATAAGATAATAAATTGATTGCCAGATTGTACTGCCTGTTCTTCTTTATTTTTCATTTTTGTGATTTTTAATTTCAACTTACTTTCATTTCTGTATATTTTTTATATTTTCGATGAACATTATCTGGGTAGGTAACATGTCCCATTTCCTAGAAGCTTGACTTCCCTAACATCTAACCTTCCAGTTGTTAAGAAGACTGGGGAGGGGAGGTGGTGCAAATGGTTAGAGAGAGCAAATAGCAGACTAATTTTTAGAATAAATAACAAAATTTGACATTCGAAGAAGTAATCAGTGTGATTGCGTTGATTCGTAGTTTGTGCAATTGAAATGATTATCCGTTATCAAAAATAAAACAAACAGTGTAATCAAGGAGTCCACTAAGGTGCTGTAAGAAAATGATTAAACAAGCAAAGTCCAATCTAATTGCTAGATTTATTGTTCGTTTGGTAACACCTTTTTAAGTAATTTATTTAGCAAAAGAAAATTTCGTCATACAAATAAAAGTAAGTTTCATTACTATTTTTCAGAAGTAATCTAGATACATTTTAGTATATAAATATTACACATAAATATATTGTTTGTTGTTTATTCACGTCATAAAGGTTAAAAGAAGGTCGTATGGCTCGACATAGTTAAAACAAGCAAACATAAATGTGGAAAACATGTGATACTTTAAGAAGTCCTTAAAAAAGCAAAATAATAATAATAATAATAGTAATAATACTTTCAAAAAATGTTACCAAAGAACCATTAAATGTGGAGAGGATGGATTTTGAAGAAAGAGTTGGCAAATAAGTTTTTCTATACTCGGCTCACCCTATAACAACTGGTGTTCTTCTTGCATCAACGTATAACTGTCATATAATCAAAGAATTAATAGAGCGGAAGTTTTTCTGGGTGTTGTGTCTGTGGATAAATGTTTGAATAAGTCGAATCATGTATATTTTTTTGTTCCTCCTCTTCTTTTTAGATCTTCAATGTTTTTCCATACAAAATTTAAGAAAAAATGTGTAAACCTGTTATTTTTATAATGGAAATTAAAATTGGATATAATGCTGCGGTTTTCTTTTCCTTCTAAGGTATCATATAAAATGGATGACTATTGCTTGTTTTGCGATTGATTCTACTTTATTACACAAAGAAAGAAATGATTATTATTTTGGTATTTTTGTAGTGTTTCCCAATGTATGAGTAGTACTTGAAGGATGATAGGTAAGTAAGGATAGGATGTTAATCGAGTTTGACTTTCGTCAAATTTGGTTCGATTATATTGGTAAAATTTAAATTTTTGTTCAAACTCAACTTATTAGAATCTTACAAGAACTTAAGTTAAACTTGAGTCGCAACCAAGTATAAACGCCTTGAAAAATAAGGTTTTTGTGTTAAACTTATTGAAAAATGAGATCAAAAATATGAATTAAATGATGTGATAATGCAATAATGTTGTTTTTAATTCCATTTTTATTGATTTAAGCTTCTTTTTTTTTCCTTATGATGTTTACTGACATGCATGTCACACCTTATCTGAATATGGAGAAGCAACAACCTACTTCCAATAGTAATAAGACTTGAACCTAACTCTAGCTTTAACTCAAGCAAGGCAACAACTAAGTAAGAGCAATTTTCTTCTCTCTTTAAGGCGGCAAGGAGGGGGGGGCTGGGGGAAGGAGAACATCACAATTCTGTGGGCGCCTTCGAAAAGTATTTTTCATTTCACAGCAGCTTTGCATTCACAGACAGATCAAACAACACTTGACATTAACCGAGAAGTGTACAGGCAAGCAGGGGCGGAGCCAGGAATTCTGGTCAGGATGGGCACTTTAATTATCCTCTATTTTTTTTTCTTCTAATCAATCACATTATATAATATATTTATATTTATTATATTATATTTAATACATAAAATCCATTTAACATAAACAATATCAAAAAAATATATATTGTCAGGGGCGAAATCATGAATATCTATGAGGGGACAAAATATAACTGGTATAAAAAAATATTTAGCCGAAATTGATGCAAAAAAAAATCATTTCAAGAATAACAAAAAAATTTTGTTTTTTAATGGTGGGTGGGTCAAAAGTTTAGTCAAGTGGATCAAAAGTTTTGTTTTTTAATGGTCGGTGGGACAAAAGTTTTGTTTTTAATATTGAGGTAAAAGTTTATTTTTTTAATAGGTTTGGATGAATTATGATAAGTCAAATATTTGATTTTTTAATAAATTTGAGTAGATAATAGTGGGTTCAATTTTTTTGTTTTAAATGGTATTAATTTTTTAATTATTTTGGATAAATAATGTGGGCCTAATATTTTTATCTTGAATTTTGGGTGGGCATAAATAATATATTATACAAATATATAATATATATACTTAACTAAAAAAAAAAATTTTTGAGGGGGGACACGTGCCCACCCTCGCCATACCCTCCCTCCGCCCTTGCAGGCAAGTGTCCTTTGGCTTATGGTTTTGACGTAAATTAAGAATGCACAAAATTATCAACAAATTATAAGTATTGATCAGCGAGACAACCATTGCAAAAAGTTAAACTTGGAATTTCTGGTATTAACCACTCTAGTTTTGTAATCCGAACTACGATGATGTGTTTTGCTTGACGGATTATTATCCTTGAAAACCTTCTTAGCTTTTTTTAATCTTTGCCTAAATACTCAATAGTCAAATAGTGATAAGGAGTGCTGCATTGCTAGTACACAGGTTTAGTTTTTTTTTTTTGGGTCAAAGATAAACGGTGTTTGGATCAGTTTATGCGTGCTTCAATTAATCTCCTCTCTAGTCAAATCAAAGACAGGTCATCTATGTTAGGATTAAGATATTTATGATAGATAAATCTTTTATGGTCTAATCCTAAAAAATTGTCAAGATTCGAATTCAGGATATCTGAATTTATCACTATTATCACCTGAACTATCCTAATTATGCTCCGAATTGTGATTCGCCGGAGGGGGATTTATTGAGGTTCCCATGATCCTCTATATTTGTCTCTCTATTGTTTCTTCCTCGAATTTTCATTGATATAAAACCAAACTTTGCATTTAATTATTTAAAGAAACAAAGGACAGAACCTTATTTTCTTCATGCTGCATTTATAATAACTAGGGGAATAAAATAAACATGTAGTTGGGCTATTCATTATTTCTCTCATAATACAACCCTAGAAGAATAGTACGTACATTAGTTATTTTAATAAGGTTATGGAGAAAATGTAGAATAATATAGACATGTAGTTAGACTATTCATATGGATTCCGCGTAGCAAAATAGCCAGCATGGTAGGTTTAGAATATAACAAGTAGGCTGAATTAAATTTTATCCCCTCAAACTTTAAGGTTAATTTGTGTCGTTTTGCTTTCTCAACTAATGGATTTTTCATGTTGCCCCAATGATTCGAAATTCGACGAAAAGTCGTTTTACTTTGCCTGCAGAACAATGCAATAATATTTCACTTTCCTCCACACATTGACATTTTTCGACCAAAAGAAAACAGACTGACACAGATCTTGAAGGAACAAAGTAATTAACCTAAGTAAGTATAATGGCTGATGTTTGACTCAGTTTCTTTATGTAATGTTCCCACGTCGTGGCATACTTTGTGCACATGAAGAAGATTAATGTTACATGTGATATATATACTACTTTTACCGGTTAACTTTGCACGATAACATGATTTTCCATATCATTCATTAAAAATTTCAAACTAACTACATCAAATCGATTGCTTTATTCAAAAAAAATAATTCTGAGGTCTATAGCACCCAACTATTTTGATAGTATTTTCATAAATCAAATACCAATATTTTAGTTTGAAAAGGCGAGACGCAAGATGTTTAATGTACCAAGATAAATTGTCACATTGGCGAGTGAAAAAAATGAGATTTTTTTCAATTTGTATAGTATTTACCTAAGAGGAATCCTTAAACTTACTTATTTTTGTACAAACCCATGCTCACACTCGTTACGCAAACTTAAAATAAATAACAATGAGATCAAAAAAAACTTCGAGCCACCAAAACATTGCATATACATAAAGGGAAAAAAAAAAAAGAAACTTTGCAGAGAACAGGGGTATGAAAAATCAAATTCTTTTATTATATGAATGACCTAGCCACCGCCAAGAGGTCAAAATCATGGTACAAATAAGGGGTTTGATACATAAAAAACACACACAAATAAAAAGGACCAGAGCAATGCAATTTGACAAATCTAGGGAAGTCATTCTTGGAGATTATTCTTCTTCTTCATCATCAATGGGCTTTTTCATCGCCTCTCCAAATGAGCTCAGTTATTCTTCCTTTCTTTGCCTTGATAATCTCCTATCCTGCAAGAATTTAATGCTTTATGTCATTTGAATTATGGGGTGTGCATTTCTTAGGAAAAACTAGCTGGTTACGTAATGAAAAGTGATATGGTAATGAGCTAAAATGAATTTAATTACTACAAATTAAGCTTACCTTAAGCTATTGCTTAGTAGTGTTGAGGAGGAGGAGGTGAATTGTAATAGTAATGTGGTGGTGGTGGTGACTTGTAAACTGGTGGTGGAGGAGGAGGTGAACTGTAGTAGTAATGTGGTGGTGGTGGTGGTGACTTGTAAACCGGTGGTGGGGGAGGAGGTGACTTGTATTTATAGACAGGAGGAGGAGGTGGTGGAGACTTGTACTTATAGACTGGAGGTGGTGGAGACTTATACTTATAGACGGGAGGAGGAGGTGGAGGAGACTTGTATTGATAGACTGGAGGTGGTGGAGACTTGTACTTATAGACGGGTGGAGGAGGTGGTGGAGACTTGTACTTATAAACTGGAGGTGGTGGAGACTTATACTTATAGACGGGAGGAGGAGGTGGAGGAGACTTGTACTTATAGACGGGTGTAGGAGGTGGTGGAGACTTGTACTTATAGACTGGAGGTGGAGGAGACTTGTACTTATAGACGGGAGGAGGAGGTGGAGGAGACTTGTACTTATAGATTGGAGGCGGTGGAGACTTGTATTTATAGACGGGAGGAGGAGGTGGTGGAGACTTATACTTATAGACTGGAGGTGGTGGAGACTTGTACTTATAGACGGGAGGAGGAGGAGGTGGAGACTTGTACTTGTAGACTGGAGGTGGTGGAGACTTATACTTATAAACGGGTGATGGAGGTGGTGGAGACTTGTACTTGTAGACTGGAGGTGGTGGAGACTTGTACTTATAAACGGGTGGAGGAGGTGGAGGTGACTTGTACTTATACACCGGAGGTGGTGGAGACTTGTAAACTGGAGGAGGTGGTGGTGGAGACTTGTACTTATAAACTGGTGGTGGTGGAGAATGCACTGGAGGAGGAGGTGGTGGTGATTTGTAGAGATAAGAAGGAGGAGGTGGTGGAGATGTGTAAGGATAATCTGCAGAGCTTTCAGATGGTAAGCTAAGAGAAACTATTGCCACCAAGAGGGTGGCAATCAAAGAGGCCATAGCAGACCCTTTCCCTTTTCTTCCCATCTTTGATAGAAAGAAGTTTGGTGTGTCCTTATGCCACTCCCTCCCCCCTTTATATAGTTTAGGTAGTTACATTTTAACACTATACAATTAATCATGGTAAAATCTTATTCGAATACAACCACCTTCGTTAAAGTTTGAAATATTCACATTTGAAAGGGTCTTTGGATTAATTTGACTTGGGTGGATCAGTTTTAGACATGTAGTTGTTGGTGTTTATTGGAGAAAGGTTTCCAGCAAATCAAACGAATAAACTAATAACATTGACTGTCATCTAGCCATGCAATTATACAAGGGCTATGTCACATGCAACAAAAATGGGGCCACATGACAAAATAAATATGACCCATTTCCTTTATTTTCGATTTTAGATTTAAAAATTATTTTTTTTTCTTTTTTAATGCCAACTTCCTTTCATTACTTTATCTTTTTCATCATTCAATGAACATAATTTAAATAATGTATTATATGAGTAGGTAAAATATCCCATTTCTTAGAAATAGACTTCCTAACATCCAACTTCCTATTTGTTACAAGGACCAGGGAGACGGAAGTTTACTACACTATATATTGCAGAACAATTTTAAGCATAAATAAATTTCCTTCAGAGTCAGAAGATTTAAGCAATATGATTGTATGTATTCATTGTTTGCATAGTTGGAACGACTCTTCGTTATTGAAAATTAAAAAAGAAAAATGTAATCAAGCAGTCCAATATGTTGCAGCAAGAAAAAGATGAAACAAACAATGTCCAACCTAATGGCAAGATTTAGCATCCGTTTAGTAACGCATTATTTGAGTAATTTTTTTAGTAAAAAAATTTGTCTAAAAAAAATGTATGTTTAATTCTTATTTTGTTAATTAATCTAGATACATTAGTTCTTAAATATCACACATAATATACATATATTGTATGTTACCATTCATGTCATAAAGGTTAAAAGAAGAGAATAAAACTCGACATGGAGAAAACAAAAGAGCACAAATGTGAAAAGTAAGTGTTACTTTAAAAAACCCTTAAAAAAGTCACAAAAACATATCCCAAAAAAAAATTCAAAAACAGTTATCAAAACGATACTTCACTGTTATTGTTTTTACCTCACAATGATATCACAGTGCTAAGGATAACCTAACATCACGTTAATATTGAATTTTCAATCCATTACCTAACATGTTTGTAAGGTTTTTGAGAACTGTTACAGAGGTCAAGATATCTACTTCAATTTGGATCCCTCTAAAACATCTGGTAGGATTTCCGGGTATGTTCTTTCGAAAAATATTGGGACACAGTGATGAAGTTCTTCAGAAGGCATCTGGTCGGATTTCCAGGTATATTCATGCAAAAATATTGATAAACATTGAATGAGACCCCTCAAAACCTGTGGATGTACTTACCTTTTCTTTTTCCAACTGGATTGAATTGACATCATAACAACCTAATTCCTGGGAATTTATGTATATTGCTTGTTTGTAATTGATTCTACTTTAACACACAGAGAAGGAGATGATTATTTTTTTTATTTTTCGTGGCTTTTGTCAACGTATATATAGAACTTGAAGGATGAAACGCTAGCAAGAATTAGACTGTTAATCTAGTTGAATTTATTAAGTTTGGGTTTGCACATGTTCGGTACGATTGTGATTTGTGATTGGTCGAGATTAGATTTTTACTCAACTTCGACTCATCAAAATCGTATAAGAATTCAAGTTGAACTTAAGTTGAATAGTAATGCTACATTGACTAAATTTTGGGACCAAATTTAGAACTCAAATGACATGACATAAATAAATTTGGTCTTAAAACTTGGTCAATGTAGCATTACTCTAAGTCGAAACCAAGCTAAATTCTTTGACAGATGTTTTAAAAAAATTAAACCCCAAAAATTGATATTTAATTCTAAAATTACTAATTTCTAAACAAAATCCTTCAAAATAAATAACATCAATCATCAAATCAAGCCTTAAAGCTGAACTTCTCAAAAACATTATAGAGAGAAAACCATGTGTGATTCGGGTCTAACTATGAATAAGTTTAAAATTATCTATCTTTTACACCTAGTCGTTTGATAATTAAATTAGTATTATTTATAGACACGGAGAGAGTCAAATCATTCGTTATTTGTATTCTAATTATTTACGAAATAAACTTATAAACCTAATCAAATATATTTCATTATATAGTAGAGACAAGTGTGCGGCATCAAATTCAAATCGATTTTAAATGACTCGGGTGGTTTATTAAGCCCTAGCATTAAAGCAAGAAGATGGACTTGGTGTCACCACTTCATCTATTCCCATAGAGCTCAAAAGTAGACGCAAATGAAAATATGTAATTTAGCTAACCGACC
The DNA here is from genome assembly GCA_023539305.1 of Ilex asprella. Lineage (NCBI taxonomy): Eukaryota > Viridiplantae > Streptophyta > Magnoliopsida > Aquifoliales > Aquifoliaceae > Ilex > Ilex asprella. Next base: position 8,432,027 of record CM042193.1, read on the forward strand.
TCCACGATATTGTCTCGAGATCTAGAAGATCAAAACAAGATCAGTCAGAACTTACCTAATCATTATTAAAATGTTATCAATCTACAAAGCAAAAGTGTTTTTAATATTTTATTTACTGTTAATTAACAACTAAGAAGAAGCTGGTTTTACGTGTTCTGTACATTATTGACAAGTCAAAAGGGAAGGAAGGATTGGACCAGTTTTAGATTTTAGTCTAACTTTGTCCCCCAAACCAATAAGAATTTTTTAATTTGATTTACGTCTCAAAAAATAATATTTAAAAATTATTTTGTAAAGAGTTTTTAAAAAGTGTATTTTGATGTTTTTAATGTCGCATAACTTATTTGGTTATCGATTCTAAAAATAGTTATACCCACTTTTCAGAAAACAATGAAAATAGAATATGGTGGTAGTGTTGTTTTTTAAATTTTAGAAATGTTGCTTCTAAAATGCATAAAATAGCATTAACTTTTTTTTTCTAAATCTATCCACTTTTTATTTTTAGTTTTTAAAAAATAAAAATAAATACAAAAAACAGTTAGTCAAACAGCTTTTCTCCCAAAAATTTTTTTGAAAACCAAAAATCAGTTCATAACACATAAACGGGTTTAACGTAGTTGGGTCGAGACATATTGTTTAAATTTTCTTGTTCATAAAGCGAACGTACAATTTAGTCAGTTTTGACTCGTTTTACATTGTAAAATAATTAAACAAATTAAAACAAAATTAAACTCAAATTGAACCGACATCGAACTAGTGTAAAAAAGGTACGTATAACTTACCTTATCAATATTAATAGGGTCAATCATTAACAGAACTGTATTACTAAAACATTATTGACTTTTTATCGCGTAACATGAGGTTGGTTTTCGTGTTGTTGTGTACTTCATTGACAAGACAAAAAGAAATGAGGGATTCGACTTGATTTAGATTTGAGGCTAACTTGTGTCCCTAAACCAACTATGCAAATGGCATATTCCACCTTCAAATTTGTATTAGTTTATGTAAGCACTAAGCACCTACCATGTGTATGTGTGAACTGTGATGTGTGTGGGATAGAGAGAGGAACAGGCTACCTTATCTGTTCGTGAGGAGCAACCACCTACTTTTTTTTTTTGTTTAACGGTCAAGCGTTTGAGTTAGTTTATGTGTATCTCAACTAATTTCTTCTCTAGTTTGGCAAATGCAGGTCATCCACATTAAAATTAAGAGTATTCATGAGGGATGAATCTCTCGTAGTTTAACCCTAAGCAGTTATCAAAATTTGAACTCATAACACTCAAATTTATAACTTGTTTTTATTATCACTTGAGCTATCCTAGACTTGAGAGCAATCACCTACTCCGAAGAATATGAATGCTTCAACCTAACTCTGGTTTTAATTCAAGAAAGGCAACAAGAAATTAACTACAACATGCTTCCTTTTTTGAGGCGGCAAGAAAAAAAGGAAAAGACAATTCGGGTGGGCATTTGAAAAGTATTTTTCATGCCAAACAGCCTTTAATTCATTTACCTGCTCCCAAGAAATAAAGGGTACTAAACCATTTCTAATTTTTATTCCAAGAGACTTGTACTCATGTTGAACAAATCCTATAAGAAATAACAATTTGGTGGGCCTTTGAAATTAATTTTCTCATATTATCCCAAACGTGTGGGGCTAGAGTTTTGAGAAGAATTTCTCTCTTTCTTTTTTTTTTTTCTTTTTTTTTCTTTATCTTTCTTGTCTTCTCTTACTTAAGACTTCTTCGGGGAATAACTCTTTAATGTGAAGGCAGGGCGCATGTACAGACTACAATCTATATATCATTGGCGATAGTATGTCACTGTGTGATCAAAAAAATATATGTATGATGTCATTTGTACGGAATTTTTATTATTATGGAATATTCGAATAACATACTTCTTTTCTCTCTTGGCTTTTCCACTTTGGATTTTCCTCTTTGCAAAATTGATCTAAGTTTTCAATTTGTTAATGCATGAAACATTTATAATTAAGTCGACGAAATAATGATGCAAATTACTTAAAGAACCAATCCCGAGCCGGTAGATTTGATTAAAATTTTGTTCTAATATTTTTAATTCAACAAATTTATCGGCATTCAAGACCAATATTAATTATAAGTGCATTACTAGTACCCATACCAACTCTCATTTTCTAGACCAAAAAATGTCAAATTTTGTTTTTTTTTTTTCTTTTGCTGGATTAGAAGTGGGAGATCAAGAAAAAGCAAAGAAAAATAAAATGTCTGCTCTTAAATGGACAATAAAATGATTGTCAACTTGTTTGGCCACCAAGAAAGTATGGGGAAAATGTGGAATAATGTTATGTTGACTGATGAGCTATTACTTCATTTCAATCGTTTTTTGGAGGATAATCTTTTTATTTTGGAGAATATTTCATAGCTGGGTAGGTGAAGTTTTCCAAAAAAAATTTTTTTTATTTTTTTACTTAAAAAAAGGTGGTGATCCATTTTCTTTCTAAGCAATGTTGTGTGAATCAAAGTTTGTATTAAATTATTTGGAGCCGTCGGATTAGTAGATCCTGTCATTGATCAACAGTTATAATTATTTGGTGTAAATTTTAATGCACAAGTTTGGTGTATAAAGAATTACTCTTTCTACTATACGGAATTGTTGACTTTTGTAAGGTTTATTTTTAGCTTCAAATTGGCCTCAAAGCTTGACTTAGATCCCAGCCTGTATATGGAGGAACCCACCGTACCAGTTCCTGTCCTTGTCATATATGCTTCACACATCTAAATTTATGTATTTTTGTAAGATAATTAGCTTGACAGCACTATGCAGCCAATATATTCATATGTCATGGCTCTTGGAATATTTTTTTATTTTTTTAATATCTTTTGGGAGAGGGAAAAAGAAAAGGGAATCAGATTAGAACCTACCACTACCAGCAGACGAAAGTGAGCCCTTATCGATGGGTCACTTCCTCACGAATTTTTGCATGTTTTTCACCATCGGGATTTGAATTCAGTATCGTTGGTAACTTTGGAGAATATAGATAAATTAGTTATTACATGCGTCTTAAGGCATAGAATAATAAAAAAAATAATTAACAAATAAACATATATATTTTCATACCAAAAATTAAATCATAAGTATAGAGAAAAGAGAAAAAAATTTAAATCTCAGTTGCAATAGAGGTGAATAGTAGTGGTAGACGACAGTAGTAGTGATGGTAAGAAACGGTGATAGTTAGAGTGGGTGGCGACAATCGTAGTGAATGTGGCAACTGTGGGTAACAACGGTGATGGTGGTGGTTAGTTTTGGATGACGATGGTTGTAGTGGTAGTCATGGGTAACAACGATGATGGTGATTGGTAATAATGGTGGTGGGCGATGATGGAGTTCTTCTGGACAATAGTGTGATGAGGGGTGACAAATCACAGTGGCGATGATGGTGGTAAGTGTGGTGGGTGTAGATGACAGTGGATGGCAATAGTGGTAGGCCATGACGGTGGCGACAGTGGTGATGACAGGGTGGGCTGGTGGCGACAGTGGTAATAGGGTATGATAAGACAGTAACGGTGGTAGTGATGGGGTGGTAGAGGTAATGGTGGTGGTGGTGGGATGGTGGCAACGATTGTTATGGCAAAGGTGATGATGGGATGGCAGCAACGGCGATGGTGGTGATAGTGAGGGTGGGGTGGCGGTGATGGGGATGGGGAAAGTTGTGGTGGTGGGTTGGCAGTAGTAGTGGTATTAGTGATGGTGAGACGATTTCAAACACTATTTTTTTTAAAATACTTGTGAGAAGTTATAAAGTATTTTTAAAAAACCACCCACCAAACACTCTTAGGGACTTATTCCCTACTGAACTTCTTTTTTCAATTATATTCAGTCTGGTTCCCTATCAATACTGAATATAATTGATTAAAAAAAAATATATATTTGAAAAGAAGTTCAGGTGGGCCCAATGAGCATTATTGGAGTAAACTTATGAAAGAGAATTGGTCCAACAATAGCCTGCTCCACCGCTAGGCAAGTGACGTGGTTGTTTAGGGACCCATTCGCTTAGAGCATCTCCAACCACACTCAATAAAATAGTTACTTAAAATATATTTAAATATTATATTATCTACTTTAGCTATCTACTTTTTAAAATTCACTCCAACCACGTTCTCTATTTTATCTAACTATTACACTCAACTTTCACCAACTTCTAATAATTTAAAAAAAGTAAAACATATATATATAGAGAGATAAAGAGAAAAAAAGATAGAGAGAAAATGTAGAGAGCTCAAATGGCTCACCACATGTGGTGAGCCATTTGGGTTAACTAGCAAATAAAGAGTGGGTTGGAGAGAATTTTTTGTGTTTGACTAGCTAAAGTAAGTAAAAGAGAAGAAATAGGGAGTGAGTTGGAGATGCTCTTAGAACCCAATTCAAATATCTCTTTTAAAATAATATGATTAAAGTTTTTAAAAATATAAAAAAAAATAGGATGTTACATCATCAAACGATCAAAAATTTTTTAAATATTTTTCTTTAAATCATCAGTATATATACATTCAAAAAAAAAAAGATCACACCATATTCTGGGACAAAAAGTTATGATACTCTATTCTCATTTTATTTGAATTTTTAATAAATTTGGCCTATTATTCAGTTTAGTTTTCTTGAATTATAATTTGAGATAATTTTAATCTTAATATAATCATTCACATATTGTATTTATTTTGCAAGTTATTTTTGACCTTAAATATACCTTTTAAGTTATTTATACCTTTTTGACATTTTATTTGAATTTATTTTGCAGGTAATGGGATTAGGTCAGGTAATGGGTGATGCTTCATGTATCACAAGCCAGGGACTATAAAAGTGAAAAATAAGGTGGTCAAGTACATCTTCTTTTAGTTCAAGAGCTGTTCTAGGGTAATTATACGCATTCTATCTATATAATAAAATAAGAATATATTTAAATTTTATTTTAGTTATATTTTTTTCTCTCAAAATTATCACCAATCACTTACCTCACTCATCATCCATTTGTCAAACTCAAACGTCAAATCGCATCACTTATTTTTATCACATATTTAATTATTTATACATTTATTTCCTAAAAATATCATATCATTTATTTTTATCATATATTTAATTATTTAATATTTAATTAATTTGTAATTAATATATTTGGCAAAATTTTAATACAGTGGAATCAATTTTTTGGACTCTCAAATTTTATATTTTATTGTGTCTTCAAGTACGAGTTATGACTAATATTCAAATATTTAACAATCTTTCCCTCATCCATGAATCATATCGAACTTAGCTCGCTTTTGAGTTTGATCTACCACTCTACGCGAATATCGCTTCCGTGCCATTCTTTGAGAAGTCCACTCTTCTAACAACCAATATTTTTTTTCGTCAAACGCTCTATGAGTCATCATTTTTTATATATCAATAGCATAAGTAACTCCCCGATCATTTTCATTATTTCAATTTTAAGGGTTTGTTTGGTAAAATTTTTGGGAAGGGTTTGAATTGGTTTCTCTAAATCCTTCCAAACTCAAACCCCTCTTTTATAAATATGGAATTCAACATTCAATCTGATTTATATTCATGTTTGGTATGCAATACATATACATGTATGACTCACAGATATATCATAATTATTAACAACTATTTATCTTATAAATGACTATTTTACCCTGGATCAATTCAATTCATACACGTGTTATTGTCTTTTACATCTTTAATTTCTTAACTCATCTTCCTAAATTCATTCCCTCCCTAGGTTTGACAAAATTTATGATCATAAGTTTAATATTCAGATCAATTACAGACCAGATTTGAAAACTCGAGATTAAATTTTTTATCCAAACATAAAATTTTAAAATCTTTTTAACTATTTTTTTCAAACTCATCTTACCAAACCCTCTATATCCCTTTCTATATCCCTTACCAAACAACCCTTAAATTCTCATCTCATTCTCCTTTAAGAGCCTTCCTTATAAATTTTCGATGTACCCAAAAAAAAAAAAAAAAAAAAAAGAGCCCTTTGTTAAGACCGAGACGCTAAACCCATCGAGAGTTCATGAAGATTCCAAAAGCAATTTTTTACTCGAATTTTTTATGATGCACCAAATGATAAGGAGTTACAGTAACAGTACCCATCATAGTTATCAGAACCGGACCGGACCGGCCGGTCCGACCGGTTCAACCGTGAACCGGGACCTTAGCCGGTCCGGTTCTGTAGTTGGACCGCTTAAGGAAGAGAACCGGTTAAAAACCGGAAAACCGGCCGGTTCTTGTTAAAAACCGTGAACCGGCGGTTTTTTAAAAACCGGCCGGTTCAATGACAAAATGGAAAAAAAAATTCTAATCCCTTAAAATCTCAACTCTCAACCTTTTGATCTTTTTATTGCCCTAACTCCTAAAATATGATAATAGCTTGATTTTTTTTAAACAAGAATTATATCTCAAATGATCTCCCTCGCTAAGATTTTAAATTTAATATTGATTTTTTTTACTTAACTTTATTTCTCAAGAATATTTCTTTTACTTAACTTTATTAATTGTATGATAAATTGTATGTATTTTAGACATATTTTATATTTTTTAGTTAAATTATTATATTTTATAATTATTATATATATTTTTATTTTTTTATTATATGGCCGGTCCGACCAGTGACCCACCGGTTGAACCAGTGAACCATTGACCCAGTCCCCTAGTCGGTTCGATGACCGGTCCGGTTCTGATAACATTGGTACCCATTCAACCCGAAGCTGTTTGATTTTTCAAGACTAGTCCTTCGACGAGACCGCTTCACGTGCCACTGACTAGTCAATACAATTACAAGGTTAGGTAAAGACTAAACCAACGTAGTGTGTGTGTGTGAGAGAGAGAGAGAAGTAAAAATAGGTGCAACAAAGCTGGCTGGAATGTTAATTGTAGTTTTCTTCTACACGTAAGAGTTTGTGGTGAGGAAACAATAGTGTTAGGTGAAAAACCCATAGATGAAATATTTTAATGAAAAGAAAATTAAAATGGATTAGATTTGTGAGCGTAAGCAAGTACAAAACTAAGATTTTGTAGTACAAGAATGTTATTTTTTACCAAAGATTTTATGAATCTATTATTAAAATACTGTCTTTTTTAAACTTAATTACCGATATACAGTTATTTTAAACCTATTTATCAAAGTACTGTTGTTTTAAAAGCGGATTTGACAAATTCGACTTCATAGAGAAAGCGAATTTGACAAATCCGACTTTATGGGGAAAGCGGATTTGTCAAATCCGACTTTATTTGGAAAACGGATTTGGCAAATCCGACTTTATAGCAATAAGAGAATTCAATTTTTATGGTATTTTTTCAAGAAAAAAATTTCCCTACTCTTAAAGAAGGAAAGTCCATATTTTTTTTATCTTTTTATTTATTTCTTTCTTAAATATTTTTCTTCAAAAAATATTACATCACTCAATTATACTATACGTTCAATTATTTAATATTTAATTAATTTTTAAGTTAACATAATCTTTATTTCATACATTGTCCATATATATTAGTGTATATGTGTTAAAATAAATTTATCGAGTTATGCATTTTGAAAAAAAAAATTGATGCTATTTTTAAAAAAATAATATGTAAAAAATAATTTTAAATGATAAAATTAAAGAGAAACAAATAAATAAAAAATTACTATTTAGTATAGTGACTAATAAAGGTGAGTTGATTCACAAGTATTAGTATGTTCGCTTTCCCTATGAAGGCGGATTTGGCAAATCCACTTTCACCATGAAGTCGGATTTGCTAAATCCGCTTTCCCCATGAAGTCGGATTTGCTAAATCCGCTTTCCCCATGAAGTCGGATTTGTCAAATTCGCTTTTAAAACAACGGTACTTTGGTAAATAAGTTTAAAACAGCTGTATATCGGTAATTAAGTTTGAAAAGTACGATATTTTGGTAATAGACTCAAGATTTTATAGTACAATAATTTATCACAACTATTAAATTAATTATGAGTTCCGACAAAAGTTAGAATTTATTGTCAATTTAATAATCATGAGTGATTAGGTCCAAATAAAATTCATCTGCGCCTAAAAAGGTGTATCTAAGAATTTTATTTTATGAGTTCATCTAATTAGTTGTTGTTAACAGCAATTGTTTTTAGTTTTATATAGTACCTATCAAAATCAATAGCACGATATATATATTTGGACTGTTATCAATTCCAATAATATCGAGACAAATCAATTCCAGTATATCGAATTATATGTGGGAATAAAATATTCAAAACTTACCCAATAATGCACAATTTTTTTTATTAATTTATCAAACAATCCATAATTTCAACTTAATTAGGTCACATTTGCACCAGGACAAAGCTAAATTCCATTCATTTGATTTTATTTATTGAGAGGGGGGGGGGGGGCAAATGAGAGCATAGCATAATGTTTTTTTTAATGAGCTATCATTATATTAAATTCGTAATTGTATAGAACTTATTAAAATCAGTTTTTACACAATACGTTATAAAAATATATTTTAATAAAATTAAAAAATAATAATTCAAACTTGTCAAGATTAGGATGTAAAGCAATTTGAGATCAATTCATCAAATAATCATTTGTTAATGTCATAATCACTCGATCAAATTATAAAGGTATAAAGTAAAAATTTAAAACTATAGAGGATCATGTAAAATGAAATCACAGCATCATTTTAGACGTATAAAACTTATTTTTAAAAACTTAAGTCAGATAAACAGAATTTTAGAGGATTAAAGTATAATTTTAGAAACTTAGCCCCCTATTCTCATCGCCACTATACAACAATCATTGTGGTAGGCAAAGGATGGATTGAAGTTAAATACAAGTGCATTAATTTTTGTTATTTTGTATTTAACCACCTATAATTTTCTTTCTATCATATAAAAAGACCTATAGTTTCTCTTATACCATATTTAACCACATAGATTTATCTATTCTAATTCATTTTCATTTTTATATCTTTATCATTGTTCGTATGTACACACATGTACTTGTATCTACACGGCTTTGTACCTCACGTAATCATTATAAAGGACATGGATTGAATTACGTGAAGTGTAAGAAACTCAAAGTCACCCAAGAATATTATCTATCCATACACACTGGTTAGGTAAAACCGCATTAGTTATTGGGTTATATATAATATAAGATAAGAGTTGGCAAATGCTAAATTATCTACTAAATATTAAATATGCTGTATTCTGCTACTCTTCTTAGCTTCTAGTCAAGTTACAGCTAATATTTTCATTAATTTTATTATTATTATTAATATTTTTCTTTGTGACAGCAACGTTGCACATGTTTGAGAAGGGAGTCAAGATTTTGATACAATTCCAACACATTTATTGATGTAAGAAAAAGAGAGTAACGGACACGTTTGCTTTCCTGTCATGTCATTAATAATGAAAGTCGTTGATTGAGTGGTAAGCCATGTCCATCTCTTTATTTTTCACATCAAAATTCATATGAGAGGTAGGGTTTAGGCTCGACCCAACCTGCAAATCCTATTTGTTTCAATTTTCAAAATCCAATGTGATTCTTGGTTGAATACAGTAAGATTTGCTTATGTGCTTAAATTCTCATCATTCAAAATTAATTACAACATCTTTCAGTAAATTCAGAAATTGACAGGAGCCAAACCCGAGAGGTTGATAGCAATGTGTGTGTGTCTCCCTCTCTCTCTCTCTCTCTCTCTCTCTCTCTCTCTCTCTCTCTCTCTCATAGCACATAAAATTATATACAGACAGAATAGATATAAGAGGATAATAGCCATGTCACTTATCTAGATCATGTATGTGTGTGTCCAAAATTAGAGTGGACTTCATTATGGTACCGAATAAAAAATTTGATATTTTATTTTTAAAATTTATTATTGTTATAGGTATTTTAAAATTGAAAAAAATATTATTTTTGTGAGTGATTTATTATTTTTGTTAATGTTTTTATTATTATTATTATGGTAACAATTTTTATCATTTTTTTGGTATAAAAAAATTTATCATTTTTATAGATAATTTATCACTGCTATGATAATTATTTTTATCACTTTTATTCGGTACCATAACAATGATAAAAACAGATAAATATCAGTACGGTACCATAAACACCACCAACAAGAGTCTCTGCTCTCGCACTCAAGTCAGGGGAGATTCTATTAATCAACTTGACTACAGTACTAAAAAAAAAATGGATATCACAACTTTAAAATTTATTACTTCAATGAGTGTTTTATAAGTTATTTTATAATAAAAAAAATATCATTTTTATGGATATTTTTACCACTCTTGTGGTGAATATTTTTACCACTTTTCTTCTATACAAAAAAATTATTATTTTTGTGAGTAATTATTCCATATGTAAGTGTTTATCATTATTGTGATAATTATTTTTGTCAGTACCACAACAATAATAAAAATACTTACAAATCTCATTATAAAGGACAATTAGAACAAAAGTCGGTCACATAAACACTAGAGGAAAACCATCGACCCCAAAACAATAAAAAAAAACAAAAACATCCCATTATGTTTCCAAATGATTTAGAGGGGGACTGAAAAAAAAGGAACGAGCCGTTCTCCATGCCCGTAAGCCCAATGGTCACACACATATTATTCTTACACAAAAGGATAGATTCAAAAAACCCCAAGATAACCTGCCATTAAAACTCGATTCAAGAACCAGTTTTTGTTTTGGAAGTCTATTTACTATAACTTATTTGAGAAAATAAAAGGCCAAATCAGATATCAGACATCACCATTACTAATTACTTGCATCAATTGGAGGGTAAATTATCAAACCATGAAGATGCCAGCAACACAAACACACACACACTAACACAAAATATAATCTCATCCTCTATTCACTTGTGAGACCGAAGTGAAAGAACTCCTCTTATAAGGGACCAAAGGTGCTTGCAAAATCCAAAATTATCAATCAACCAAAACTAAGTCATTGTAAATTGGCAAAAATACTATAAACCAAAATAGAGCCTTTTTCTCTTAATGGCTAAAATGGTCAGAAAGCAGTCTCATTATCTCCACCGTAACACTTGGCGTACACAAAATTTTCCACTGTTTGTCCACACACATGGTTAATTAAGCAATTTAAAATTGCATGTCACGGGTATTAATATATCCTAGAAAAGCACAGTCTGGACGGGAGATTTCCATTAAGATATGTACCAGCCTAAAAAGGATCACTCAACACGTCATGTCTGAAGGCTGTTTAACGCCTCCGACGAGATCCAGAGCTAGACCTTGGACCTGGGTTCTTTGAAAATTGCAGGCGTAAGTATGCAGAATCAGGATCATGTTCATCCATCTTATAACCTGTGGGGTACACCAGCAATGTTAAGATTTTTTCCAATAAGAATGAAAACAACACTACTGATACGAACTTAAGATCTGCAAGCATGTCTAGACCAGTATAATACTGCGTGGCAACCACTTCACCAAATTTCGATACATACTGCCTGAGAGATATTACTTATCATTACGCCTTCCAACTATACAATTTCTTTTGAACTTCACAAAGTAAATACATCATTTGAGATAGATATGAGTCACTGAAGGAAATATAGCAATTGTTTCTCATCCCAAAACAACTCCATGTTCACACCTACCTTAACATCTCTAAGAAATATAATAAGTGTGTATGACCAGAGATAACTAAATAACCAACAGAAGTTACACAAGTTGCATCTACTATCAAGCATAAAACTCATGGTAACAGCAGCTGCAAAAGTTCTTCCATCTCCATTACCAAATATAATAAATATATACTTCAAGCTGATACAAAGTGTCAAGTGTCAACATTATGAAAATAATAAAGACAAAAGTAATAACCTTGCAATGCGCTCAAAGCTGTGGCTGCACAAGCGGGATTTACAAAATCCACAAAACAAAGGATCAGGGGATCTCCACCACGCTGCAAAAAGGGGTAAACAAAGACTTAGTGAAGAAAATAGACTCACTTTTGGACAAGGCAATGTTAGGAACTAACAAACAGAGTAAAGCGAAGCAGGCAATGAACCATTAATTAAAAACTCATAATCAAATTACATGTCTAGATTCCTTGATCACGAGTCTAACTTCTCTATACCCTACAAAAGGGCGGAAAATATCTAGAGATGTGGCTAAGGATTGTGAATGAATCAGAAGCAGATGTCAACACTACTGACAAAGATTGTATAAACTATAAAAACAGCTATCAAAGGAATTCCCTCCCAGCATAATAACATCTTAGAGGATACGAGCTACTTCTCTTGTCGTGCTGTTGGAAGGTAGTCCCTCAACATATATAGTATTGGAAGCATCGGGAGGGAGAGGCAGACTTTCGCGGCCTGGCCTTGCCATTGCATCAACTGAGAGCTGACCACCAACTCCGATACCTCGACCATTTGGTGCTACATCTGAAAAAATAGCCCTTGGATGACCAAGCCCAACAGGATCAGCCATGGAAAGAGTAGGCATGCCACCACCGACGGTGCTTCCTAACCGGACTCCGCCAAAATTACTAGCTTCAGCAGAAGTAAAAGAAGGAAGTTGCTACAAAAGCAACAACATAAATGTTTTAGCACAGAAAGAGGCATAGCAGACGAAAGCAACCATGACCCATAGACTTAGAGGGTACCACATTTTTTAGGTAACTGTCATATGCTGATCCAATTGTTTTAGTGTCATTCACTGCAGAAAGTGGAAGATCTGAAATGGTAAGAGAACCAGATGTGACTACCACTTAACTTAAATATGACTAGAATAATAATGCAGTCATAAAGCTTCAGCCTTCAAGCAATATCCAACACATGAAATCATTTTTTTTTTTCATTCCACCCTCTCATACATGACATTATATGCATGCGCTTACCAAGCAACTTATATATTCGAGGTTTTACAAACCTACAACAATTTTGTGGAAGGTAAGCAGCAGAAATTAAATGGTAGCACCAAGGTGCCAAAGTCTGTTGGGCCTAGCCCAAAGCCCAACTCAAAATTCATCAAAGCAAGACTCACGTTGGACAAAATATGTAACAATTAATAATTTCACCACAAATACAAACATACAAAGCACCAAATTCCAGACAATTTTAGCCACATACAACATATACAGATCTTCCCATCAACATACATGATACAACAAGAAGAGATGGAAATATTCTTAGCCAACTCAATCACCTTTCAACATCACATTTCAGATATCAAATTTTTTGCAAAAGTAAAGCTTAATTCATGGAAATTCAGAGGATGATACAACTCATTCTAGCTGATGTCAATTGCATAGAGCATATTTCCAACCAAAAATAAATGACTTTGGGAATCAAATTCCTGCAAACATCAGATATCAACAGTGTTTTGTAAAATACAACTAGTTTCAAAATTTTGAACATCTTTAAGCAATTTCAGCATCAGATTTCATAAAAAAGAGAGGAAAAAGTTTCCAAAAAATGTTCAATTAGAAGAGAGAGAAATGAGCAAAGCCAGAGAGTTGACAGAGTCAAAAAGGAGAGAGAGAGAGGGACTTATTTTTAAAACAGAGATTGATTTCAGTAAATTGGGTATTAGTGTCATAAAAAAAAAAAAAGGGGGCTACATAGAAAGCGAGATCAAAGAGAAATGCAGAGAGATCTGTTGAACGAGTGAGGATGATGCAAATAAAAAAGAAAAAGACCGAAATTTATGACCCCAAAAAAGTAGCTATACTCAGAGACAGATTAAAGTAGATCTGTGAAGTTCACGTGTAGAATTTTGGATTAGAACCAGATATTTATGCTTGGATTTCCAATCCGGTATTATGCATATCAACTATAACAATCAAAGCCATCTGATCAACAACAAATATTATCAGCTAAAGGGAAAATACCAAAGTCTTAGGTGTTTCATGATTATGCCCAAGGTTGCGCCTTGGATAAGTCAATTGAGGCATATTAGACATGTCAAGTGCACTGCTTTTAGCAACTGAATTTGTATTCTTAACCTCCGTACCATTAGCATCATCAATAGCTGTATTTGATAAAACCTCCTTTACAGAAGATGAAAGGGATGTTACCAAATCAGCAGTTTCATCTTTCTTATGGCTCATAATGTTCAAAATTATTTCAGCATTTCTTGTGATATGTGAATCTCTTTCATACATCCTGGCCCCTTACTCACATAATTAACGTTATGTACAACTTTGGTAATGTCAGAAGTAGGATAAAGGCAATTTTTTTAACAACACTTGTAAATGCCCATGCCTCCTCAAAGTTTCTGCCCAGAATTTCAAACAAAATCTTTCACAAACTATGCCTTTGGTGAACCCTTAAGACGGCTAGATCTACAAAGGGTCACACGAAAGAATCCAGAAGTAACATTGTTGAGATAGCCACAATTTTTTTTTTGAACAATTGTGGCTATCTCAACAATGTCACTTCTGGATTCTTTCGTGTGACTCTTAGCCACAGTAGCAAACCCTAGAAACACACAAGGTGGACAATACAGAACTATATACAAGAATTACACAATACAGTCAATTTAACTTCAAATCGCAACGACAAAAGCAAGATTCGACCAAGGTAGTGTCAAATTGATGCAGCAAGACCACGATTTCGATAAGCAAAATAAATTCACCAGAAAACATTGGATTCAATTTCACCAATCTCGTGAGCTCATAGACATATAGACGATACATTTATATACTTTGATATTGAAATTAGAGCATGGAATAGTTTACCATAGTCATAACGAGGTCGCTTGAGCAAGCCTGCTGAGGGATGCAGAGACGATTGACCATTCCAGTATCCATCCGCCATCTCTTCTGTAATAAAAAATTATACTTAGTGAAAACCCTAATGGAGAGAGGGCGTAACTTGGTTGGAGTTTGAGCTGTAAAACCCTAGCTCGGTTTTGGCTTCTGCTCCACGCGCCGAGCTCGATCCCTTTCTCTTTCACTCTCGGTCGGGGAAGAAGATTAGGAAGCGTCGACAGGTTTGAGAGTTAAAACGAGTAATACTGTTTATACCTAAAATATTCGTCTAACTTATTGACATAACATGGCTGTATAGTAAAACGATTGGATCAATATTAAGTTTAATGCTTGATGGACTCGACAGTCAATTCAAAAGTTAGATCAGTAAATTAAGTTTCAATAATATTGTTCAGTTAAAAAAGCCAATTGGAAACTAATTTTTGATAGGGTTTTTTGTTCGACAGTGTCCAACTCAATTTACGTCTCCTACCATTAATTTTTTTTCATTAGAGATAAAAATCTCTTCTAACTTTAATTTTTGGTTAATTAAAAGAGTTGAGTGGGAATAAAAAATCTATTAAAAATACTCTTACGCCTCATATTCATGTAACGGAATATTTTATTTTAATACCACACAATTGTCTACGAAAAACTCTATTGTATTTATGTGAGGATTGAATTATATTTACCTTGCCCCGAATAATAATAGTTATAAAGACTCAAACACAAACATTAAGCGATAAAATTTAAATTTTTATCTATTGAACTAACTACTCGGTGATTAAAAAGATCTTACAACTTAGAGCAATTTATTCAAATTCAATTACTTAAAAAATTCTTGCGTGCACAAAGATTTTCAAGAATCTCAAACCAAAATGAACTTTAAAATATTCGTATGTGTACAAGGATTTTCAATATTTAAATTCATACACTACTCATTTTGAGATCTTGAATTTTTAGGACAAAACCTGAAGATAAATAAAATTTGTGGATTCGGATTAACCTTAATTAATCTTGAATTTCAACTTAATCATTCACCCATGGACTGGAACCTGATTTTAATGAGAATTGAACTCAAAAAACCCCAAATTCTGATCGGAATTGTAGAGTTCAATTTTAAAACTTTACACATTAATAATACTTGAATTATATAGTATTTAGAGTTCTATAACCAATCAGGTTGAGCTTTCAACATATAAAACTTACACAATAGGTAGGCCCAACGTTTTCACTTGGGCTACCCAATTTAGCCCATCAAATTGCAGTAAGTAGACCATGGTTTTTCGATGAATCAAATCCTACCACCTACTCCTCCATAACTCCACCTTAAGCACAGTCTATCCAACTTCCATGTATAACATGCCAATGTATGTATAACACAGCTTTCTAGAATTTACATGAATCAGAAGGCATTTGACATGGTGGTTGTCCCTAGCCTCAGCCATGTGTCACCAACCTCATATCGGCAAGATAGGTGGGCTTATAAGATGTTAGACAATTCTTCACCTAACATACCAACTGGTATCAGAACAAGACCCAGAGAGTCACAAGCTAGTTCACATTGAACAAAAGCAAGGTTGAGAGCAACAAAATTTTTAAAAATTTAGAGCCAGGGCGCCTTGAGAGACGAAACGTAATCCTTGCTACGTTGATCATTGGAGGAAGGGGGATAAGCTGCTCTTCCTTCTGCCCGAATGTGTTCTCAAAAAAAGAAGTCGAAGACGCCAAAGTTGAAGGCAACTACTCCTTTCAAGCATTATCAAAAAGTACTGAATAAAACAAAAAATATAATCTCACCCTCCATTCACTTGTGAGACAGAAGTGAAAGAACTCTTGTAAGGGACTAAAGGTGCTTGCAAAATAAAGTCATTGTAAATTGGCAAAAATATTCTAAACCAAAATAGCACCTTCTTCTTTTAATGGCTAAAAATTGGAAGGTCAAAAACAGTCTCCTTACCCCCAAAATAGTAGGCGTACAAACACAAATCTTCACTGTTAGTGTACACACATGGTTAAGCAATCTAAAATGGCATGTTGCGGGAATAATACATCCTAGAAAAGCAAATTCTGGACGGGAGATTTCCATTAAGATATGTACCAGCCGAAATAGGACCACTCAACTCATCATGTCTGAAGACCGTTTAACGTCTCCGACGAGATCCAGAGCCAGACCTTGGACCTGGGTTCTTTGAAAATTGCAGGCGTAAGTATGCAGAATCAGGATCATGTTCATCCATCCTATAACCTGTGGGGTACACCAGCAATGTTAAGTTTTTTTCCAATAAGAATGAAAACAACACTACTGATACAAAGTTAAGATCTGCAAGCACGTCTAGACCAGTCACATACTGAATGGCATGGCAACCACTTCACCAAATTTCGATAGATACTGCCTGAGAGATATTACTCATGATTACACCTTCCAACTATAGCATTTTCTTTTGAACTTCACAAAGTAAATACATCATTTGCGATAGATGTGAGTCAAAGAAGGAAATATAGCAATTGTTTCTCATCTCATAACGACTCCATGTTCACACCTACCTTACCATCTCTGAGAAAGATAAGCGTCTATGACCAGAGACAATTACACAACCAACCGAAGTTACAGAAGTTGCATAAAGCATAAAACTCATGGTAACAGCATCTGTGAAATTTCTTCCTTCTCCATTACCAAATATAAACACATAAATATATACTTTAAGCTAATACAAAGTGTCAAGTGTCAACATTATTGTGAAAGTAGAGGCTATGGTTTAGAGAATGAGGCAAGAGTAGTGGATAACGTAATAACGTCTCTCCCTCACTCCATGCATATATATATGAATGCAAAAATAATAGAAAGACTAATATACCTATAAAAGGTAGACTTATTACATCCTTGTCATTCCTATATTCTAACACTTCCCCTCAAGCTGGCGAATATATCGTATAATCCCCGCTTGGAACAAATCTCTCAAACAAGTACTACTCAAAGACTTGGTGAACATATCAATATCAGCAAGCTGGTCCTCTCAACATAACACCCTTTTCCTTGAGCAAAGTTGCAATCAACCTCAATGTATTTCGTTCATTCATTAAACATGGGATTATAAGCTATATGAACAGTTGTTTGATTATCACTGAACAACTGAAGTGGATTTTGAACTAAAAAACCAATTTCCCTGAAAAAAGTATCGTAACCACATAAGATCACTACATGTATGAGTCATTGCTTTGTATTCAGCATCTCCAGTAGATCGTACTGTTATTGTCTGCGTCTCACTATTTCATGTAACCAGATTACCTCCAAAAATGGTACAATATTCTATAGTGAACCATCTTTATGAGGAAGAACCTGCCCAATTTGTACCAGTGAACCCTTCTAATCGAAGATGCTCATGCGACTGATACAACAATTCAAGTCTACAAGCTCGCTTGAGATATCGATTGATCCAAAAATAGCAGCCCACGGAATACTCGAAGAGTCTCCATAAATTGACTTACTACACTCACTGTATATGAAATATCTAGTTGATTACTAGTGAGGTAGTTCAACTTCCCAACTAGGAGACAATATCGTCCATAATAAAAACATTCACCCTTAGTCTATGATTTGGAACCATAAAAATATCAATTGGTCTACCACCCAAAAAACTTGTTTCCTCCAAAAGATCAAGCCCGTATTTTCTCTAGGACAGACTAATGTCTTGTCTAGATCTAGCAACTTTAATACCATGAAAATATCTAAGCTTGCCTAAATTTTTTATACGAAATTGATGTTGTAGAAAGTGTCATAACTTGACAATACATACAAAATCATCACCTATAACGATAATATCATCAACCATAATTGTCAAATCATAATTCGTATCGTGAATCAAAATCCTAAATTTGAGAATCGTATCAAATCGTGAATCGTAAGATTTGATACAAAATTTGAACAAAAATAAAAAATAATATCTACATATTTAAAATAAGCAAGATATTGAATATTAAACATTATTGCATTCTAAAAATAATCAATTGACATAATCATGTCATCTAAATAAAAATACGCCAACTTTTTGCTTCATTTTCATCTTTTGCTTAACCATTTTCAAATTCAATACTTTAAAAAAAAAATCATTAAAGAATCATGACTATTCAAGAACCAAAATAGTAACACCCAGTATAGATTAAGTTGCAAACATGAATAGAAAAAAACAATAAGAAAATTGATAGGGAGAAAACGTACCTGTCAATATTTTGAAATAAAAAATTAAAACTTAACAAACTACCCACGAAAAAATTGAGAACAAAAATCAAAATTTATTCTGAAATATGGTGATAGGAGATAGAAAAATCCAATGTAAAAAAAATGAAGAAAAAAGACACGCTAGAGCTTGCTTACTGTTAAGAAGAAGAAGAGGAGGCATACCTTTAGCCAAGGATACGCGAGGTTTAGCTATGACCTTCAATTTCTAATAACACAAGGCAAGTTTTAGATGACGCAAGAGAGAATGATAGAACGAGCAAAGTGGCTGAGTTTTTATCATGGCGTAGGTTCCTCTATAAACAAAATGACGTTTTACTATTTACCAGACAAAATGACATCGTTTTGCCAAAAAATTAGGTTTTAAAAAAAATGACTGAATCATGCAATACGAATCAAATCGTACAATTTAGGTGCGATTCAACTCTAAAAACGATTCTCATATAATATATGAATCATTTTGTGACTGTATCAAACACAATTGTATGATTCAAATCAGAATCGTACGATTTTAATAACTGTCATCAACATAAATGACAAGGAGGATATTAACTCCACCAATTCGTAAATGAAATATTAAGTGATCTATTTGGCGTCTATGAAGACCAAAATCCAGCACAGCCTTTGAAAACTTTCCAAACCATGCATGTGGTGACTGTTTCAACCTATACAAGGCTTTTTTCAATTTGCACACACTGTCATAATACTCCCCCTAAGCAACAAACTCATATGGTTGTTCTCTGAAAACCTCTTCCACAAGATCACCATGTAGGAAAGCATTCTTGACATCTAATTGATACAAGGGTCCGTAAAGGTCAGCTCCAAGTGAAATCAAAACCTTGATAGAAGATATTTTAGCAACTGAGGAGAAAGACTCCAAATAGTAAATACCATAAGTTTGGGTATACCCTTTGGCAACCAAACGAACCTTGAGACAGTCCATAGAGCCATTCGGAAGAAATTTGATGTTATAAACCCCGCAGCACCCAACAACCTGCTTACAAGGAGGGTAAAGGGATAAGATCCCAAGTATGAATATGATGAAGAGCATGCATCTCGTCCTCCATAGTTATCCGCCAACTAAGAATCAAATAAGACATCTGCTAAAGTCTTAGGAAGAGAGAGAGTAGATAACTAAGAAATAAAACAAGAAAATGAAAGAGATAACAAATGTGAAAAACTATAATAAGTTATAGGATGCATAGTAACACCAGAAAGAGAACCTTTATGAAGAGCAATGGGTAGAGAATCAGACACATCTAAGAGGATCGAATTTGAAGACAACAAAGAAGCCAATGTTGGAGCTATACCACGTGGCCTAGACCGACTAGTATAAACGTGCAAGGGTGTGGCAAGGTGAGAACTCTGTGTCAGGGATGACTAAGGAACAAATGACAAGGGAACCTGAGTTGGGAAGCGAAACAAGATATACACAAGAGGTGACTCAAGAGTACCCTCAAAGGGAATATAAGGAGTAAAAAAATGAGTAGTACACTCCCAAAAGGTGACATTAGCACTTGTGAAAGACCTACGAAGAGTAGGACTATAACAACGATAGTCTTTCTGGGTGTGGGAGTAACCAAGGAGGATGCACTTGGTAGCCCGGGGGTCAAATTTATCAAAACCAGAACCAAGATTGTGGACAGAATAGACACATCCAAAAACTTTAAGAGGAAGAAAAAACAGTGAAGAGCCAAGAAACAAGATAGAGTGGGGAGTTTTTCCTTGTAAAATAGTAGGACATCTAAGTAATAAGATGAGTAGCAATCAAGACAGCATCACTCAAAAAATGGATAGGAACAAGCATAAAAAATTGGAGTGCTCAGGTCACATCCAATAAATGGCAATTCTCTCGCTCAACCACACCATTTTGTTGAGGTGTGTAAGCACATAAAATTTGATGCGCAATGTCATTTTAATTGAAATAAGCCTGAAATGGATTAGAGGTATACTCTTTGGCATTATCAAATCGTAAATAAGGATATTACATCCAAATTGTATTTTAATTTGGGAGCGAAATAATTAGAAGATGAAAAGAAATTCAGTGCGAGATTTTATTAAAAACAATCAAGTCATATGAAAATAATGGCATTTGATTGGTGGGGTCCATAGCTCATAGATGAAAATATTGTTTGCACACCTCATAGATGTGAGTGAGATTCCCGATACCAAAAAACATCTAAGTCAACTGATCTCATATCTCCTTTGGAGTGCCTAGATAAAGTAGAGTAGAACTAATATGAGACGCAATACTATCCAACACGACTGAAATAATTTGTGCATCTTCTTGTTCTCATTGTGCAAAACCCAAATCACTTTCTTTTGGTTTATCTCCCATCAAATTTGTACAATACTTAAGAAAAAAATCAACCGATCAAGCCCAGAAAACATAATTCCTACCATTATGTTTGACCGAGATCATTAGAGCATGACAGAATGGAGCAGTTGAGAGATTTGGTGGTATGGCTGGTGGAGGTGCACATACAAGTGCAGGAGGAGAGGCTGGAGGATCTTCCTTAGAGTCCTGGCCATTCCCTGTTGTAAACCGTGAATCTAACCAAAACCCAAAGAGGTAAGACCAAAGCGGAGTAGAACAGGACTGAACCGGTGCAGCAGGAGGCTCAAGACACCTGAACCGGGCCAGCAAAGGGCTGGAGACAATTGAACCACGCCGAGAAGGAGTAAAGCCTGGAGACGATTGAATTGGGCCAACCGGAGACAACTGAACCGGGCCAACAGAAAGAGTAAACCAGCCTACCTTAGGCCTGAACCAAACCAACAGAGTGCTAAACCGGATCAAAAAATAAGACAACCAACGTGGACCGACCTGAACCGGAGCAGTGGACCAGATTTGGAACTGAACTGGTTGAACATCAAACTGTTGATGCTGAATTGGCTTGAAGACAACTGGGCCAGAGTAAACTAGGCTGGAGGCAACGGGCTAGATCTGGCAGATGAAATTGGCCCAAGATGTTAAGTTGGGCTATATGGAACAGGCACAAGTTTGATATCCAAACAGAAGAGAAGACGACTTTATCCCTGCCGCCAAACAGGGTCTTCGTCCTCACAAACACAGAGAACAACGACCATATGGCCATCTTGCCAACTGCGCTGCCGGCAAGAATCCAAGCCACCTTCATGCAAAAAAGAGGATTTCAAACACCAAATCGCAACAAAATCCCACATCCGAGCAGCAAAATTGATATCATAGTTCAATCGATAATTCGATTTGTTCGATTGATGACCTACACGAAGCAAAAAACACCAACATTTCGCCAGCAACGAACGATGACTGGAGCCAAGAAAACTTAATGCCCAGTCATCGACACCTTAACAGGTACTGGATCCAAGGATCCTCACACATGTCGATACTAAGCTTCAACTACCGAACGGAAACGACAAAAAATGAAGAAATAGAGTAAAGACAAGAAGAAGAAAGTGAAACTCTAGCTAGTTGGCAAGGATGTGAGCCGATTGTTTTGGCTCTGATACCACGTTTAAATAGATGCTAGGGTTTGGAGGAGGCTGCAAGAGGAAAGGAGAATGTAATACCGTCTCTCCCCCACTCCATGTATAAATATGTACGCAAAAATAACAGAAAGACTAATATACCCATTTAGGGTAGACTTATTACATCCTTGTCATGCCTATCTCCTAACATTTATGAATATCATAACGACAAAAGTGATCACCTTGCAATGCACTCAAAGCCGTGGCTGCACAAGCAGGATTTACAAAATCCACAAAACAAAGGATTAGAGGATCTCCACCACGCTGCAAAAAAAGGGTAAACAGAGACTTAGTGAAGAGAATAGACTCACTTTTAGACACGGCAATGTTAGTAACTGACAAACAAAGTCAAGCGAAGCAGGCAATGAACCATTAATTAATAATTCATAATCAAATTACATGTCTGGATTCCTTGATCACGAGTCTAACTTCTCTATACCCTACAAAAGGGCGGAAAATATCTAAAGACGTCGCTAAGGATCATCAATGAATCAGAAGCAGAGGTCAACACTCATGACAAAGATTGTAGAAACTATAAAAACAGCTATTAATAGAATTCCTTCCCAGCATAATAAAATATTAAGAGGATACGAGCTACTTCTCTTGTCGTGCTGTTGGAAGGTAGTCCCTCAACATATACAGTACTGGAAGCATCAGGAGGGAGAGGCAGACTTTCGCGGGCCGGCCTTGCCATTGCATCAACTGAGAGCTGACCACCAACTCCAATGCCTCGACCACTTGGTGCTACATCTGAAAAAATAGTCCTTGGCTGACCAAGCCCAACTGGATCAGCCATGGAAAGAGCACGCATGCTACCACCAACATTGCTTCCTAATCCGACTCCACCAAAATTACTAACTTCAGCAGAAGTATAAGAAGGAAGTTGCTACAAAAGCAACAACATAATTGTTTTAGCACAAAAAGAGGCATAGCAGATGAAAGCAACCATGACCCATAGACTCAGAGGGTACCGCATTTTGGAGGTAGCTGGCATATGCTGATCTAATTGTTTTAGTGTCATTCATTCCAGAAAGTGGGAGATCTGCAATGGTAAGAAAACCAGATTTGCATACCACTTTACTTCGATATGACCCAAATCAACCATGAAGCTTCAAGATACATACAACACATGAAATCAATTTTTTTTTATTCCACTCTCCCATACATGACATTATAATGTATGCATCCGCTTACCAAGCAACTTAAATATTCAAGGTTTTACAAATCTACAACAATTTTGCAGAAGGTAAGTAGCAGAAATTAAAAGAAACCACCAAGTTGCCAAGGTTTGTTGGGCCTAAGCCAAAGCCCAACTTGAACTTCATCAATGAGAGACTCATGTTGGACAAAATATGTAACAATTAATAATTTCACCGCAAATACAAATTTAAAATGCAACAAATTGCAGACAATTTTAGCTACATACAGCATATAAAGATTATCCCATCAACATACAACCAATTACAAGTTATGGAAATATTCTTAGCCAAATCAATCATCTTTCAATATCAGATTTCAGATATCAATTTTTTTTTTTTTTTAAATAAAGCTAACTTCATGGAAATACAGAGAATGATACAACTCATTCCAGCAGATGTCAACAGCGTAGAGAATATTTCCTAAAATACATAAATGACCTTCAGCATCAAATTCCTGCAAACATCAAATATCAACAGTATTTTGTAAAAAACAACTAATTTCAGAATTTTGAACGTCTTTAAGCAATTTCAGCATCAGATGTCATGAAAAAGAGAGTGAAAAGATTCCCAAACATGGTCAATAACAAAAGAGAGAAATGAGTAAAGCCAGAGAGTTGAGAGAGAGAGAGAGAGAGAGAGAGAGAGGGGCTTATTTTTTAAAACAGGTTGATTTCAGTAAATTGGGTATTGGTTTCACCGAAAAAAAAAGGAAAGAAATAAAAATAGGTTAGATAGAAAGCGAGATCAAAGAGAAATGCAGAGAGAGCTGTAGAAAGAGTGAGGATAATGCAAACAAAAAAGAAAAAGACCAAACTGTATGAACCCAAAAAAGTACTTATACTCGGAGTTAGATTAAAGTAGATCTGTGAAGTTCAAGTGTAGAATTTTGGATTAGAACCAGATACATATACTTGGCTTTCCAATCTGGTATTATGCATATCAACTATACCAATCAAAGCCCCCAGAGCAACAAAAAAAAATTATCAACTACAGGGAAAAAACCAAAGTCTTAGGTGCTTCATGATTATGCCCAAGGTCAAGGGTCTTGATTGCATCTCAGAGAAGTCAATTCAGACCTATTAAGACACGCCAAGTGCACTCGCTTTCATCTTCTTGACCACTACTTTTAGCAACTGAATTTGTATTCTTAACCACCGTACCATTCGCATCATCAACAGCTGTATTTGATAAAACCTCCTTTACAACAGATGAAAGGAATGTTACCAAATTAGTAGTTTCATCTTTCTTATGGCTCATAATGTTCAAAATTATTTAAGAATTTCTTGTGATATCTGAATCTCTTTCATTACATCCTGGCCCCCTTACTCGCAGAATTAAAGTTAGATAAAACTTTGGTACTGTCAGAAGTAGGATAAAGGCAACTTTTTAACAATAGTTGTTAATGGCCATGCCGCCTCAAAGTTTCTGCCCAGAATTTCCGACAAAATCTTTCACAAACTACGCCTTTAAGGCGGCCAGATCTCCAAACAGTCACACTTGTGAATGCCCTTAAGACGGCTAGATCTACAAAGAGTCACACGAAAGAACCCAGAAGCAACATTGTTCTATATAGGCACAATAACAAACCCTAGAAACACAAAGGGTGGGCAATACAGAACTATATACAAGAATACACAATACAAAAGAAAGATTAGACCAAGAAAGTGTCAAATTGATGCAGCAAGACCACGAAATTAGAAATGCAAAATCAGTTCACCAGAAAACATTCGACTCAATTTCACCAATCGCGTGAGCTCGTACACATATAGACGATACATTTATATGCTTTGATATTATAATTAGAACGTGGAATAGTTTACCATAGTCAGAACGAGGTCGCTTAAGCAAGCTTGCTGAAGGATGCAGAGACGGTTGACCATTCCAGTAGCCATCCGCCATCTCTTCTGCAATCAAAAATCATATTTTCTTTTCTCGTTTTGGGAGTCTTTACATGAATATGCTTGCGTATCCACTTCTTACGCAAGAGAGAAGACAGAGAGAAGTTATAGTAGTCGAAACCGTAATGGAGAGGGCGTACCTGGCTGGGAGTTTGAGCTGTGTAAAACCCTAGCTCGGTTTTGGACTCTGCTCCACGAGCCTCGCTCGATGATTCTTCTCTCTTTCACGTTTGGTGGGGAAAGAATATTTGGGAGCGTCGACTGGTTTGAGATGGGTGTCAACCCTTTTTTTGGAGAATTATATTCAAATTTTTTTGAGTTTTTTCACTGAATCACTCGTTTAAACTTAACTTTCTCAAGTTTAAAATAATACTTTAATTAAAGAGAGAATAACAAATATTTTAAATTTTTTGATCAAAATTTATGTTCTATTGCATTATTTATTAAAATAAAATCAAAGATAACAATTTACTTTTTTTGTAATTTATATACAGTTATATTATTTATTAAAATAACACTAAAAAAATTAAATAAGGGATTTAAGTTATTCATAATAGAACATGAATTCTACAACCAAAATTCATGTTCTATTATATCATTTATTAAAAAAAAATCTTAAAAAATTTATTTTTTTTTTAAAAAATCATAATTACTATACAATTATATTATCTATTAGAATAAAACTAAAAAAGCCAAACAAGTGATCAAACTATAATGCACACAATATCTTCGAACTTTAATTGGGATAATTTTGTAGTTTAATTTGATTGGTCAAAAGATCAAATTAACCCACATCGGTTTACCTTTAGTGTGTGTGTGATTTATAAGGTGCTACGCCATTTCTACTTTTAAGTAGAAGTGTTGTAGTGTCTATGGTAAAAAAAAAAATCAATAAATAGTATAATTGTATACTAATTATAATTTTTTAAGAGAAAATTAATTTTTAATTTTATTTCAATAAATGTCATAATAAAACATGAATTTTAATTGTAAAATTTAAAATATTTGATATTCTATTTTTGATTGAAATATTTTTGGTTTAAACATAACATTTTATACTTGAGAGATCTAAGTATTACACGCTTATAAATTTCAGAGAGTTTGAGTATAATTTATTAACAGATATACACATTAACAACAGGGGTATAAGTGTTACGCGCATACAAATCTCAAGGGATTTGTATATAATATTTTAAATGTCAATATATCAGAGTGATTAAGTAACAAATTTCAGTGAATCTGAGTGTAATTCTCCGTTCTTCCTCTTATTTTTTTGCATAGAAAATGGATAGGGGAATTGCACTCTAAAAGATTGTTTAAAAAATATATTTTAAATTCTTAAAAATTAGATTTTTTGTGTTGTATTTGTGATCCTTCTGGTAGTAACTATTGCTTATTTTGTTAAAAATCGTTTCTATTGACATTGATAAAATGAGTAATATGAAGCTAAAAGACAAACTATATTACAACACTTTTAATACATCTAAAATAGAATGTAATAAATTTAATATTTGAAGGAATAAAATAAAAATTCTTTTACTTTCCCAAAAAAAAAAATTGTGTAATCTGCAAATTCTACATGTTTAGAGTTAAAAATTAAGACAGATCACAATAATAAATAACATCCAAATATTATAATTATAATTTGGATGTTGATGTCATATTGTCATCGCAATACTTTCTTGTGTTCCAAGTACATCAATCGCTTCACTCGTGGGTTGACCATCAACAAGTCCAATGGCATCAATTTCACTCGATCAGCAACCCTACAAAAAAATAAAATAACGAAAGGAAATAATTACTACATTAATATTTTAAAAATTGTCATTTTATTCACAACTCTTCTCCTTTAGTGGTATGATTTCCATGCGATAACGTCTTTTTTTTGTTTTCTTTTCTTCTTTGTAACTTGCTCAACTTTTGATTGTTTCGTTTTGAATGGTGGACGGCCTTTGCTTCCAACTGCTAATAGAGTAAGTACATTCCCATCGTTTGACATATCATTTACATCACTAGTTTTCTACCAACAATCGAGCTAGGACTTGGTTGATAACTTCCAATCCTTTGTTTTGTTGTAGTTTCTCATTTAGATCATATATACAATCCCATCACAAACGTGCACTTGTTTTTATATTATACCGCTAAGCTTGTCAACTTGCTAAAAGCATTACACATTTTATCAAATTGTTCTGTTTCAAGTGTGACACTCGAACAATTATAACTGATTTTAATCTTTGTGTGACATCTTTTCTCCATCTTCGTACGATGTACTTATCAGAAAATGAGTAAATCTTTCTACGGACTAACACTACCACTGCATGTTTGCGTTGTATTCCTATATACTCAAACAAGCAACAATTGCACTTCATTTTAGAATCTTTTTCATTGAACCAAACCTTCAAATTTGCACTATTTCGTTTCTCCTCAATCATGATATTCTCATATACGTTGTATTCAAAAATCAAACCTTCCACTTTGACCGAAGTCAATTCACAATACATTTTTCCTATCAATTCGTTTTGGAACTCCTTAAATTTTGAGATAGTGTAAACTCTTTGAACTTTTTTCTTCATGTAATAATGGGTTTACACAAGGGACTTGCATAGATAAAGATTTACATTCTTGTTGGTTCTCCTTTTATATCTTACTTTTCAATGCATTTTCATATTGTTCGACAAATTATTTCAAGGTAGTCTTAGAGTTGACATAGTCATCAAAGAATAAGTTCATACTCTCACTTCGTTTTGTGGTAGACATTCCCAACCAAAAAAATGGTTTTCACAAAGATTGACACCTAACGATGCCTCTTATTGTACAACCCACTAAACCAATTATTATTATGTAGTTTTTACTTTTCAATCATTTCATTCCAACTTTCTTCAAATTCAGTACAACTTAATGAATGATAAACAACCCTCTGCAAGAAATATTTGATGGATTCATACTGCTCATAACCTCTCAACTTTTCAGGCAATTTCTTCATGATGTGCCATAAGCACCACCGATGTTTAGCATTGGAAAAAACAATCTCAAATACTTTTTGCATGGCTTTGTATCGATCGATAATTATGCCATGTGGAGTTTTTCAAGACATACATGCAAGCCACAATTGAAACAACCAATTAATGTTTTTATGTCTTCATTGGAGATCACACCACATTCATGCAAAGTCGATTGCCCGTGTTGATTAACAACTACAAATGGAGCAAATGACATGTCATACTTATTTGTCAAATATGTAGTATCAAATGTAATAACATCACCAAATTCTTGATATGCTGCCCTACTCCTCGCATCAGCCCAAAACATATTCTTTAACTAGCCCTCGTCATCCAAATCCATTGTATAACAGAAATTTGCATTTTCAGCTTGCATCTTTAAGAAATATTTTTGTATTGCAAAGGCATATCCTTCCCCGAGCCGTAACCATCTTATTTTCTCAATATAGTTTCTATAATCCTTCTTTAAGAAGGAGATATTTTCATGCCCCCAGCTTCAACCACAAACGAGGTGAAATTTTTATTCAGTGTAATTCTAGCTTGATCATTCAATTCAATCTTCCTTTTCATATGTAGTCTCATCACTCGATTGTATCAAAAAAATCGAGTTTTAATTGGACTCAACTCATGGTTATGATCAAGTATGACAATGTTCAGTCATCACTTTTCATTAGTACACAAAATTGCTAAAACCTTAACTTACAACCTACTTTTATGCTTGGATGCGGCTTCAATGAATTTTTGGAAGTGGACTCTGACTTATCTGATCGAGAACAAGCAATAATCACGTATTTTAACTCACCATCATCCCCTTTTGTTAATGATCTTATCTTCACTGGGAACCCTAACCGTTTACCATAACTCATGTAATACTCAAACAATTGTATATAACTTTCGAACATCATCCCAACCTTAAGCTCATTTATATCAACTATATTTGTCATTTCAGTTACAACATTTTTGTCACACCCGAATTTGGCTCGACATGTGACAAATGTTACTTTAATTCACAGCATGTTAAAATACCGAGTCGTCACGTAGTATAGCATAATAACCCACAATTTACAAACCACAGATTATTGTATAAATATATGCAAAACTTTTAACCTAACACATTTCGAACTATTACAACTTTATATTCAATTAAGTATACGTTACACATTAGATTTTCTTTTATTCTATTACAAACTTTGGATGCATATTCCTAAGATATACATAAAATTTGGTAGGTTATTATGTATACATCTACTAGCTTTCTCACATCTAAAAAAGGAAAAATAATGTAGGGTGAGCATCAACAATTTAGTAAAGTAACTCAATTTTCAAGTAAATGAGTTTGAAAATAGTATAGTTTAGTATGATTGGGCAAGAATCCAAAACGAACATTTGATACATATATGTTAGCAAAAACGTCATTGCATGTGAAACTGTAACAGTTAAATAAAACTGTAAAAGAGAATGTTTAGAAATTCAAGTACAGTGCTACAATAGTGGACAATTCATCCTAATAGACCACTAAGGGTCTATACAAACATACGATCTAATCTTTTGAGGGACTTATACTTCGAGGAAGATACGTTCCCTAGTTAACGTTTAGTACTCAATTTCGAAGACCAACATGGCAATCCAAGCATTTACAAACTCAATAAGTACCCTCTACGGCCTCAAATTAGAATGTAAACAATTTTGTCATTCGACCCGTGTGCACTTATATTTTCATTAAAAATGATCTCGAGGTTTCATTCAATACGAACAATACAAGTAATACTATCATTTCCAAAACATTAGTATAAACTACACTCAAAAACTCTAATCTAGGTCTGGATCCAAGTCTATATTCAAAACACCCAATCAGATATTTCAAAACATGTTAAAGCATCATAAATAAATTATGGAATAATTTAGAAACAAGTTTGGAAAGTATCGCCTGTTACGGAATTGAAAAAACCCTATCCACTCGATATTTTGATCTCTTAGTGCTCGAAGTAGTCTCTAAAGAATACGAAATTTCAAAATCTATACTTTCTCCTCTCTCTCTTCCCACCAAATCTTTCTCCATTTTACCCCCCCAAGTAGCTGGGTGTCCTTCATGCAACCTAGCAAGCCTCCATCAGTCACCTTGCATGTGTAGAAGACCCTTGAAGCTTAAATGACATTTTTGGTAAATTCCCAATTTTGTCTAATTTCAAAAATTAATTAAAAATAATATTTTTTTTCCAAAATTACATATATAGTAAATCAAGCACTATAAAATTATCTGTTAAAGTTTTGGACATCGAATTGATCTTCCATTTGATCCGCTAATGCAACTCCCACATTCTTAATTCATCGATACGCACTAATTCTACTTTGTTTATTTGTGCTTCCCGACTCATTTCTTTTTCACCAACCACATTCCTACACCTAACAGACCTCCTAACCATTTTCAGAACATTTATGCGTTGCACTAGCGTCATCAATTTACAGTCTATTTATCCGTACTATGAATCCCTAACCGCACACACCTAACGATTTCTAATTACCGAAACTCGGGTTATTACAGTTTTCTTCTATCAACTGCAAACTCCTTGAAGAATTCGCCTTCCATTGCAATAAAATTTTACTATAACCCGTGCTTTGTTGATTAACTAGAATTTTGTCTAATGCAAAATTTGCCTGAACACCACAACAAAAGAAATTTATTTATGCTCTAAAATAACCAACAAAAAGAAATGATTTTTTTTGTGTTTGACAAATCTATAAATCAAACCTTTGTCCATATATATATATATATATATATAT
>CM042193.1:8468386-8506978 GCA_023539305.1 Ilex asprella
AAAGTTGGAGACAAAGTTGGTGTGGGGTGCATGGTTGGGTTGTGTCGCTCATGTGACATTTGTGCTAATAATCTTGAGAATTACTATCTCAAAATGCTGCTTACTTACAAGTCCATCTACTATGATGGAACCATGACTCATGGGGGTTATTTTGGTATTATGGTTTACGACCAACACTTCATTGTTCGTTGGCCTGAGCCTCTCGATTCTGGTGCTCCTCTTCTGTGCGTTGGGATCACTACTTACAGCTCGCTGAAATGTTTTGGATTTGATAAGCTTGGTATAAATTTTGGTTGTAGTTGGTCTAGGTTGGCTAGGCCATGTAGCTGTGAAGTTTGCTAAAGCTTTTGGAGCTAAAGTGACAGTGATTAGTACATCCCCTAACAAGAAGGAAGCTATTGAGCATCTGAGTGCTGATTCATTTTTGGGTAGTTGGGACCAAGATCAGATGCAGGTATCTACATTTTGTTGATATGCTAATAGCAGTCAACTTTGTGGTGATTCTTGGTCTTGACTGTACTTATTCTAATATTAATATATTTTATTTGTGTAGGCTGCCATGGGCACATTGGATAGTATCACAGACACAATCTCTGTTGATCATCCTTTCCTTCCATTGATTGGTCTGTTGAAGTCACATGGAAAAGTTGTCTTGGTTGGAGCACCAAACAAGCCACTTGAGCAACCAGTCTTTCTTTTGCTTATGGGTAAATATCATGATCTCCCAATTAATTCTATTTAAAGATGTAGTAAACATGACAGGGTTTAACATAGCTTTGTAATTGCATCCATAGGCATTACCATTCATGTTCTCTATTTGTCCAAGTAGTCTACTTTTGTTAAACATTTAAACATTTGAAGCTAATTGAGGTTATGGATGTGACAAGAAAGAAGATAGTGGCTGGGAGTATCATTGGAGGGATGAAGGAGACACAAGAAATTATTGATTTTGCATCAAAACACAGCATAAGAGTAGACGTTGGACTATGTCAACACTGTCATGGATTCTCTTGAGAAAGCTGACGCTAGGTACTGATTCGTGATTGATGTTAGAAATACCTTGAAAGCAGCCATGTAACTATGGGGTTCTGCAACACCTCACTTCCCAGTGATGGAACACTAGCCAGTTCACTATTGAATCACATTTTCCAAGCACTGTCTGGTCACAATGTTTTTCCCAAAGTTTAACAATTTAAATCAAACATGTTTGTTTGCTGCAGGCTTGTCAAATTCTTCGGATAATAACATTTTATTCTACTCAGCTTCCTGGTCCAAACTATCATTACCATGAGGTAAATCCCAAACAAAATATATGTTATGTCACTTTGTTTTTGCAGCCCATGATTTGGTACAATCTTTGTCTGTGATTGAAATTTTAGTGTATACTAGCATTTATCAATTTTAGGTGATTAGTGGAATTCAGTTTTTTACGCTTATTAAAATATTCCAACTGTTGTATCTAATAGGGTTCAAAGATTGTCAGGTTGTTGCCTACGGAGAACATACTGGAAGGCCTACTAATAGGTATTTTTACAATTGATCCTTGTTGACAATCTGAAAGCATTGCACCTAAAAAAAAAAGTTCACATGAAAAAAAAAATAGGGTCATAAGATTAAAATTTTTATTTTCACATACCATCATTAAAATTGGTTCGTGACAATGCAACCGCCGATTTATTCTCACATTTATAATATTATGCAATGACTATAAATAAATTGTGATGGTAAATAATAATTTCACAAAGTTTCATAGTAAACATGATATAAGTTGTGTTTGTAACCCAATTTTACAATAATTTTACTTTTTTTTCTTTGTTCATAGAACTCATGTAAACAAGTGTCTTTTTTTGTTAGAGCACTATTCATTTATTTGCTATATTCACCATTTAATCAAACGATTAATCTTTTAAATGCACTATAAAACACCATACACAAAATTTCTTGAAAACATAAAGGGGAGTATGATATT
Organism: Ilex asprella; assembly: GCA_023539305.1. Taxonomy (NCBI): domain Eukaryota; kingdom Viridiplantae; phylum Streptophyta; class Magnoliopsida; order Aquifoliales; family Aquifoliaceae; genus Ilex; species Ilex asprella. The sequence continues at coordinate 8,470,356 of CM042193.1, forward strand.
TTTTAAAAAACTTCAGGTGAGTTATAAGAATTTTTTAAAATTTTATAACAAACTGTCATGCGCCTCTCTTCACTTCCATGAAGTTGTTCATGAGAGTCTCCATTTTTAGTTGCTTCAATGGTTCTTGAAACTACTTCACATTCAGAAGTAGAAGTAAAACTCTTGGCAGGAACTCCATTACAACTGTGAAGCTGCTTCGTCTGCACTAGCTCTTTAATGGCGGTGTTCAACTTGTTGAGAAGCCAATCAAGGGTGGTACTTGTTTTGTCGCAACCCAACATGTGTTGAACTTACGGGCAATTTCGATCGACAACCTTACTCTCCGATCCCTTGGACCTTGAGCCAAAAGTTCAAGCATATAACCTTAATTCATCTATTGATCGAGGTTATACTATACGCAGCCTTTTAACTTCTAAGTTTTAGTGTACAGACTTTTATTCCAACTACTGGTGAGCTTTGATTGCCTAGATTGTGTAATATAATTTCTTCATTGGTTTCATCTAGGTATCTTGTTGAATCTTTAGATGTCCTCTACTCTATAGGATAAAACAATCCCATAATTCAAGTTACTTTTGTTTTATCCTTAGGTTAATATAGATCAACGACTTTGAAATACGTATGAGAATAATTTTAGGAAATCTTAAATCTCTCAGCATTTACCACATCTCCTTTTGGTTTGTTCTATCTTTTTGTATATTTATTTACCTTTTCTTCTAATTTTAATTTTAACTAAATGGATTGAAAGAATAAGCTGAGAACAAGGGACATGATTATTGAGAGATTGGTTCTCATAGAATATCGGGAGAAAGTTATAGGAAAATCACCAAAAATATATACTCTCACATGCATAACAATGTGGATTAAAATAATGAATGACAGGCTAAATTGTTCAAGCTAAGCTTTAAATAATATGGTAAAAAAAAAGAATGACAGACTATATTTTGCGAAATAAACTTTCACAAATTAGAATATCATTGTAGTGTAGGGATTTTATAGAGTTAATCGAGCACATAATAAGTTCGTAGAATTTAAACTTTTGTAGTCATTTTTTTATGGGTATTGATTCAATATATTTTTATGTGTTAGTCTAGGTCCAACATTTTTATAAATTGTGCATCCTTGAGGAAGCAGAGATATTAGTATGTTTTAAACAAGACGAGATGTGATGAAGTTAAATACTTATAGGCCTGTTTTTTAATAGTTTGAGGTTGTTGCTACAATGACCCATGTGATACTATGTGGATCTAGACAAGCATCCCAAAGATATATTTTTCTTTTATTTTTGATAAGTTTAATTTTTAAAGAGAGTTTTCTTTGGTTGATTAAAGGTAAAATATATTTGTAAGTTATCCCATAATTTTAAGCTGAGAGATCAAAGAGTTTTATGAAATATGTAAAACCCTTGACCAGGAGGTTTGGATCTTCTTGTGATACCTTTGGGAAAATAATTTGATTTTTTTGTGAATATCTATTAAAATCTCAAATAATTTGATTTGATTAATTGTTGATGCATTTGAAGTTTTTTTCATCAATTATATTTGGCCTTGGGGGACAAGTTCTATTAAGTTCAATTCACTTTTCAATTTAGCTTATTTATGAAGTCTTTAAAAAGTCATGTAATATGTTATGCAATACATAACAAAACTCCCAACTTTCTCAAACATTAAGACATTAGTTCATACAATACAATGATGCATGTGAGTAATAGTTTTGTGACATATCCTGAACTTTGGAAACATTTTTCAGGAATGAATGCAAGGTCACTCATATGTTTAGCTAGAGATCACTTAAGGAATTTGAATGTTTGCATTGCATAAAGTTCTTGATTGTTCCTCTTTGCCATTTATATATTTGAAAATTGAAAATTTTCAATTTTTTGTTGGTTTATTATCAATTCATATATGTTTGTAAAAATTTGAGTAATTGACCAGTCATTGTTCAATGTTACACCTCTATAGCAATATGATCCTAAATTTTGTAGTGTTTTGATTATTAGAGTATTTTCATTAGGCACTCTACTCCTTTCATGTTAATTCTATAACTCAAAAAGAGTAGATAATATAAAACACTACAAAATTTAGTCACGTATATTAAACTAAAAGAAAGAATGAAAATAAGAAAAATGAATAAAAGAACGAATGAAATGAAAGAGGGAGACGAGGGGCACGAAATATGATTTCGTACAAGTTTCAGTACCATGATAAAGGACTAAGAAAATCGCATGCTTTAGCCAAATGTATAGATCATAAATTAACAAGCCAAAGGGTAGAGCAAATTTACTTTAGGAGGATCTTCACTTGGCATTCACTGTAATTGACAAAGAAGAAGAGGGAGAATAAGCTGAGAAGAAGAAGAAGAAGAAGCGGAGGGAGAAGAAGGTTGGTCTTCTATTTTTTATACGAGAGGCACTAAACGGTGTCGTTTTTGTGCACATATTTTATATATATAAAAAAGAGCCATAAAGTGGCATAGTTTCATTGGACCGCAACCTAGAGGTTAGTCTTTAACCGTAGAGGAGCTGAACCATAGGTAATGCACCCTGCCTCTCTCTACCTATGCATGTCCGTATATCCCTCTTTCACCCACCCCCGTTATCTCACGTAGACACCCACACACACATCTTCTGCCACTGCACTCACCCCCACTAAGCACACCGAAGAAACAAAGAGAATCACATACCTCTCTGTCTTCCCCCTCTCTACCTCTCTGCCCTGACGCAAATCCACCGCGCTCACATCACATGCTTTGTTTTTTCTTTGGGTGTTATCATCACAGTGCTCATTACACAATTGCATGAGAAAATGCAATGTTCTCCTCTATATCATGTGTGATTGTTTCTCACTAACCAAGCTCCTCGGGACTATCACATATATTTATTAGCAGAAATGATTTTGCATCCTACCGCACGCACAATCAATAAGTTTTTTTTTTATTTTTTTTATTTTAATATTTGTACAATCAGTAAGGTGGATGTCACCTTTTGATTTGATACAACTTGGGTTAGTGTTTTTAGAAAAAAATCGTCTAAAAATCGTGCCGAATGTTTTTAAAATATTAATAGGTTCATATTGATTTACGATTGTCGAAAAATTGTGTTATACATCGCTTTCTTGCTTGGACAAATGGTTGTAATTTTTTTTTTACAAGTTTTATATTATCTTTAGATACGAACAATTACTAATATTGTATATGAGCATTACTTGAATCAGATATAATATTAATTGATGTTATTTGAACGGAAAGACCACCAACAAATTTGCATTGACCAACAATGTGTCTTCCATCTTTTTTAAGTATTTCATTTCTATATGGCAGTATGATGCATGTGGTAATTGTTGTTTGGAATTGTAGAAAATTGAAACTCAAATCCAAAAAAATGAGAATTTTATTTGAACTATTTGTTAGATTGCTTTGTAGTGGAATGAATAAAAAACTAACCCTAAAACATTTTTTTTTGGTCAAAACTAACCCTATAACATGAAACATTTTTTATACTAACGGGTTTTTTTTGTCATTTCATAACTTATGTTAAACAGATAAGACGAAAGTAATTGACACAGGAGGTCAATATTACTTTCCTAACAAGAGGGGGGCTAATTGTTATCTGATCAAACCTCAAAAAAGGTGGATATAATTTACTTTTTTATTTATTATTTTATTTGTTAACCTAATCACTCATTACTCAGTGTCATTAGATTGGCGGTGGATCGTACTATTGATTGAGACCCACAAATCCAATAGTTATGATGTATTGGGTCAATAAATTAAGTTCAAATAACATTTTGCATTGTCTTATTTCAATCTCTAATTTTTAAATTGTGTCAAATTAGTCAATAATAAATGATATTTGCTGGTCATAAATGTAATTTAATGCATTGTATTAGTATGAATGTATAGTTGTTCGTTGTTGTAAATATCAGAGGATCCCTCTCCCTCCTCCTCTCACACACAATCTCTGTGATAAACCTTCTTTCCCCTCCTCCCACCATGCGTTCACCCCCAACCCCCACTCTATCCCTCCTTTGCACTTCTAGATCAGTGGTGCCCACACATGATCTAGTAGTGCCAACCCATTATCACATCCAATAATGTGGTAGCCGTTTTTAAATTTTTAGGAGACTCACTATCACCTTGAGTAATTTGTTTTTTGGCCCACGGCTCTTGCTTATCTCCACCTCCACGCACCATATGTCTTTACCTCATGTTTTTTGGATTATGGTGTGTTGGTACAAAATTTGTCCAACCTCCACATAAAATTAAGTTGACCTCTGTCGACCTTCAAATCAACTTTCTTACGGCTTAGATCAACTTCTCAAATTCTCGGAGTCCTGCAAAGAAGTCGAAAGTCGAAGAAGAGTTTTGGGGTCAACCCTTCAATGTTTAAATCAATAACTCGGTGAAAGATGGATAGATAAATTTAAGAACAGAGTTGCGTACCTTTTGTGTTTTGCCCGAGCTCCCTTTTACAGTATGTGGATTAGTTTCCTGACCATTCTGAGGTGGGAATTAGTACTATCTATTGTCGAGAATTAGTCTGAGAGTCAGTACTATCTACTATTGGAAAATTAGTATTATCCTTTTATTGTCTGGGAAGTAGTACTATCTGTTGTTAAAAAAATGGGACTCCTTTTATCTTAGGAGTCAGGTGTGAAACGGGCATGACTCCCTTCGCATCGCATGAGGATTCTTTGACTCCCTCTCTGCTCTTTAGGAGGTTGAGACTCCTCTGCGATGACTTAGCCTCTTTACCTCCAAATGGAGATTGTAGATTCCATTAAAGAGTCTTTTGATATTTGAATGACTGATAATCTTATCTTTTGGCCTTTGTCCATGAGTCAGTCGCGTCGGAGAGTGCTGAAAACCAGGATTGGCGCAGCTCAAATTTTCCCCATCTAGGGGGAGTTCGGCAGGCAACTTTCGTTATTTTTCAATGGTCCGTTTGTTTAGAAAGAAAAAGATGATAAAAAATGAAAGTGATAGAAAGTGAATTGAAAGAAAATATATTTTTTGGTATGTGTTTAATTATGATGAAATTTTTGTAAGAAAAATTCATTTTGTAGTTTGGAAAACAAGAAAGTTACAAGAATTTTTATTCAATTGTCTCAATTACCCATCGTACTAAGAAAAGTTGTGGTGTGTTAAAATAAGGGCAAAGTGGTAAACAATGTAACAGATAAACAAGTTTCACGGGGAAAAAAAATTTCTTGCAAATTTTGTGGGAAATAAAAAACCACCAAATATAAGAAAATTTGATCATGCGATAAATTTTTTTTTCCAAGAAACCTTCGTTTCCTGCTAAACAAACGCCAAATTTTTTTTTTCTTTTTCCCCCCTTTTCCACCATTCTCTTGCTAACCAAACAAACCCCAATAGAATTACTGATTTTTTCCCACATCGTGGTGTGAACACTTAAAAATTTACAAACTGCAGTGAATCGAATTATATACCTTTCTTTCAATTTCTTCCTAACCTTTGAACATAAGCATCTGTCAGCATGACCCGAAATTGCAGCAGGATTAAGATGGCATCCCACGGTGTACCAAATAGACATACGTGTGAGTGGATAATATTCTTCGAATAGGTTGAGGTCTTATTGATTTTAATTTGGGCAGCACAACATATTTAATGTCTTCACGAGTTTGTATGTACAAAGGGAACAACCTCACATGTCGCAGTTAATGTCAGTTTGTTTCATTTTAGCTTTTGCAATTGTGTGTTGTCTGTACAAATATCAGTATTCGAATTTTGTGTCACGGCTCAGCCACCTTATGGTTCTGTCCACCCTTTGATTATCTAATACTATGTCATAGCTTGATAGTCGTTTCATCATTCTCATTGTTTATATGACCTCATTGGTCGTATTGGAAAGAAACATCATCGAGGTTGTGTCGATTAAAGATATGATATAACTTTTACATATGTGGACAAGTCTATATACTAACGTATCAATGAATAAGTATCTCGAGTTTTCAAATTCGATTTTTATTTTAATTTGGGTAATATGCATGGTTTACTAGTTTTGTCATATTCGTGAAAACTCGGAAAAATTAAAGATGTTTGACATAATTCTTCGTCACCTAAATAAAAAAAAAGAATTATTAAAAATCTATAATATAAAACATGATAACATTTAATAAGTTTATTCGACGGTTTCAAAATAAATTCATCAAATGGCTAGCAATATCCCTTTTAAAATAATTTATATTATACCATATTTTCAGACACGGATTACCTTCAGTATAGAGTTAAGAGGCACACATGATATGTATGATGTTATATTGGTTATAATAGATACACGCGAAGGCAAAAGTGACATACCAAGCAATTGAGTTTCCAGTTTCCTTCACTGGTTATGGGATGTTGGAGCCATATTAAATGCTGACAATAGACATAAATAAATTAATGCGACACACTAAACTCATGAGTTATTTATTAATGTACCATCTTTTCAAAATTTTTATTACTGAAATATAGTAATTTTAAATTTATTTATTAATCTATTATATTTTTTAAAAGCAGAATTAACAAATTCGCTTTGACATTCAATAAATCCAATTTTACATGGCTTTTGGAAAGGATGATAGGAAACAAACTGTTATTAAAAACGGAATCAAGAATTTCATTTTTCTTAGAAAGCGAGATTGACAATCTCATTTTTTAATAAATGCTGAGTCATTGAATCTGCATTTATATGTAAGCTAATTCAACAAATTCGTTTTCATTCTTACCTTTTTTATTGCTTTGAACAAACATACAATTAGAAATCCTGTCTTCTATGCATTCAAAGTCAATTTTTTTTTTTGGGATTAAAAAATTCCTCTTTTCGAAATTAACATTCTCATCACGATTTTTTGTTGGCCCAAAATTTTTTGCGTTATTTTTTAAATAAGTGTTGAACTTTTACCCCAACAACTCAGATGGTTTTAAAAATAATTCTCAAACCTAACTAGTATAAAAATGTTAGTTAGATTATACGTCTCAAAAATAATGTAGCATAAAAAGTTAAGTCACTGTTTATTCGTGTGTGCCACTATTTTTGTTTAACTATTTTTTTTGATTTAATATAAAATAAATCAAATAAATTTAAATCTCACGTGAGATGCACGAGTGCGAAATTTCTACTTAATAGATAAGTACCAAACAAGAACGTTTTTGCCTCAATTTTTTTTAAAAAAAATGGGACATGCTTACAATCCTCTTTCAGCAAACAGTTCCAATAGAAATGTCAAGATAAGTAATGAATGCAGGATAAGCCAACAAACGTTGATTACAGAAAAGGACTAAGCATAATATCTTGACAATGGAAGATGGTAAATGGTAGAGTAATCAAATCAGTGTTTGCCCATGTGAAAGAACTTTAATGGCAAAACAAATTTCTTCGAGGCATTCCAACGAACACTTGGTATGCAACTATATTTCTTGGATTTGTTTTGTATTAGTGGGAATTGGGTATCCTAAGGCACACTACAATAAACTCAGTGTAGGGCAGTGGGGATTGAAGATTTTCGAAAAAATAACAGTGCAACTTGAAGATTTTTATCTTTGAGGGGGAAAAGGTCTAATTCTTAAAAGATCTCACGGGTAAAAGTGTCATTAGCCGATAATATAATATAATTGTCTTTGCTTTCCTCCCTCTCTGTCTCTGGTTGGAGTCTTGGAGCGTTATGATTTGTTCCTTTTCCAATATGGGCATTCCTTTTTAGGCAAAATGGTGCAAGACAGCCCCACTTGAACTTTAACTTTTGTAATAAAACAAGATTGTGCTATTTGCTATCTGGCCTATAAAAATCAACCAATTGATAGTGGGAAAATAATACAAAAATCTCTAATTACGGGCTCCAACCCTAAGATCTGATGAGTCAACATCGAGGTGCTAAAAGACTACTTCAATGAGAGATTGTGTGAGTCATCAACCTATTATTTTGTCATATTTTTTATTAGTTGAGCGAGAATTCTTTTACAGGAGACTCTCAGATCATTACGATTGACTTTTGTGTCTCTTTTTATTATAATAGAACAATCTATTAGGAAGGATAGTTCAAAAGTGAAGATTAATTGTATTACATCTCAGATCTCACAACATAGGTCTTGTGTACACGATGTGTTCAATTTTGAAAATGATTGTATACATTTGAAGTTTGAGTTACAAACAACTAGAAGTTCTAAAAAAATTCTTCATTTTTAGTCGGCTTTCTCGGGTTAGAACAATAATTTAACTAAATTAAAATTTTTAATTTTGATTAAACTTGGCTTTATACTCGAAATTCAAGATCTCGCATTCAACTAGAATTCGGACCCCCACAAAGGGAGAGGGAGTTGATTAAACATCTCAACCATTTGTTAGATTTTCTCCTCCAACCGATCTCCCATTCTTGTTCACCTTGGGTGAATTGTGACCTTGTACAGTTGTGTACTCATGAGTAGAAAGTGTGTTCGTGTGTGCCAGTTTATAAATGCAAACATAAGAAATCATGTATACTGTGTGTGTACAAATGGCAAACATCGTCATGCTTTGAAACAGAGCGGACAAATTATTATGAAAATGGCCCCAAAACTTCCAACTGTTTAGCTTTGTTAGATAAATAATAAAAGGAATGTTATATAATTAAAATGAAATTCAAAAAATTATAATTTAAATGTATTTTTTCTTTCGAATGAATAAGTTTTATCAACTTTTTCAACATGATACAGTGTAATATTTTTCAAATAATAATGATGGCCCCACAATACAATCCTGTGGCCGACCAAACTGGTAGGATGTCTCTTATCAAGAGGCCCCTCACACACGTCTTCTCACTTTCTGTTCCCTCTCCTCCCTTTTTTTTTTTGAACTTTTAACTGTCAATAATGTTTGGATTAATTTATGTATATTTTGACTAAATTTTTTTAGTTCAATTAAAAACAGGTTATCTATTATGAGAGTAGGATATTTATGAGGAATAAATAACTTGTGTCTTGACTGCAAAGAATTATCAAAATTTATATTCAAAGCATCTAAATTTACGACCTATCTTTATTACGACTTGAATTAGCCTTTCTCATCATTTATGGCTTCCATTTGATCAAGTGTTCTAATGAAACATAACTTTTCCTCTCATAATTATAACATAAGCCCCTCAGACGGCTTTCCAAGTTGGAGATAATATTCTTCATATAATGATTGCAATATTCTAAATTATGAGTGCCATTGATAAGGTGGCATTAATTAAAATACAAATAAAAAAATATATGTTCAATTAGGACTAGGTCATTTTATATCATCTTTGGATTGTGTTATTTTAAGTTAAATCAATTTTTTATATTGTTTTTGTGTACTCTGTAAATTAAAAGTTACGAGATTATAATACATTTTTCTCTCAATCAAATAACCAACTTAACCCCTAACTCAAGTATCATATATGGTTATTTACTAAATTCTCCTTTTGAGGGGAAAATAATGGTTAGGTTTCACAATACCCGTTAAACTAATTTGTTGACACGGTTAGATTTTACAATATCCGTTAAACTAATTTGTTGTGTTAAAAAAAAATAAAAATAAAAAATGATAATTGATGATGTCATTTTTAAACTTATGTCGTGTGGAGTTGATATTTACTGCCTCGCAGTGACCATTAGCTTAGTGGTTTGGCGAAATTGTTCATCTAGTGTAGGATGGTCCATTAATTAGGTTTGGTAAGACTCTCTATCGAAATTTAAGAGATATATGGTTGTTTTTGTCAACTTATCCCTCGCCAATTAAGACGACGTAAACCAGGACCATAGAGCTAATGCCAATTGCCTATTGTTGGTAGAACTTGATTAGGGTAACGGGAAAAAAAAAATTAGTACTATACTTTTAAAATTTACTACTTTAATGATTGTTTTTATAATTTTTGTGAATTATTTTATGGTATTTTTATCACCGTTACGAGCATTTTTATTATTGTCGTGATAACTATTTTTATCATTTTTTTGATACAAAAAAACATCACATTTGTGAGTATTTTTACCATTGTTGTATTAACTATTTTATCACTTTTTTCTTCCGAACCAAAATAGTAGTAAAAACATTTACAATAATGATAAAAACATCCCCAAATATATAATAAATGTTAGTACAAAATTTTTATCATTATCATTTTTAATCAAAGCAATTATAAGAAATCAAATTTAGTTTTCACTTACTTATTAAATGAGTTACGATGGATTGAATTTATAACGAATTGGGTTAAACTCATTAACCCATAAAATAAGTAAAATTGTTAATAGACGCATATTAGTACACTAAAATACAAACACACACTAAAACATTTACACTATTACACAAAAAAAACACACATACTAACACAATAAAATGCGTTTCATAGATGGGTTGATTCATGGGTCTCGACCGATCAATCATGGGCCATGGGTCGAATTGCGTGGGTCACACATCATGGGCTAGCCTACGGGGTCACGAGTCATGGGTCAGCTTGCGGGTTATTGGTCTTGGGTCGGGTGTATTAGTGTTTGTACGATTTTTGTATACTAGTATATGTGTATGTATTTTTTAATATATTAGTGTGTGTATTTTTTTTTTGGCATATTAGTATATTTATTTGATTTTATGACTTGTATTATATAATATAAAGATAAATACTCAATTCAAATGGTACCTATTAGTAATCAATATTAGTTTATTTAATTAAAATGAGTCATATTATCTAATCTATTACAGATAACTCGCGTTTGAAGGCACGATACAATATGAATGATTTTGAGATGAATGTTTGTTATCATTGAATAAATCTATTCGAGACTACAATGAATATTTTCCTCTGCTAAGTGCCACTTGGATCTGTGGCAGATAAGGGTGTTCAAATTTTCGATTAATTTCCTATAATATCCTCCTCGACCCTATTGAACAATTAGCCCAAAAAAATCAGATAAGAATGCGGAATAACTATTAGTTTTCATATTTCTACCATATCCTACCAGCATTAATTCATATATATATATATGGTTTAAACTTAAAATAATTGTTATTGTATCTGTGCAACAATTATGATGAATTGAAGTTTATGATTTCTTGTGTTTTATTGTAATCGTTGTACGTTTTAATATTGTTGGTTTATTGTGTTGTTAAATTAGTGCATGCTATTTAATTAAATTGTTAAAATGAACTAAAAAATAATAACTACAAAAGTGTTCACCTGATTTTCTACCTGACTTTTTATCCAATTAATTTGGTTAGAAGTTGGATAAGAATACCACACTTGATCAAGTATAATAAGTTAAAAAAAAATTATTTTATAAATTATCAGATAAGAAAATAAAATATCATATTTTTTACCTTTAAGTAGGGTGAACACCTGATTGTTGATGTCTACTTAATTGTAGCAACCCAACAAACTAAGGATTTGACAATAACATTGTCGGGATGGGAGAATTATATTTCTTTCCAAATAATGAAAAACAGAAACAAAAAATAAATAAAAAATTGTGGTGTAAGAACACGTGCCACGTTGCTGAATAGAGTTTTGAATTTGATCAAACAAGAACATGTGGTAAGAGTCAAAGTCAAATTTTATAAAATGAGAAAAGTCTAACGATTGGGTGGCTGCGATAATCCAGCATTGAATTAACTTTGGTCGCCATAACCTGCGTAGCGCAACCCACCACTTAATCAACGGTGGGTCCTGCTGCTGCATCACCATCAGCTCAACCTGGTCGCTCATCCACCATTTCCCAATTGCCCCAATTAGTGGGAACCTTTTTGTCCCGATTCCCAGAAGAAGAAAAAAAAAAAAATTGTTCAGAAGCAAAGAAAGGTGGGATTGAGATTTTTTTTCTTAAGAAAATGCTATACGTATCTAATTGAGAATTCAATTTAGAGAGCTAAATAATTATAATTTTTAGATTAAGGATCCACTAATAAATACTAAGTGCTACCTGAATCTATGGTAATTAATTTACCATTGAGTATAATTGAGTGAGAGTGTAATGAAAAAGATTTAGATGTTGAAAAATCATACTGAAATCAAAGAGATAACTCAAGTGGTAATGAGAACGAGTTGTCAATTTAAATGTCAAAAGTTTGAATTTTGTTGGTTAGGGCATGAAATTTTTTATCTCTCATAAATAACCTAATAAGATCTGTCTTAAATCAAATCGGACCAGAGAAAGAATTAATTGAGATGAGCGTAAATTAGATCGAATACACCTGACTGTTAAACCAAAAGAAATAAAGAAAGATTATAATAATATAATAAAAGTAATGCTTAATTTGAGGATATAATCAATAGTTTAATTCAATACATTCATTGAATTTACTGTGAGTTCTAATGTTAATAAGTAAAATTCACTTCTAATCCAATTGTTGCATTGAATTAAGTCTCCAAATTCGGTCTCTAAATTATGTTAAAATAGTATTTTTTATAAACAAATTATTACTTTATTAATGGTAATTAATTAAATTATTTTAAACGGTAATTTTACCTAAATTTTAGTAAAGCTCATTACGACCCGAGACTTGATCCGACATGCCAGAGTTGGGTATGGTATGGGTCTTCTCGAAAAACCAACCCGATTAGTAAGTTCAATTGCAAAGTCAAATTTGGCGTGATATAAAGAATTGGTATTGTTGTGTGAGTATCAATCTTGTCACACATGTACGTATATTTTCATAAATTCTCGCACCTATTTTCTTTTTTTCTTGTTCAATATTAAATAGGTTATGAAAAATATTTCTGCAAATATAGAATAGCAGACGCCGTCGTGATTGAGTTTTAATATGATCATTCAGTCAATATTAGATAATTTATTATTTATAAATATAATTTGAAAAAAATAACACTAATCCCAATAAGCCTATGACTCATTGTAATATACCACCGTGAATGAGCACAAGAGGAAGGAATATCTCTCCTAGATTTCATAAGATTTCCTAAGCCATCAAATTTGGAACTCCTCTCGACAGTACCTTCCTTTTTTTATATTTTATTATATAAAGAATATCAAAATGTTATGGGTTTTTTATATTATAAAATAAAAAATATCCACATATTTGTATTTAGTTAAACATATGCAACATAAAAATTTTCCACTTTGTCTCCTGCGAAGTACCAGATCCTATCCCATCCCTCGTCCTCCAATAAAATGTGTTTTTTATTCATCTATTTTTTTCCCAAAGTGCACATATATATATATATATTTATTATATTTTTAAACTTATTTATCGAATCACCAAATTATCATTTTTCAATGCGTTTTCAGGTTGCTCAAAAAAAAAAAAAAACTTTTTCAGAAATACAACTTTAACTGAAATTGTTTTAGGCAAACACGATTTTAAAAGAAACGTGTTTTGTGCTTTGAAATACATGTTTAATTAGTTTTATTTTTTTTTGAAGTTGTATTTTGAAAATGTGCTTTCCATTGAATTTGTATTTTAGAAAATACTTTCTATTAAAAAATTTAAAAGTATTAAAAAATGATAAGTATATATTGAAAATTTGGGTAGATGAATTAAAAACTCCCAATAAAAACTTCCTCCGTGACGGGTCAGTCTAGTACAAAAGGGTATTTCCGGTATTTATTATAAAATCTATAAAATTACCAGAATACCCTAAATCTATTGGACAATATAAATATGCATTTCTTTTATTTTTTTGTGGTCAAATTAATATTTAATTACTTTTAAATACATTTTAAAAATAAAATAAAAAAATAAAATAATGGCTTTGGAAATGTCTTCTCATTTCTTTTTTGAGTTCTCTGTCAGGTAAAGGCAGGCGATTTAATGCTCGTTTTTGACTCTCTTCTTTCTGTACTTTACGCGGACGCGACCTCCAACTTCAATCCGATTCTCTCTCTCTCTCTCTCTCTCTATCTTCACGGGGCTTCTGTCTCCTCCGTCTAAGCGTCTAATTCGGATTTCCCGTCACCGCTCCATCGCCGGAACTCCACCGCACTTGTCCCCGCAAAACCTTCTGTTCTGTCGGTCAACGGCTAGAGTTGAGCGTCTTCTGACTTTGGGGCGTGACCCGAAGTGAAGAGGCTTTGCTTGATTGTTTTCGGCTGGAGTTTGCAGATCTGGGCAGAGGCGGTGTGAGTTCTGGAGTTTGATAGAGTTGGTTTAGGAGTGAATGTCGTTGTTGTACTGTGTTTGTATGTCGTGGTGAGTTTAGGCGGGGAATGTGAAGGTTGTTGATGGTTGTGCACGGACAAGGAAGAGCCGTGGTCGTCGGCGTGGTTGATGATGACTGGAATTCTTCAGAGAGATCGGAGCGGGAGGTGGTGGTGGTGTGCCAGTGAGGCTCTCACATGGAATGGCAGATCTTGTTAGCTATGGTAATGCCGACCCTGACATCGAGCAGGTTTGTAAATGCGTTTAGTACTTGTAATTCAGAGGAATAAATGTCTTTATGCCGGAATTTCTGGTGCTTAGTTTTTGAATTTGTTTCATCTTGTTCCGAAAGTTGCTCATTAATTAAAAGGGATGACAAATTGGGCATATTTGGAAGGTTAATGTTTTTGCTGTAGTATTGCAAGATTCGACTTTGGTATATTTCTTGCGGAAATGATAGTTTTCCCGTGAATATCCTAGTGAATTTATATCAATATTCAAGTGTTCAAAATAAATAAAAATGAAAACTGTTATTATTACTCGAATATCAAAAGGAGATTCCTCTTTGAGGAGTTCTACTTGATTGTGATATGGGGAGAGGCCCCTTTTTGAAGGTTAAACATTTTTGCATTTTCTTCCAATTGATTACAAGTTTGCTGTTTTGTGTTGTGCACTCATGGGAATTGGGAAAACTGATCAATTTGATGGGTGATAAAATAGAGCTATAGTGTGCAGATCAATTTGATGGGTGATAAAATAGAGCTGTAGTGTGCAGATGAGGGGAGGAGGGGGAGGCTTGTATCCTTACTGGCTCATGGTTGTTTTGCATTTAACTGATTGGTACAACGTTACATTCAGTTTGTTGGAGAAGAAGGTCCGGTTGGTCAACAGCTTATAGTGGGTGACTGGGTGTGTCTTTACTATTTAGTTTATCCGAGACCATAAGAGTAGCGTATGTAGACGTGTGCTGTGTTGTGTTGGAAGACTATGCAAAGTTGTCTCGTGCTATATAGATAATATGATGTGATGCTATCTTTTATTTGGGTGATAACTGATATGTACTTTCTGATTGGTGACTGTTGGTTATGTAAGCGCTCTACCTGTCAAATATTTCTTCATACATGCAAATCACACATTGAAGCTTCTAAATTATAACACATTTAGCGCAGTTGCGCACATAAGGAAGGATGCACATAAGCACTAAATATGTTTTAGTCCTTAACTTATGAATTGTCATGGTCAAGAATTACCCTTGACCTATATACAAAACATAGTAAGACTTCATAATTTCATATATCTTGCCAATCTCCCATGCTTCTTCAATAAATCTTGACACTATTATATTTCGTTCATACATCGAGAAAGACATATCCTGACTTGCAGGTTCATGTGGTTGAGTGATTAGGAAGTTTTGCACACATGTCCAAGATTAAATGTTTTATTCTTTGAGTGGACTTGGCTGAAGTCTGCCAAGCTTAAAACCGAGAAGTGTTGCGTTTTCTGTTTCTTAGACTCAAATCATGAAAGTGAGGCATCCTTTTCCTTTTTGATAATGTTTTCTAGCAAATTTTGTCAGTGATAATCCAGAAGTACTACGACTCATCTTTATGTGTGAAACCCCGTGTCTTTGTTTTTAATTGCTTTCTCTATCTTTTGCAGGTGCTAATTGCTTTGAAGAAGGGTGCTCAATTACTAAAATATGGTCGGAAGGGCAAACCTAAATTTTGTCCATTTAGACTTTCTGAAGTGAGTTAGTGGCTTAGTGCTTACCTTCTTTCCTTTAACCATATCTGGAACAACTATAACCCTTTTTGTTCTTTGCATGGGTTTTATTTTTTTTCTTATTTCCATCTCCTTTTTTTATTTTTGGTGTGTGTGTATAAGAATGTGGTAAAATCTAAGATCGTGAAGATTCTTGCATAACTATATCCCTCTTTTCCATAGTAACAATTTGTGAAATGTTAAAATCTTGATGTCCAAAATAAAATGTTTTCATCGATATGTTCATCATCCGTGATTTTATTGTACTGATCTTCACATTGAAATTTTAACATGCTTGTCCATGATTTGTAGAAACTCGTGGATCCCTTTTATAGTTGATATAACATTTGAATTGACTCATGCATTTAAGCCTTTACAGAATTTTTTTCTTATGGCAGTGAGTTGATGTTGGATGGATCGTATGCTTTATTGCATGGACATGGGAAGGGACCCATTCAAAATAATTACATGCCCATGACAGTTAGTGAAAGTTTAAGATAGAACATACAGAGCGTGATGCATTACCCATGCATCCAACAGCATAATATTTATTCCACGTTATTTTGTCAACTGTCATCTTCAGTGATCTAGTGTTCCTTTCCTCTTCATCCTTCTCTCCCCCTCTTTGAAATATTCTTCATTATAACTCTTGTTATTCATATTTTAATGTAAAATGGACACAACGATGTTGCCAACCAACCACGAATGAAGGCTTCTTAACATATATGGCCTATGTTGACAAGTCTAAAGTGGTGTCTATACTCTATACTGATACAGCTTTATTTTAGAAATCCAGAGTAGGATCAGTTCAATGGTATATGTTTCAACCTGTCCTAAAAGGAATGGGTAAGATCGTCAGAAGCATGAAGCTATATGTACATAAATAACATATCTGCAATCTAATTAAAGTTTTAGGTTGACTTCTAAAGTTACTATACTCCATTTTCAGAGTTATTATTGACCAAACAACTCCAAAACTGCTAAAATTATAGGTGTGGTTGCAAACAAACCATGTTTGTGAAAGGCTTGAGCTTGCTTAACTGTTTAATTAACATAGAAAGCTGAGCTTGACCCTAGTTTTAAGGCTTAAATGAGCCGA
Source organism: Ilex asprella (assembly GCA_023539305.1). Lineage (NCBI taxonomy): Eukaryota > Viridiplantae > Streptophyta > Magnoliopsida > Aquifoliales > Aquifoliaceae > Ilex > Ilex asprella. The sequence goes on from CM042193.1 coordinate 8,487,299, forward strand.
GGCCGAACAGCCTCCAACTTAGGTGGTCAGACTCATGGGGATGCTTTCTGTATCCATACTTTTGGTTAACGGTGATGAGGAAGGCTGTTTCTTATGGTTGAATGTGGACCCTAAGTGGTAGGTAAGATTGTTAATCAGCCTTTCTTTTGACATCTTGATGGAACCATCAACTGATGCTCTTCATGCGGTAAAATCTTGTGAGCAAGTAGTTTTCACTTTGTGGTAGTTGGTTGCCTCATTTTTATTGGTCTTTTGATCAATTTTTATCTGTGGTGTGAACTAGTGGCAATTGATGGCAAATCTGTTCTGGGTTCATGTGTGGTTGATTGGAATATGAATTAAAAATGTTGTTCTGTTTTGCGTAAGTAATTTACTTGACTTAACCATGAGAGAAGAGGAATCCTCTTCTAAATTGAATAAGTACCTGAGTTAAGTGATAACATCAAAACCGATTTGCTACTTTTGTGCACTGAAGTTCGAGTTGATAATATTGGTCTGGAGCAGCAGTTCTATTGCATTCCTTGACGTAATGACGGTGTGGTGATTGGATGTAACCAGATCTCTGCCGTTTCTATTCTAACTTTTAAGTTTTTCCTGTCTATTTAATCAGTATGAATGTAAAATGTATATTTTTGCTGGTCAGTTGATTTTTTTCTGACTTATAGCTAATGAGTTTGAACCAATACAGGACGGATCATCTTTAGTCTGGATTTCTAGTAGTGGAGAAAGAAGTTTGAAGTTAGCTTCAGTCTCAAGAATTATTCCTGGACAAAGAACTGTGAGATTTCTGTTATAAATTCCTCTTTTGCTGTGTTGGGATATTTTGACTGTGAATGAGCCTGGCATATCTGCTTTTTTACAATTTCAGTAATTTGTTCTTATTGGTGTGTGTTGAAAGAGATGTTTCAACTAAAGCTTGTTCTAACTTTTCTTTTGATATTATCAGGCTGTTTTCCAACGATATCTGTGTCCCGAAAAGGACTACTTGTCTTTTTCTCTTATATACAACGACGGAAAACGATCTCTTGACCTGGTAAGTTAAAAACTTTGAGTTTATTCTTCATTTCTTGATCAGTGGCTTTTCCTATGGTTTCTACTTGAATTAGAAATGGTTCTGTTGTTGATTTTCAGATCTGTAAGGACAAAGTTGAGGCACAGGTGTGGATTGCTGGCCTTAAAGCATTAATATCCTCTGGGCAAGGTGGGCGCTCAAAAATTGATGGATGGAGTGATGGAGTCCTCTGCTTTTATGTAACTTGACCAGCCTTGAAACTTCTTTCTAATTGTATTTTGGGGTGTCCTTTTTCTTTGTGTGGTGTAGTGCTAAAAAAGTACTTTGCGTGCAAGTGCTGACTCCTGAGAAAGAAGTTGTGTTAAATGTGGGAACATTTTTGTGGTTGGGATATGAACATATATTCTTGGATTGTGTGGTTCAGCTTTGGAAGGGGGAAGCTCCTTGCTGCAAACAAGCAGTTTTATGCCTATGGTTACTAATTATCGAATGGCATCATCTTTCTTACTATTCCCATCATGGATTTTTCAGTTTTGGAAGACTGGGCCCTTAAAAACCAGTCTTCCAAACTTGTTATTCTCCAATGCTGTCCAACAATTCTTATCCTAACTATTGAATTATTATAATTTGTATGATTCATTTGCATCAAAGAAGAATTAAGTTGAGTCTGCTACCAATGAGTACATTCGCAAAGATTAAACTGTGCGAACCATGGTTATACCATAGACTTGTAAAAAAATATGTTGTGGATATGATTGATGACACAAGGAGCTATTCCATTTAATTTAGGTGTTTTGGGGGGAAATTGCATTGAATGACTAGCAATGGAGTTAAAATCCTATTTAAAATTCAAAAGAAATTCAGCTTGCTTGTTGTTTTATGCTATCCTGAATGCTGTGCTTCATGTTTCATACGTAATTTTCTGGTCAATTGATTTCAGGACAACACAGAATTGATATCCAATAGTGCAAGCGACAGCTCAGTAAGTGGTACAAGAGATATTAGTTCTTCAGAGGTTTCTGTCAGTTCCAACGCAATTACTTCTCCCAAGAGCAACAGGCCTGAGAATCCTGTGCATTCTGAAAGACCACATGTAGCTTTGGACCAAATAAATATGCAAGGAAAAGGCTCTGGGGTAGATGCTTTTCGGGTTAGTGTTTCTAGTGCCCCAAGCACCTCTAGTCATGGTTCTGCCCTGGATGACTGTGATGCTTTAAGGGATGTCTATATATGGGGTGAGGTAATATGTGATACTATTGTCAGGGTTGGGCCTGATAAAAATACTAATTCTTTGAGCACAAGAGCTGATGTGCTGCTTCCCAGACCGTTAGAGTCCAATGAAGTTTTGGATGTACATCATATAGCGTGTGGGGTCCGGCATGCTGCTTTAGTCACTAGGCAAGGTGAAGTTTTCACATGGGGTGAAGAATGTGGAGGACGGCTTGGCCATGGTGTTCGGAAAGATTTTACTCAACCTTGCTTAGTTGAATCATTAGCAGTTTGCAGTGTTGATTTTGTTGCATGTGGAGAATTTCATAGTTGCGCTGTTACAATGTCTGGTGAAATCTACACGTGGGGAGATGGGGCACACAACGCAGGGCTTCTTGGTCATGGTACTGATGTCAGTCACTGGATACCCAAGAGAATTGCTGGTCCCCTTGAGGGGCTTCAAGTTGCTATGGTTTCTTGTGGTCCATGGCATACAGCCCTGATAACTTCAACAGGACAGCTTTTTACATTTGGTGATGGAACTTTTGGTGTTTTGGGCCATGGAGACAGGGAAAATGTTTCATACCCTAGGGAGGTTGAATCTCTGTCAGGCTTGAGGACAATTGCCGTTGCATGTGGAGTGTGGCACACTGCTGCTGTGGTGGAGGTTATCGTAACCCAGTCTAGTGCAAGCGTTTCATCTGGAAAGCTGTTTACTTGGGGTGACGGAGATAAAAATCGTCTTGGACACGGAGACAAGGAACCTCGGCTTAAACCTACGTGTGTCTCAGCACTTATCGATTACAATTTTCAGAAAATTACTTGTGGGCATAGTTTAACCGTTGGGTTGACCACATCTGGGGATGTGTTCACAATGGGGAGTACCGTTTATGGTCAGCTTGGTAACCCCCAATCTGATGGAAAGCTACCTTGCTTGGTAGAAGATAAGCTTCATGGGGAATCAGTTGAAGAAATTGCCTGTGGTGCCTATCATGTGGCAGTATTAACATCTAGAAATGAGGTCTATTCTTGGGGAAAAGGAGCTAATGGGAGATTGGGCCATGGAGATATTGAGGATCAGAAAACACCAACTTTAGTTGAAGCTTTAAAAGATAGACACATCAAATATATTGCTTGTGGGTCAAACTACACGGCAGCTATATGTCTTAACAAATTGGTTTCTGTTGCTGACCATTCTCAGTGTTCAGCTTGTAGACAGGCTTTTGGCTTTACCAGAAAGAGGCACAACTGCTATAACTGTGGGCTTGTGCACTGCCACTCTTGCAGTTCCAGAAAAGCATTAAGAGCTGCACTGGCTCCTACTCCCAGCAAACCATATCGTGTGTGTGATTCTTGTTTTGCCAAACTGAGCAAGATGGCAGAAGCTGGTAGTAATAATAGGAGAAATTCTGTACCTCGCCTTTCAGGTGAAAACAAAGACAGATTAGACAAGGCTGAGATACGATTAGCCAAGTCGGCAATGCCATCCAATCTAGATTTAATTAAGCAGTTAGATAATAAAGCGGCCAAGCAAGGAAAGAAAGCTGATACGTTCTCATTTGGTCGTGCCTCTCAAGCTCTTTCTTTGTTGCAGCTGAAAGATGTTGTTTTGTCTACTGCTGTTGATATGCGTCGAATAGTTCCCATGCCAGTTGTTACACCTTCTGGTGTTAGTTCCAGGTCAGTGTCACCTTTCTCACGGAGACCTAGCCCCCCGCGTTCAGCAACACCCATTCCTACTGCATCAGGACTTTCTTTTTATAAAAGCGGCAGTGAGAGTTTGAAGAAGACTAACGAACTTTTGAATCAAGAAATTGTCAAATTACGTGCTCAGGTACGTTCAGAACTTTTTTGAAGAATGCCTTAACATTTTCCGTTGAATAAATTCATTATCAGTTGATGATCATGTTTGCGATTCAGGTTAACAGCCTGAGACATCGTTGTGAACTTCAAGAATTGGAGTGTCAGAAATCAACTGAGAAAGCTCAGGAAGCAATGGCTATGGCTGTGGAGGAATCTGCTAAGTCTCGGGCTGCCAAAGAAGTGATAAAGTTGCTTACAGCACAGGTTGGTTTCGTTTATACTTTGCTTGGAATCTGATATCCTCACTGAGAACTTTTGGACCTGCGTTGTGTTCTACGTGTGTAGAAGTTGGATGTAGAGTATTTTGTCACTATGTGATATCTCAGGGAACCTATAAAGTATAGATAGGGTACATGTACGATACAATATGATACAACAATATGATAAAATCTAAAAAAATAGAATACGGATTGGTTGAAGATATGTCTATAATGAAATGTATTTTATATTTTTACTACAATTTGGAAAATTCATAATTGTAATTTCTAATAAATTCTATAAAATAGTACAAAAAATTAGTAATTTTTACTTTAAAGGAATTGATCATTTCATTATGGTACACCATAAAGTGAATGTGACTAATTTAAGAAATCAGAACCAAGGTTTAACTAGTTGGTCTATTTAAAAATTCTTATTGCAAAGTGATATGGTGTGTGTAATCAACACATTTTATGCTTTTTTAACATGTGATAGTAGATACTACTAAAGAAACACCAGTGTTTTCAAAGTTATATGATTTTACTCTATGTGTTGCATTATAAATGACTTTGAAAGGAAAAGACAGATTTTATTATAAATTATAGGTATTACTCTGCATATGCACTTTATATACGAAGCATATGCTTTATGGATTTGTATCGGTGAAGTATCCAAATATTTTATTATTATCGGATACGTATAGTATGTATCCAATATTTATCCTCGAGTATTTAGTGTGTATCATATCGGATATGGTATTTGATATAAATAAGTTGACATTTACAAAGTATATCTGTGGTTCATAACATAGTACTGATATTAGGGTGTACGGAAACCTGGGTTCTACTAATCAACACTTCATTCCTATTCCAGCTCAAAGATATGGCTGAGAGGTTGCCACCTGGGGTTTATGACGCAGACTGCATGAGGCTGGCTTCCCTGTCTAATGGCTTGGAGCCAAATGGCGTAAACTATGTTGATGCAAATGGAGAGCATCCTTCAAGATCTGATAAAAGGAACAGCTCTTGCTTAGCCTCGCCTACAGGAATCGAGACTGCTGCAGTAAATGGAACACGGCCCCCAACTGAGTTGCTGAGGGGGACAGCTGGAAGCAAGGAAACTAACCCATACAATCAAAGCCAGTGGCTTTTAAACTCGAATCGGAGGGATGATCATTCAGATGTCAAACTTCCCAATGGCGATGGAGGGGTTCAAGGAGAAAACACTGCTGAGGCTGTTCACAGCAAGGAATCTGGGCCTCTCAAAGACGGTGAGAATGGCATAGAATCTAGGAATTCTGAAGTGCCTGTTAACAATGATCAAGTTGAGGCCGAGTGGATTGAACAGTATGAGCCTGGTGTATACATAACACTTGTAGCTCTCCGCGATGGAACTAGAGATCTGAAGCGAGTGCGCTTCAGGTATGTAGCTGAATTGTTTTCTAATCATCTTATTTGCACCCACATGATTTTTACAATCAAGTAGAAGAAAGATCACGGCAATTGACTGAATATCAGTGAGTTGTGTGGAAGAGTGATTATCGCCATGAGGTTAGACCTTGGTATTTTACCTCATTAGCATTGATGATTGAAAAATAGCCCGAGTTTCCAAGTCAAGTGTTCCAAAGCCATCACTTAGATCTAATGATATTTGTTGATACAAGTTGGTTTCATGTAGTTTGGTAGCTTCTCACATTTACTTGTGCCCCCTATATACAGGTTTCAACAGAACTTCGCTTTTGATCTCAATTTTGATGTACAACATTTATTAAATCATGACAGTCTGATATTGCAATTGTTATCTGCAGCCGGAGAAGATTTGGAGAGCACCAGGCAGAGACTTGGTGGTCAGAGAACCGTGAAAAGGTTTATGAAAGGTACAATGTTCGGGGGTCAGACAAGTCATCAGTCTACGGCCAGTCTGCTCGTAGATCTGAAGGAGCTGTCTCGCCATCTAGCCAACTGTGAAGAAACTAATGGAGGATGTTCTCGGTCGACACTTCTTCTGCAACCTTCGTTATGAAGGTTTAAAGGCTGAGCAGACCCCCCATGGGAACGCAGCAAACACTCGTTTCTCTCTCTTCTCTTTTCTGTCTTTCTTTTTTTCCGTTCCAGTTTTCATAATTTAATTTCTCGTTCAAATTAATTTTCAGGGAATCTTCCCTTTTACCTATCTGTTGTAGTGTAGTGTATATAAAATCTTCCATTCTTATAATCTCAGCGAAAAAGTTTTTGTTTCTTTGTCCCCAACCATACTCACATAATCCTTCTACATAATGCTCTCATGTTCTGCGTGTGAATTTGCACTCTGGAAGCGAATTTTCCATGAATTTGTGCTCTCATTTTACAGAAACACGCGAATTCGACTAGTTTGTGCTTTTACTTACTTATATCTTTATTTATTATTACTCAAATTTTTATTTGGGGAATATTGATCTAGATCTAAAGATAATTATAAAGCTAGAATAATATTTGTAAATTATAATTTTTATTTTAGGACTTCATAAATTACATATTTTTAAAAATTAAATAGTTTTTGCATGAAGTTTTAATTAACACATTTAAATAGTTTGTTTTATGGTTGTGCATGAAATTTTAATTTTTTTATATTAAACTTTTATGGATAAATGTGTGTTTATATGCATATAATATGATGCTCTTAAGGTGTATCAACTATCAAATTGTTTTGGATGTTGACGCATTTACACTTCCTCTCTCACTCTATGTGATTTAGGTCCCAATCACTATTTAATATATCTTTTAGTTGACTAATTCAAAAATGACCTTTTGTGTGACACTCTAAAATTTGGGTGTCCGTTAATCATCCATCAATCCGCGGAATACATGTGAATATCAAATAATTTGATATCACATCGTTCTGTCCCAGTTATCGGGATCTTTATTTTAAAAAAATTCAGGTAGAGTTTTTTTTGTACTGGGAGCTCTATCCAAAAATATAGTCTGTCCATCATATAATTATAAGACCCATCCGAGGTTCAATATTCAACATAGACCACATCGGGTCTATTTGTAAGTAAACATTGACCACATTAGGTTTATGTATCCACAATCTATAACAACAGTTAATTGCATGACCCATCGGATGTCTAGCATACATCAATTTATAGTCCTCATAAGTTTGGTTATAGTCCATTTCATTAGATTACATACCAAAACTAAATTTTCTCTAAAAGTTTTACAAAATGAGTTATAAAAACCACAAATCGGCTTTCTTCACCATTGAGGCTCTAAAAGTGAGCCATCCACTGATGTATATCTAACACCTGAAATATTTTTCTGTATAGGATGAACAACGCTCAATAGAGTATCTTTTATAGAGGGTACTCTCCACCCTAAATGCATATAAAATGTGCACATACAACAATTTATAAGCAATATTATTTTCAATCAAGAATTACAATCATGATAGGAACTTCCATGTCATGCTATTAATTGAGATGAGATTCACTCATGCAACTTCAACCTGAGTTCTCATCGACTCTCACAACACGATACAATGCACATGTGTAATGAATCTACCAATTGACGAAAATACATTCAATGATTATTTGAAATAAAAGTTGTGTATTTATAAAACCAAATGATTGTTGGATGTTACCCATTGAATGAGTATTTTTATAAAACAAAATCTTATGTCTTTGTTGGGCAATGAATGTTGGAATCACACCTCCGGCTCTGTACGTCTTTTTACACTTTTTGGACTTGTACCGTTAGAGTGTATGAACCAAATAACCGGGTCTTAAATCCGAGAGAGAATCTATCCCTTCTTGCTATACCCTACACAAGTTTCTTTCTCATGCAATCATGCGACTCAAAGGGGTCTTTGACCCAACCTTTTCGAGTCCACTTATCAATTACCAAATATGATGTTTGATATCACAATGCACTCACACCCAATATATGCGATGTCTCTATGCATATGCAATGTAATGAATCATTACCAACAACAATTATGTCCAACATGCTATGAATGTCATATGGACCCATTTCAACCACATATCTCAACATATGTCATAACACTTGATATCTAATGCATATACTTGTCATAATTCATCTCTTTCACAAGGCACAATATTACACATAACAACTCATATAACATTCCATAAAACAGCTCCAAAACAGTCCATATAACAGCCCCAAAACAACTTATATAACAACTCATAAAACAGCCCCAAAACAATCCATATAACAACCCCAAAAAAACCTATATAACAACCCCAAAATAGTCCATATAATAGCCTCAAAATAGCCTATATAATAGCCCATAAAACAGCCCCCTTTTCCCATGGACACCATAGGATGGAAATAACCCAAAGTATGAGGGAACCCTACCCCTTGGAGCGTAGAACCTCCAAAAAACATCAATCCCAACCTCAAACCTTGGATTTTTCAAAATCTCCTCTTTAGATCTTCGGTGAAATCCCTCGTTCTTAGTGTGGTTGCGTAGCTCGCATCGAGGTGATCGACTTTAACTTTTGATTCGAGTCGATTCAATCAACGGAGCTTCGAAAATCGTTGAGAGAAGGCTTGAAGTCCAATTTTTCTTTTCTCTCTTTCTCTCCTCCCTTTGGCCGGCTGATGAATGGGGATATTTCTCCAAAATTCTGATATTTTTCTATATTTATAGCCTCAAAATGCGCGGTCCATGTCACGCCACACGCCCCCTTTTTATTGGGTCCGTTCTGTCCCGAAACGATTAATATCATCCCGGTTTAAGTTCAAATTAATTTTATTTGAACTTTAATTCAATTATAAGGAAATTTTAAAAAATTTATTTGTGGAGACCTTTGTGAGGTCAGCCGCCACTCAGTCGTCTCGAAATACGTGCAAAATACGACTACCTCGGAATTTGATAAAATTTAACAGGGTAACTAGATTTTGCGATATGAATCCAATGGCGAAGTCCGTTGTATCATCCGAGCTCTGAAAATATGAGTTTTTTAAATACGCATTATAGTGACAAATTATCGTTTTGCCATTTTTCAAAAAAAGTTCAAATTTACCTGAATTTTACACTTTGTGTTAACAATCTTTGTTCAGTCTCGTGGGAGAAATCTAGCACACAAACCTCTGGAAAAAATACTGGTGAGTAGTAACATTTTTCTGGCGGATTGTAATTTTTTGTTCTAAATAAATGTTCATTTAACAGAATTAGTGTAGCATCCCATTGAACTGCTTGTTGGTGGTTGGGTTTATTGTGTCTGGAGCTTAGGATTTCATCCTGAGAGGGTCGAACAGAAGCAAATGCACGGATTTTCTTTACATGGTATGGTTTATGGTTAATGTCGAAGAATTTATCAAAATTGATTTTACATGGTATTGTAAGTCAAGTTCATAAAAAAAATAAACATTAATTATTTTCTTTCCACCATAAAAATTATTCTATAACAATGTCATGGTTCACTTATTCTATCATTTTTTACATGAGTAAGAATAAACTATGATCTTAAATGTTAGTTCCTTAGAATACCACTGTAAAATTAATTATGACTAAATGCATTATTGATAATATAAGTCACGTATATAGTTTGATTGTGGAACAATTTTTTTTTTTTTTTGTCTTATAGTCTTAAGACTCATCAAAACACGTCTTCACCTATAAAAAAACACTTATCCATGTGATTAATATCCTATATTTCATCATCATATGTAAGGTTATTCAGCTTTTTGAACAAACAAATTGACTTTTCCAATATATAAAAATTTTAGAAAATTTAAGGGAAGCTAGAGAATATTTTGAAACTTAAGGGGAAGTATAGGGTCTTTTTAAAAAGTAGGTTTTTTTTTTTGGGTTTTGGGGGGGGGGGGAGGGGTGGCCCCTCTTGACCCCAGTGTGGCTCTGTCTTTGGGCCAAGTTACCAAATTATTTGTTGTGTTGCATGAGCATATGTTTGAAATTGCACACTTTGGTTAAATATTTTTATGGTTTTTGCCCAAGTAAAATGGCAGAAGCAGTTAGTATTTGTATAGTACTTACCCAAGAAAAAAAATGCATATAGTAAAAACAAGTTTGAAAGGCAATTTTGAAACATTTCATCCTAATTTGATGTGATACGCAATATTGTTGCATGACAAGTTATTATATATATATCGGGAAAACTTGTATGATCAAGCCATTGACCTTCTTAGTTTCACCAAACCACCTTGAATTTCCCTCCTCCAAAAACTAAAATTTTCAATTATTCCAACGACCTTTGACCTTATGCTTATTTTTTAACAATGTCATCTTTCATTGGTCTCACTTGTTGAAGTTTAAAGCCAGAAAGAGAATTATCTCAAATAGTAGTTTCAAATTTGGTAGCATGATTTGAAATTAAGGGTTTGGCCGGCAAAGAACTTGTAAGGGACTTGGCCTATCCTAACAAAGTTTAACTCTCATGTTCATATAAAGTTCAAATAGCAAAACATGATATCACACTTCGTAGTTTTGATTGTACAAATTGTTATATCAACATTTCATTTGCCGGTACGCATGATGTTCCAAAACATGAGCCAAACACAGACTACACCATTCCACAATGAATTTTGGAAAGAAAGAATGTTCCAAAGCTAGTGGTTCCTTTGGATGATACTACTAAATGGTAACTTCATCTTAAAAACAGAAAGAGTTGGTCAATCTATCACCATAAACACTCATTTAGGGTAAAGCAGCAGCACCCAAAAAGAACAATTATTGGGTTCATACATTTACATATACAGTTTTGAATGTTTCATACTATCCTCTCTTCATAAGGAATAGCCAGAGACCACCCACATTGCACTAATATGTCCACTTCCTTTATGGATCTCCAAAATACACACTAGTAAGTTCTCAAACAATACCCAAAAATAATACTCAGTACCCACTCATGTACAATACCTTTCAATCTTTGTTGTATAAGTAAGAGAGAGAAAGAAGACCAATATGAAATAGTGTAATACCACTCTATCGAACATATTTTATATCTTCATGGAAATTGCTGCTGAGAGCTTTTCAAGCCAACGTCATTGTGCCTCTTTGAAGGACCCGAAGGTGGTATCGGCACTGCTTTTGGTAAAAACCCAGAAAAATTCGTAGGTAAATTGTGAATCTGGGGCTTAACCTTCAGAAATTGTGTGTGTCTTGAGCCATGAGAATCACCAACCAAAAAGATAAACCAGAAGACCAACCATATATGTATTGAATGTCTTCTGCCCATCTCAAGCTAAGAGCTTGGAAAGAAAAGAAAAGAAAGACAACAGGCTCCAAAGAGGGGAGAGAGAAATAGAGAGAGAGGTGGCCAAGGGTTGAAATAGAAGATATAGTACGCAATATTTTAGTTGCCGGGGGTTGAAATAGAGGATATAGAATGCAATATTTTAATTGTTTAATATTTCTATCTCTATTTATACAAAGGTGGCTTGTGTCTGAAGAATATGTTCGCAGAACATAAACAGCAAACAATCAAGAGAGGTGGAAACATGGAGCATTAAATGCAGGGCTATGTGTTTTAGAATTTAGTGTGTGTGTGTGTGTGTGTGTTTTGGACAGGCTTAGACTTACTTTTCTTTGTGTGTATTGCCTTGGGTTGTTGATGAGTTATTAACGAATACTATACCTTTTTTGGTATTGTATTAAATTTAAAAGTGCAAGTTATAATTTTTAAATGTCTAAACTATAATTCAAAAAGTAATGATCAATTTATATCATTATCAATCATGAAAAATAGAAAGTAGGTCATAAAATGGATAGTGAAAAAGCTTTCGGGGGATGCCTTGAACTGGTCTTAAGGGGATGTGTTTTAGGGCAACAAAAATGGAAAGAAAAGTGATTGAAACAGAAAGGATAATACAAAAAATATAGGAAAGATACATAGAGGAAAAAGAGGAATTGTGTTTGTAGGGTTAGGTGGATATATGGGGCCATGTGAAATTAATGGCCGACTTGGGAACTAGGCACTGTTCTGTTAAATCTCACAACAGGGAATGTTGTCCCATGCTAGAGAAAGATCTCTGCTGCACTTATTTGGAGGTGTTGGTCTCTCTCTGTCTCTCTCTCCAACTGATTCCTACATTGAAGGACTTTCTCACCCATGGTTCAAAGAAGCTGCCCAGTCATATGCTCTACATCTTTCATTGTAATATTGCTTCATGTTAAGTGAAAGCCATCAATATTACGAAGATGTTTTGGTCAAGTCGATCGCGTCATCCGAGCCCTTGAAATTGACTACGTATATTGTTCTATATCGTTTTGTGATACCAAGATATACCCTAAATGTATCATGGATGTTTAACTTCTGATAACTTCGTGGTTGTCATCAAACACCATTTTGTGATGCTATGAACTATGTATCTTATTACCTTAATGCGTATTTGTGCTTGTCGACCAGTACACTAGTAAATATATTTTACATGGTATTGATAATTTATTTAATCAGTTGTAAGGGGTTAGAGAATTTAGTTAGATTGATTTTAAGTTGGATTATCTTTAGTTAAAAGAAAGAAATGGTGATGTTCTAAAAAAATGGTTTGTCCAACTGGGATAGTTATTGTATTTTTGGTGAAGTCATTGAGGTCGACAAATACTACATTTATTTTTATGGATCGACTAAATTGAGTATCTCAACTTGATCTAAATTCATATGTTACTCTATTCATTGAAGTTACACATGCGTATTCTCGTAGTAAGGAGGGAATTACACTACTAGTGATTTTGAGTTAGACGTAATTGTTTTGCTTTGAAGTTACGGAGAGATTGTTTATACGGTAAGACATTTGAGATTAATTCAATTATCAATGGTTAAAATATTTATTTATTGAGAAGGAGTTTAATTTGAAAAAAAGGAGATGGATGAAAAATTTAGGGACCATGATTTTTCTACTATTATCATGTAGATAAAGTTATTGTAGTGGTTGATACACTGAGTAAGAAATTATTAAGAAGTTTGTATTATATTTAGTGTACTCGAATGAGTGATTTTGTTGATTTGAGATTGATAGGGGTACATGTGACATTGACTGGTACATAGGTGTTATTAGTTCAATTGCAAGTTAGACTCTTATGGGTAGATAGTATCAGTTAGCTACAAAAAAAAAAAAAAAAACTCATGTCTAGAGTATTAGAAAGAGATGTAAAATGGTAGCATGATAGATTTTGTAATTTGTGGTGAGATTATATTTATATTTTGACATTAATTATGAGTACCAAAAGAGAATACATTGAAGTTAGACATTATAGATGCAACCTATAATTATATGTTTATCTGAGAATTTTGAAATTATATTGATATTAAAAATTTATTATTGGTTGGGTGGAATGAGAAAAGAGATTGTAGAATTTGTAGCCAATGTGTAATACATTGGTAGATAAAGACTGAATAGTAGTGTCCGACAGATTTATTATAACTTCTTTTTAATTTTTGAATGAAAAGAAGTTTCTATGGGGATTTTTCAGACACAAATTGTGCATAAATCTATTTGGGTTATTATGGATTGATTAACAAAGTTTGGTCAATTTTGGTAATTAAACTTAAAGCTTCACTTGAAGGTATACTCAGAGTTATTTGATGAGAGCATATGATTGTGTGAAATACCTTGATCTTGTGTAATAGATAAAAGTCCAAAATTACCTTCAGAGTTGACTTAGTTTGCAACACGCTATGAATAACACTTTAAAGTTTAATATAATTTATAGTTCTCAATTTGACAGGTAGTCTGAGCATACTACTCATGCCTTGGCATTATGCTTCGCGCTAGTGTACTAGAAATTCAAAGAAAAGTTTAGTCTAAGATATAAATGGACATACGGATTTTATAGAGAGGATTGTGGTTAAAATTTTAAGGTGGATTCTATTAGCAGACTTGCTTTGATTTCATAATATATTTTCTTTCCATATGACTAAGAATTGTATATAATTGATCATTTGAATATATTGGTTGAGTTAGCCTATTGAGAAAAAAAAAAAGAACTCTCACTTATGTTGAGGATCTAGTAAATTTTGTATAATAGAACTATTTTGTTGGCCAATTGTTACGGAAGAATCACCCAATTGAGAAAGTTCGTTGGAAAAGTAGAGAAAACAAGAAAAATTAATATCCTCGTTTGTTCTCACAAGGCATATAAATTTCAATGACGAAATTTTTTTAAAGAAGGGAGAATGTAATAATCCATACAAAAAAAATATATAATTTTATTTTGGTGCATTGGCAACCTAGGAGTAATTATAGATAAATAATGATAAAATAATTAAAAGAAGACTAATGTACCTCTAATAAAAGTCTTACCCTAGAGAGATCTATTAGAACTATTTTACATGTGTTTTAAATATGATAGTATTATGGGATAGATCAAACTTTTTATATATATGTATATGTATAAATATATATATACTCTTCCCATAATCACACCTACACATACGTTAGCATAAGAGAAAGGAGAGGAGAGACTACAGTTTCAAGTAAAGAAAGAGGAAGAGAAAGAAAGAAGAAGATTTAGAGAGGAACGAAGAAAACTAGAAGATTTGATCATCGAGCTTAGTCTTTATATTGAGATTAAATTATATGTTTAATCATTATATGTACAGATATACAAGTTTGTAGCCTATTATATTTTGCAAGTAATCCATATGGACAGATTTATAGGGTTAAAATATATAAACTCAAACATAATGCGGTGGGTAATTATGTTGGGAAGATATTAGGAAAAAGGAGAAGTAAGAAAAAAAAAGTGCTGAGGTTGAAGAAGATAGAAATTCTGAAATTATGAAAAGTTCCTTTTTAATTTTAAATACCATTCTTTTGACCCTTACACTTTTATAAACCCAATTTTGATCACCATGAAACTTGGTAATTTATAGAATTGACCCAATGTTTGAAGCAAGTATTGTCATTTCAAAACAGCCCTGAGTCTTGAAAATTTTCTAAAATTTTGAACCAACTCATAAAGTTTCGATTAAGTTTCTAAAAAAAATAAAAAATCAAAGGTTACGCTAATAAATCAAAATTGAGGTTGTATTCACAAATTTATGAAAAATACTATTTTGAAAAATTTATGGCAGTCTCGAAGACAGAAAAATCGTTTTTCAAAAAAATTACACTTTGATCTTAAAAGTTTCAAAAATTATGATTTTACTCCAAAACTTTAGAAATTTTTTATAAACTGCCCAGATTACTTCCATACCTTATTAGCTCACCTTAAAAATAATATTTCTATGTAAAGGATATATAAAGTATATATCAAAGGATAGAAAATATAAAAATTAAATATAAAATCGCAAAAATGACAAAGTTAGGAATAAAGATTGATTGCTACATGTTATTTTAAATTAGGTGATGATTGCATTGAGGTTGAGAAAGAGGGCTTTGAATTGGATTTTGGAAATTAAGATGAGTAGTTCACTACTTCTTTTTAGAGTATTTTCTATATTAGATGTGTGGGTGGGTGCGTGCATGTGAATTTTTCAGATATATTATATATGTGTTGTGTTTGAGGTTACATAAATGTTTTGCAATTGTGAACTGTTATACATGTGAATTTTGAAAAAAACTTGTGCCATAATTTTATATCATTGTTTTGGTGATGAATTTTTTTTATATGGGTTGGGACTAAAACTACAGTTTTCGTGTATGTAAAAATCATGTTTATGAGACGGGGATTGAGTTACCAAGTCTAAATAGTAACGAGATTGTATATCAGTGTAATTGGAGTAATTGGTATAGGGATGTGCACATAGAGGCCAGTTATTAGGTTAGTGATAACAAGAGATAGGATCAGTTACCAAACCAGTGGTAACAAGAGATAAAACCAATTACTAAGCTAGTGGTAATAAGAGACGGGATAAGTTACTAAACTAGTGACAATAAACATGATTTGACAAATGTATTTGTGACTGAATGTGTGTTTAAGTATTTTGAGTTATAAATGTCTTTTCATTTATAAAGTTATTTGTGATTATGAGATCATTTTGTTTACATGATTATATGAGAGAAATTGAGGTATAATTTGTTGTACTTATGTATGTATCAAAGTTTATTTTTATATATAAACTATGAGATTTATTTTCACACTTCATTAGAGGCGGTTGTTGTTCACGAGCGTTTGTACTCATACAAACATTAAATATTTTTTTCAGGTGAGGATCAGGGGAAGAAGTAAGTCCCCGGATAGGCAAGGAATTAGAAGAATCGGAGATTTATTTTATTGTAGGTTTTCGGGAATAAATGTTTTTTATAATTTTAAGACAAATATTCTATTGTTTTGAAAATAATATTACTTATGCTTAGAGTAGTGTAACTTATGATTTAATTATTGGTTTACATGATATTAGTAATGATGTTGGTGATGTTTAATTTATTCTTCTAGTATTTATTAAGTTGATGGATTGAATCATTTTATTATTTATTTTTTATAATGTTTTACATTTATTATGCACAAAATTGATTGATTAAGGACTTAACAGTCGATTCACCGCCCACTCTATGTTATCCAGAGTCGAGGTGTCACAACATAATTAATGTGTATCGGTATTTTCCAAGTCGACGAGGGATCCCTTCAATTCTAACCATGTTCTTCGGTTCAAAGAGGGAACAAAAGAAACTGTACTTCGTCCTTCTATTCCTCCTCCTGCTCTATGACATCATGATATGATCCTCTTGTTTTCAGTAGCATTTAAGAGCCTCTACCTAACATGAATCAAACAACGTTGGCTATTTAAGAGAAGCAACAGTTCTGTTATGGGCAGCCATTCGATTGTTTTTTAATTTCTCACAAGTTGATGACTTAATGGGAATGTGTAAACAGCATCTGTATTGAATTAAGTAACAGAAAATTTTAAAAATTGAGTGAATATTACCTAGTGGAGACTACATTGTACCAAGACTACTGGTAAGAAAACATGTCTGTCGGCCAAAAAAAAATAAAAAATCGACATGCATTGTATATATTGTCAGTAAAACTAAAATTTCTTTTTCTAAGAGTTTTTTTATATAAAAAAAACCAAAAATTGAAAGATGTATAATTTTTTTTCCGATAGCAGAGAACTCTTCCAACCGAATAATTTTTGAACATGTGACTATTATTGAACTCAGAATAATTGGAATCACTCACAAATCAGGTGGATATGTTCAATCACTTAAACTTGAAGTTGTTAACCAATTGGGATCACTATTTGTATCTTTTGTCATGTGGACATGAGTCGGTTGCCTAACATAAGGATGGAGGTAGAACAAACCTGGACTAAATATGACACTCGAGGGTAATGACATGAGCAGCGCTATTCTAGTCCCATGTTATCCCTTGCACTTCGAATTAAAGCTGCAACTAGAATGGGTGAGACAAGTTGATAGACCAACTCAATTTTCGATCAGACTATAAAACACTCGAACTCAATCCAAATTTAATTTGAACTCGGATTATATAACTCGGGTTGGAACTAGGGTTTGCTTCCGGCTCTATCTGTGTTTGGCTTGACAAATCCACAAGAAGGAAGGCTTCCAGCCTACCATGAGAGAGATTGGACTTGATTTTTGTTTCCCTACTATGGACTTGACTTTAGAGGCTCCATTTGTGGAGTCTCAAAGATCCGTTTGTTATGGGCTAGCCAGAAAAGCCTACATGCAACAGAGAAATAAAGTTGGCCCAATGCCACTCCTTCTTTTTTTTTTTTTTGGACTAACGACAAACACATGCCACTCCTTCTTGAGGTGCAGTTTGTATGTTAGGTTTTTTTTTTATTCAGCGGTCAAAGATATCCAGTTTAGATTACACGTAGTTTAAATAATTTCTTTCTCAGTCTAGTCAAAAATAGACCATCTACGTTGAGAATAAGATATTTATAAAAAATAAATCTCTCATGATTTGACCTTAAAGAGTTGTCAAAATTCAAATTTACATCTAAATTTAGAGTTCATCTTTGTACCATTTGAACTACCTTGGGGTTGCGTACTTTATTTTCAGCCATTTATAGAAATCTCTAGAGAAGTGAATTAAATGTCGGTTTTAGGACTGGAAGAGCAACGTGGGCAGTGACTGTAGGGATATTGATTTTGATATTTATAGGTTTCAATCCGTTCATATCCTATCATATTCGTATCATTTTGTTTTGAATTTATGTTGTGTTCATTTCATATTTGTTTAACCCGTGAAAAAGAAACCATGCGACTAGCTAATATCCTTTTTTCTGTCGACCAAATTCGCCAGATCGGAGTGTCACATAATTAGAATCTACTTGATCAAAACCATAGAAAAACCAAATCAAAATCTATTTCATTCTAAAACAATTCATCCAATACTTAATTAACAAATAAAAAATACAAGACATTTCTGTATTCAATACCAGTTAAACGGGTCATTTGTGTCTAACAGTAGCCTCGTACATTTAGTTTATATGTTAATTAATCCGTGTCTTTTTAGATTTGTGTTAATTTAATATTAATAATTAAAATTAACACCTCTATAAGATGTCTCTATGATGAGACATATCACCTGTTGACAATTTTGATTGGCTGGCTAACAACAACAAATATTCGCTACACTCACCAAAATTTACACCCAATTTTATGCACCAAATCAATATGATTTGGTGGACAAATGGGTTCCACTGCCTGCACCAAACGTTCAATGATTAAGATGGTACCACATTGTTTGGTGCACACAACATTTTCATAATTGATTCGGTGGTGTTTGGTTGTGCTTTTGATATCCAAGAGTTTACTAATTAGTTGGGTGGTTCGTAGAGATGCACCATTTGCAGTGTGAGCTCATCATGATTTTAAGGTTGGTGGATTTGCAAGGTGAGACTACTAAACTAGGAGATTGAATGTTTTCTGGTAAAGAAGACGTGTGATGTAATTTATACCAGTCCCAACCATTTTCGCTCCAACCCTCATTGAATAATTGGTTAAGTTCGACTTCCGAGATTTCTTTCCTTAAGTCTCAAGTTTAACTCTCGTAATAAAACCATGCTTTATTTTGTGTGTTAATTCGTAAACGATTGTATTCATTTCTGAATTTTGTATCATGTTCGTAGTCCGGAAGTATAAATGATGAGTACAATCTCTCTTTATTAAAAAAAAAAAAATTGAGAAAGTGATGATCCATGTGAAAAACTGAACAGATGACAGAACACTCAAAGTCGACATAGGGAATAGTAGGTGGAAAAACCCAGATAATGAATGAAAATGATTGGAGTGTCATTACTTACTTGGAAATCATTCAAAATTTCTAACAAACTCGTTAAATTTAATAATTATTCAGTTGTTGTGTGGCATTGTATTTCATTTTCCTAGATTTTTGGAATGAAAATAACTGTAAACAATTGGGAGGTAAAAAAAAAAGGGAAAAATCCAGTTTACCCCCTTGTAGTTTGGTCGTTGTGCACATCACCCCCTTGTCGTTCAAAAATCAGCACACAACCCCCTTGT
>CM042193.1:8507378-8532581 GCA_023539305.1 Ilex asprella
AATATTAAGAATTGATGAGGATTTATTTGGAAAGTTGCTTTTAATCTGTGGAACAGTTTAGACCTTAAGGAAATGATATGGGATTAGTTTCGGAAAATTATACCTGCTGGCATTTTTAGCTAATAACTGGATGAGATTTTCTATATGCTTACTTGTGCATCTATATGCTTACAGTGAAGCCTTGAATTTTATTCCACCGTGTTGGAGTCGTTGGAGGCCTGGAATATCAGCCGCGGCGGCGGTGTTGGTGGTGATTGCATTCGGAAGATTGAGATGTTTGTGCTGTTTCAAAGCATATATGTTTATGAAACTCTTTTAAAGTATTATGCAATTAAGTCACTGTCGTTAATGGCGGGATGGAGAAGATGAAGTGACAAGATTTTAAGGAGGACAAGGTGGTCTTTTTATCACTGCTGTTAACGGTGTTAGCTGTGCAGTTTGGTCCAAAAACACAAAGGGGTTGTGTGCTGATTTTTGAACGACAAGGGGGTGATGTGCACAACGACCAAACTACAAGGGGGTAAACTGGATTTTCTCCAAAAAAAAATTAATAATTGAATGTACTAGGAAGGGTGGACTAGGAATTGACTCGACTTTTGCCATCATCGATAAGAAATGGCTACCCTCAACTTTAAACCTGTCGTGTTTTGTATGGTATCTAGTTGTGAGATTAAGCTCAAGGGTAGATCATGTGCAAGTAATGTATATAGGATTTGTTATTTAAAAGTGGATCTCACAATTATTTATTTTAAGTAAATTACCTTTGAATGATAATCGGAAAAAAAGTATTTGGGGAGATCTAACTTCAAGCTGTGATCGTCAATTACAAAGTTACTATAATTATATAGATACAAGAAATTTATTTTATAACTTCGTAACTGAGAAGGAGAAGATCAAATCCTAACTAAAATGAATGCAATCGTATTTTTTAAGACATTTGGACCAACTACGTACCTTTCCCAATAATAATAGGAGAGAGAGAGAGAGAGTCTTAATCAATTGCCCAACCTGTTATGTTTTAATAACAAGAAACTTGACCGGCCAAAAATCAAATGAAAATGAAGATGATGTTAAATAAGAGAAGAGAATGAAGATTGTGCCAAAAGATGGTAGGGTAATTAATGGGATGTAGATAGGAATGTACACATCTCCATGATGCATATGTCGTGTTCTTTATGTATAAAACCATAATTAAATACAATAATAACATATTCCAAAAATTAACAGATCTAACCCATCAAAGTTCATTTGAACTCATTTATAAAAGCAGTTTTTACTGATCAACCTGATTATGATATCAAGTCCTTAATGTTGGACTCATATTTTTGTGTCAATTTAACATTGTATTAACATAACGGGTAATGAGTTACCAGTGTTAGTGTGAAATGTATATTAGTGTAAATGGGTTCTTAAAAATCAATATTGTGAAGAAACGATAAGGATTTGGTAAAGAATCTAATATGGAAAACCGATATTTAATATATTCATCTCAAATTTTGGTCCAATCATGGTATTGAAAAACTATTTTTTAGTACCATACGTTTTTTATATAATAAATACATGATACATAAAAAGTTTCTTTATGTTGTTATTCCAATGTTATTTTATGATTATTTTTTATCAACATTCTTCAATAATGAAAAAATAAAAATTAATTTTTGATATGATACCGGAGAAATAATTGTGGTGTGAGAACTATATACTTTTCCTTCAATTTTGTATCAACTTGACAAACATATAGAATTGCTAATTCAAGTGTGACCTAGGTTGTTCTACATTAACGTGGATGGGGAAGTTGAAAACCCAACATTGACCGGAAAATGATAGTGCATGCCAGAACCAAACAGCCTGGAAGAAGTTGTAGTAGAGGTGTTATTGGCTGTAGATTTACTACTAACATATCATTACAGATTGATTTCCAGTTAGGTTTAGGCTGTTTAGTCTTTTTTTTTTTTAATTTAAAAAAGATAGAGAAGACAAACGTGAAATATTTATCAAGATATAACCATAACAGTTCTTACTCGTCGAGAAAACTATCCATAGGCATCTAGACGGTGGAACCCTCAGACAATGACCTAACGTCATAGCTGGATTTTAACTCGACCAAATTGGTAGAAATAAATCAACAATTTATACCCCATTGAATCCAACATGAGACATAACACTTAATTTGGATATTTCAAGCAATATTCTTAACGGGGGTGCTAAACGCCAGTGGGCCACAATAGTTGGTGGTTAGGGGTGGTTGGTCAAGAGTCAATAAGGCTATATCTAAAAGAAGAACCGTGTTTGCATTTTCTTGTCCTTTACAGCCTTATTTTCAAACTCACACGCTGTACACCCACACAGTTTTTTTAGTGTTTTTTTTAAAAAAAAAACTTTCCACACATTCACAGTGCAATATTGACTAGTTCTACCACACCAGTTGGGTCATCAAATTCTCCTCTCTCTCTCTCTCTCTCTCTCTCTCTCTAAATATATATTTATATCAAGTTGGGTCTTTCGTGAAGACCTGACCAACCGGCTCACCACGAAACATTGCTGGTGCTATGAGTTTGTTTGGTCGTCTTCGTGAAGTAAGAACATTTATGGGTGCATATGTTGGACTTTGTAATGGGAATACATGCGGCATTTTTGACTACGTGTCTGTGGAATTAGTGGCCAATGGTGTGTGTTTCGTGGAGAATTTTGAGTGTTGGTTGAAATAGTGGTAAGGTTATTTTATTATGACTTTGAATATTAAGGGTTTAAGTCGCAAAAATATGCGTTCTACACACGGAGTAAGATTGAGTATATCTGACTCTCTGTAAACTTTGCAGTAATAGGAATTTTATGCGATTCATCACTTTTTCCTTTATCTTTTTTCTAATTTGACTCATAGTTCAAATCCGACTTCATTTAGTGGAGTGACGGTACAAGTCACCAAATGGATAATGTTCAATGGCAATCCAAAAGAGTCGTATTAGACAAATATATCTCATGCATTCTCTGACAAAAGATATCATTTTTAGAGGAAAAACTATATGCTTTCATTGTAGCATTGCATGGGTCATAAAATGTTAGCAAGGACTCCTGCACGCTTTATATATAGTGGGTGCCACTTAAAAAGAAGACTTGAAAGACATGGTAATTCCACAACCAAGCAACCTAACTCAACCTACCAGAATTATCTTTTTGCCTACCCAATTTACTGGTACTTAACATGAGATTAAGAAGATATGTAGATTAAATTATTACACAAGTACTCCTTGTGAATGAAATAACCTTAAATTTTGAGTCTTAAGTTATATAATTCCAATGAATCTCCCATACATGGAGAATTTTTAATGCAATAATTCAATAATAGTTGAAGAAAAAAGCATAGTAATACTTATCTTTATTTGTTTCAAACATTCAAAAGACCTTCCAGATCACAAGTGTGAAGGAATGAGGAGTTCGGTGCGGAGAACTCACAGCCACATGAATGGAAAAGAGAGACAGAGGGGGAGGGGAAAGAAAAAGATTGACAAGTACAAAAACTTCCTTTGTTTCTTCTATGTTATACCTAATCCTGCGGATTGTGAGAAAACTTTTTTGGAGTATTGTTGCTATATTATATTCACGAATTCAACTATTATTAAACTTGATTTTGTTTTTCATAATCTGTCGGGATGTGTGATTAGTGTTTCTTTGTTTTTTCTAACTCTTGTATTTACAGAGTCGTTTGCCTAGCCTAGGAGTGCAACTCTCAAGTCAAAGTAAGATTTTATTGCATTTGACATGTCTTGAGCTTTATTGTATACTTCATGTATCAAACTTTGTACACCTAGCTGCCTCTTTTAAGAGGTAGTTTAGGTGTTTGATCAAAAAAACTTTGTATACCCATAAAAATCATGCTAGAAAAATAAATTTATTTGTTAGAAATTTATGTATCTCATAACCTTATCATATATCATAAGCTAACCTTAACATAATGTAGTTTTAATCAATGATTAGCTGAAATTAGAGGTGATAATCTTAACCCACTAACCTGTTCATAAATGAATGGGTTGAATACCTATATTAATTAATGCGGGTTCTAAATTGCTTGGATAATATAATTCATTTTAATTAAGAGGGTTAATATGGATTATAAAATGGGTATCTATTGATTTGAATAGTTATTTTTCTATTAAATAACACAAGTAATAAAATTAAATAAATATATTAATATACCAAAAATACACATATACACTAATATACTAAAAAATTCACACATATACACCAAAACACACACACTAACACATCAAAAAATAAAATAAGGGTTTAATTATTTTATGGGTTAAAGGGTTTAATCCAATCCGTTATAGATCTAACTCATAATAACTCATTTAATACTTAAGTGAAAAATGAATTAAATTTATTTTAACCTAATTCATAGTCAACTCAACTCACCTATGTGTCACCTCTAGTTAGAATTAACTTAGTTATCACTTCATGATTTTTTTTTTAAATTTTTTTTACAACTTTTTAGGTAGCATTTATATTTATATGTTACCTTTGTACAGACTTACTCAATTCTTTGAAGCTTTATGTACAAGTATATTATTGGCATAGATCACTTTTATTATAAAGCAATAGCATAAGCTTTTAGTCTTACGATAGACT
Organism: Ilex asprella; assembly: GCA_023539305.1. Taxonomy (NCBI): domain Eukaryota; kingdom Viridiplantae; phylum Streptophyta; class Magnoliopsida; order Aquifoliales; family Aquifoliaceae; genus Ilex; species Ilex asprella. The sequence goes on from CM042193.1 coordinate 8,512,005, forward strand.
TGTTTTTCATAAAACGTCGCTTTAAAAAAATTGACTAAAAAATAGGAATAACGTGGAGAAGACTGCAATCTGTAGGAATCAATAACCCACAAAACCATGCATGGTTTACACGCTGAAATCTTCAACACGTGTGGGACCCTCAAATTTAGACTCAGACCAGGCTCCACCGCCCCAAATATTCAAAGGTCCACTCTTCCCCACTCCCTGTGCGTTCGGCTCACTCCCACAATTCTTCAAGAATTACCTAATTCCACGCCAAAACCATCCCACATTTAATTACTAATAATTGTCCGTGTCTAAAGGTACGGTATTGCTCGTAAATTAATTATAAATATCTATCCATATATAAATATAAAATAAAATATAATATTATAATAAATGACGAACAAAATGGGTCCACTAATATTTTTTATAACATCAACTTATATGCATAGCATATATTTTCACATTGAATTATTACGTCACGAAAATTATATTATAACTACTGAAACATAATAACTCAAACATCTGAAAAAATATATCAGTTGACAATATTTAATGTTTTGTTTTTGATTCAAAACCTATGATTTTAACATTCATAATCAACTTTATCTAAATAATAATAGAATTCATAACTAATAATATGAAAATTAAAACAATACTCCCACAAATAAACTAATTCTGCAGATGTTGCCAAATGACCAAATATAACTATCAGAAATTCAACTGACTTTCAAAAGATACGACCTTACTATTAAATTTGTATGATTCGAATTTATAGTAGTGTTTTTAATTTTATATAATTATTCTCGGTTATTTATATTTTTAATATATTTTTTAAAAACTAAACGTTATTTAGTATTGAATTATTTAGCAAAGATTGTTACTTCGTATTGTTCACTATATATTGAATTTGTATGATTTATATTCATAGTATTGTTTATAATTTTGTATCGTTTCTTTCATTTGTAATTTTATATCATTTTTTTGGGTATTTAAATTTGGATTATTTAGTAAATATTATTGTTTTGTGTTATTCACTAAATATTGAATTTGTATGATTCGTGTTTGTATATGAATGTAATCTTGTATATTATAAATGTTGAGCATATTTTTTTTAATATATCTTTAATAGCTAAGTTGCTCTATAACTTGAATTTAATCTTATATATTTTACATGTTAAGCATATTTTCTTTGTTAAATTAGATTTTTTACAAGTTATGCTTTTTTTATTGATTATGGAAATAATAAAATTGATTATTAAATTTGTATGATTCGATTTTATAGTAGTGATTTTAATTTTATATAATTCTTCTAGGTTATTTATATTCTTGGTATATTTTCTTAAACTAAACGTTATTTAGTAAATATTGTTATTTCGTGTTGTTTACTAAATATTGAATTTGTATGATTCATGCTCATATAGTGTTGCTTATAATTTTGTATCGCTTCTCTTGCTTGTAATTTTGTATCATTTTTCTCGAGTATTTAGATTTGGATTATTTAATAAATATTGTTGCTTTATTTTGTTTACTAAATATTGAATTTGTATAATTTGTGTTTGTATATGAATTTAATCTTGTATATTTTAAATGTTAAACATATTCTCTTTAACATATCTATTGATATCTGAGTTGTCCAATAACTTGAATATAATATTATATATTTTGCATGTTAAGTATATTTTCTTTGTTAAATTAGATTTTTGTGCAAGTTATATTTTTTTTTATTGATTATGGAAAAAATAAAATTGATTATTGAATTTATATGATTCATGTTTGTAATATTGCTTGAATGAAATAGATAGATATAGAAGAATATTTTCGTGATATATATTATCTATCTAATATTTATTACATAATTTCTTTCAAAGAGAGATAAAGAAGAATATTTTCGTAATATATTATCTCTCTTTGTGATATATACTATCTATCTACAGAGAGATGTAATATTTACTTGAATTAGACACTATCTAAGATTTTTGTGAGATATAGAGAGAGATACAAAGGAAAATATTGTAGAAATTTGATATTTTTTACATGAATTGAGCTTGAGAGAGAGATACAGAGGAATGGGAGAGAAGGATTTGCTTGATTTAAGGAAAATATTTGGGGAAATTATATTTTAGAATATCAATTTTGGAAACTATAAATTTTGAGTAGCAAAATTTTTTCAAAAGAGTTAATGTGGTACATCGGATCAAAACGATCTGAGACGTCAATAACTCGAGACGATTTGAGATAACTTCGTCTGTTAGATGATGTAATTTTTTGTCATAAAATGATCTAAATCACTCTTTGTCTCTAAAATTCAAATTCGTTCTAATTTATTATATAGATTTATAATTTTATGATGTGTTACATATAAATCCCTCTTTTTATTGGATATTCAAAATCCTAACCGAAACTTCTGACATTAGTCTTAAAGAATTCTTGTATTCTTAAAGTCTGCCTATTAACTAAAACATCATTTATGCTCAAACTCAACTTATCAAAGTCTTGTCATAATATTTTTAGAATATGATACATACATCCCATTTCATCATTATATTCTATTGAGGGTCACATTTTTTATTAAATTATGAGTGATCATATCTTGTTCTTATAATTTTATTTAAAATTAATTTTAATTTTTTTTCTACCCTATGTTTACCGTCGATAACTATAATATCAGTGTTTTTCACCCGGGTTATACTAAATCGTTATAAATATGTTCAAACCATCTAAGTAGATTATTCTTTAATTTATTTTTTACATATGCATTCTCATTTATTTCACACTCAAATTTTAAACATTTTGTTTCTTGTTAACGGACCTAATTTTATTTCCAAATTCAGTATCCGTGTTATTTGACCTAATTAGACGGGGTTCATGTGAAAATTTTCTTTTTTTTTAGTCAGATGTGAATTTTTTCCAATACCTAATTATTAACACTTGTAATCAATAGTCAATCACGCTGGTTGACCAAATCGACGTCACCTCTAATCTTTGACCATTCCCCCCACCCTCCCCCTCTTATATAGCCTCCTCCCTACCCTCTGCCGTCCAAAAAACCTCTCTCTCTCTCTCTCTCTCTCTATACCTATCTATCTGTCTATCTCGTATTGACAGAAATGGTGAAAGAAAATAGCGAAGGGTTATACGTCACGGTCCCGAGTTTTTTCCGATGTCCGATATCCATGGACGTGATGAAGTCTCCGGTGAGTCTCTGCACCGGAGTGACATACGATAGGAGCTCCATTCAGACTTGGCTGGGCCAAGGCCACAAGACCTGCCCCGCCACCATGCAGGTCCTACAGTCCACTGACGTTGTCCCTAACCTCACCCTCCGCCGCCTGATCCATATCTGGTCCGACTCACTGGATTCTAATGTCGCCTCGACTTCATCAACTCCGATCATCTCGAAGCAACAAGCCGTAGATTTTATCAAAAGCTTCGCTAACAAGAAAGCCGATAACTATTCCTGTAATCTTTCTAAAATCGTGGATTTCGCGAAGTTCTCCGACGATAACCGAGAATTTCTGGTGAATTTGAACGATTTTGTGCCGATTACAGTTGCAGTTCTGAAAAATGCTGCTGATGAAATCCACATTTGTGAATCGGTCGTCGCACTGTTCGATTTGACTTTATCTGAAAAAGGAGTCAAAGAGCAACTGAATACATCACTAATCAAAGGTGATCGAGACTGTTTATCTCCATTCATTTTACTTCTTCGGAAAGGAAGCTTAAATTCGAAGATTCAATCAGCTAGGGTTTTGGATTCAATCGCCTTAGACGCCGAATCTCAACGCAGAATCACCGAAAAACAAGGTTTACTGTACGAACTGTACCGTTTAATTACCACCGAGACCGATCGGACTGCTCTCGAAGCCGTTTTGTCAACGCTAATCACAATATCAACCTCCAGACCGGTGAAAAAAGAGCTCGTCCGATTCGGAATCGTACCGACCATAGGGAAAATCCTCTCCGGTTCTGATTCAGCCGGAACCACCATGGACGAGAAGGCTTTGAAGCTGCTTGAAATGGTGGCCACCTGTACGGAAGGACGGACGGCAATCTGCGACGACGAGAGATGCATAACTACAATTGTGCATAGGTTGATGAAATGTTCGAGTATGGCGACGGAGCACGGTGTTACGGTGATCTGGAGCGTGTGTTGTTTAGCGCGTGACCACAAAGCGCGTGAGGTGGTGATGAGATCAAACGGTTTGACCAAAGTGTTATTGGTAATGCAGAGTGGTTGTTCTGGAAGCGTGAGCCAGATGTGTGCCGACTTGGTCAAGGTGTTACGGGTTAATTCCAAGTCGTGTTTGGCGGTTTATGACACCAAGACCACTCATATCATGCCGTATTGACTTTGATTGAAGTGGTAGATTACAATTTGTTCAAACTAATTCTTTTTTTTTCCCTCTCTTTTTGACAATTTAGGTATACAAAAGATGTAAACCAAAAAGAAAAATTTGTTTGACTTTAACACAGAAAAATTCATACAATTTTATGTTGTTTAATCTTCTTCTTTCTTGGGTTTGAATTTTTCTAAGAGAAAATTCTTTGTCTAAGTTCAATTCATGAGGCTCCCCGGTCCCTAGTTGATCTAATCAACCCTGGACACACAGGAGCCCAACTGAAGAGGAATGTGTAGCTCCATGGCTGTTATCGGAAGGACATTCGCAATCCTCCTTCCTCTAATCTAATCTTACCTCACTCACCCAAACCTGTTGGCACAAGTCATTGTGGAGTAAAGGTGAGTTGTCAATGAATCCATACGTTCACGAATAGTATGAGAATATTTAGAAAAAATTGTATAAGTTCACTCATCAATCAAATAAATTGAACTCTAGTTTAATTTAAATTTCTTCTAAATAACAAGCCAATCTTGTGCAATGACTTGCTTGGCTTGTGAACTTTTCTATTTTTGCGTGTATATTATGTATAGTATATTATAGAAAATATTATATACCAAGGAGAGCTTGATATTAAACCCTAGCTTAATTCGTTTAATTAGACAAAGTCAAGCAAGAGCTTAAATCTATATAATAAAATATAATACAATTCAAATCTCAAAAGATAAATAAAATGACTTTTACTTTACACTTTTAAGATTTTTTTAAATTTTATTTTAAAGTTAATCCGACAGCTAATATTAACGCCTCAAATTTAATGAGGAATTAACCCTTAAGAGTGTTTGGATAACTTTTTAAAAGTTTTTTATAATTTTTCATAAGTACTTAAAAAAAACAGTGTTTGGAACCGTCCCACCATCACCACTACCACTACCACCACCACAACTACCCCCACCACCATCATCGTCATCGCTTACCACTATCGTCACCCACTTTCATCCACACCCACCACGCCTATCACTATCACCACCACCACCACCGTCATTCACCACCACTTATCACACTATCGTCCAGAAGAATCCATCGTCGTTCACCTATAACTACCATTACTACCATCGTCATCCAAAACTAACCACCATCACCGTTGCTATCCACGACTGTCACCATCACCACGATCGTTGTCACCCACCACAACAATCACCGTTTCCTACGATCACCACCATTGTCGTTTACTAGCACTACCACTGCTGACCCCTATTACAACTGGGGTTTAATTTTTTTGTTCCCTCCTACATATATATGATTTTTAGAATGAATACAAATATGTTTATTATTGATTATTTTTTTTAGTACTCCGTGTCTTCAGGCATATGTAATAACAACTAAATATAATAAACGAGTTAAGCTTGTTTAGGATCATTGAGATCTTCAACTTAACAAAAATGCTTGTTATAAACGAGCGAGCTTTAATATCGACAATTTGACACTCTACTTAATTCGGTTCATTTGTACCTTTAGTTGGGACTCGAGGGGTTAATACTGAGCCGGCCCAAGAATGCATGAGGTCTTATGCAAAATGTTTAGATGAGGGCCTAAATTATTTTTCGATGAATAATTTATTTATTTTAAATTTTAAATATTTAAATTCATATCTCTTAGTGTGTATTTTTAAAGTGAAAAAAAATTGTAAAACAAATATGCTAGAGTTACTGTAAAAAACTGTTTATATTAAAAATAACTTAACTCAAAAATCATAGATCAAGAAAATAAAATTGAATAAATATGCTAGAGTTATTGTAACCAGATAAAATAAAAGCATAGAGACTTGTAATTTTGTGTACAATAATATGCTGTGATATTTTTTTTCTTTTTAAATGTACATATATTTATGACTTATTGAAAAATATTTTTAGAATCATTTTGATCATTTACAAAACATCCTATTTTTTTTAAAAAAAAATTATTCCCAAAATTTAATGATATATACCTGAATGGGATCCTAGACAAGTGGGGGCCCTAGGTGACCGTCTCACTTGGCTAGGGGTAGAGCCGGCACTGGGTTAATAGAGTTAAAACTCAAATGTAAATTCTCATAATATTGCGACTTTTTTAATTTATCTGATGCTTTTTACCACAATGCCAAATAAAAGAGCCTGTCAAACCAATTAAGTGATTGTATTGAAATTTATAAGGCAATGTGAGGATCAAAGTCCGCTGTATAGTAGTAGTAAGCGGTGAATCAGAGGAAGAAAGAAACAATGAAACTGAATTTCATGTCTTATTCTTTGTAATGGGCTGAGATGGAGAGAGAGAGAGAGAGAGTCTCTAATCATTTCTAATTTTACAGTACAAAGAACACAAACACAAGAGACATGTCGAGTATGGCTGGAATAGTAGTTGAGATTAGTTAATTCAACAATTATTTCTTGGACTAATGATTTCAAATGTTCCCCATGACCTGTAGCAACAGAACACCCAAATGATACAACACTTCCAATGGAGAATCGAATCGGCACCTCCCTGACCCTCCTTTGTCCAAATCCTACTCACAACAACCCTCTGCAAGACTTCAATTCCCTTTTCAATCACCTCAACACCACACTCTTGACCACCCGCAATCGGCAGTCCACAAACCCTAACCAACTCATTCCCAAAACAGAGCAAAACACCAAAAAGCACTCCAATGTCGCACCCAAACTCAAATTCTCCTCCACTTCCATCTCTTTTGAGTCCCAAGTGAAAAACCCAGAAAAAACCACATCACAGAATTGGCTAAAACCGGCCACCAGAGACTCCCCCAAGGTCTCTGCTCTGTTCAAGAACCTCTCTGTTTTCGAAAGAGCTCTAATTGGTGCCGCTGCCGGCGGTATCGCTGGTGCATTCACTTATGTGTGTCTTCACCCGCTCGATACCATCAAAACTAAGCTACAAACCAAAGGGGCGTCAGAACTTTACAATGGTTTTGTTGATGCCATTGTCAAGACATTTCAAAATAAGGGAATTCTTGGGTTCTATAGTGGTGTCTCAGCTGTGATTGTTGGGTCTACAGCTTCTTCTGCTGTGTATCTTGGGACTTGTGAGTTTGGAAAGTCCATTTTATCGAAATTGCCTAAATACCCATCTGTGTTAATCCCTTTCACTGCTGGTGCAATGGGGAATATTGTGTCTTCTGCGATAATGGTGCCGAAAGAATTGATCACACAGAGAATGCAGTCTGGTGCAAAGGGAATGTCCTGGGAGGTTTTGTTGAGAATTTTGGAGAAAGATGGTGTCATGGGTTTGTATGCGGGGTATTCAGCTACATTGCTTAGGAATTTGCCTGCTGGCGTGTTGAGTTATTCGTCTTTTGAGTACTTGAAAGCTGCTGTATTGAGTAGGACAAAGCAGGTTCATTTGGAGCCATTTCAGAGTGTATGTTGTGGGGCATTGGCGGGTGCAATTTCAGCCTCTTTGACAACGCCATTGGACGTGGTTAAGACTAGACTGATGACTCAGGTTCATGTCGAGCCTATGAACAAAGTTGCTGCTGCAATGTACAGTGGAATTTCAGCTACCGTGAAACAAATTTTGAAGGAAGAAGGGTGGGTGGGATTCGCCCGTGGAATGGGGCCTAGAGTTCTTCATAGTGCTTGCGCTTCAGCTTTGGGGTATTTTGCATTTGAGACGGCTAGGCTTACAATTTTGAATAAGTATCTAAAGCATAAGGAACTTCAGAATATGTCGGTTGCTCCCATTGTCTCGGAAGATTAAAGTGGCTGTATTTTTGTCTTCGATACCATGCTGTGTAATTTTGGTGCCTTACTTCCCTGCTTTCTGTGCCTCCTGTTTTGCTCCATTTCATGACTTCCCTTATTTTTGCATCCTTAGAATGTGTTTTGAAGGAGGTCATTGCATTCGTATGCATTCAATGCATAGGTTTCAATATTTGCTTTTACACTTCATTTTTCTGTTTTATTGTAAAATACAAATATTGTGTCGATGCATCAATCTTAAATCATTGCCTTTCTAGACAAACTTGACTGATGTGCATAACATAATCAGTTAAACACTACTTTTAGATTCTTTGTTGGTAGTCAGTTTCTATTTATCTCCTACCACTTGTGGTTTTGAAGCATAAAGCCGCCATTAAACCAATGATGCTTGTACACTTTGGAAGAAGACGATAAATTTAATTCTTTGATGAGTTTCGTTGCAATTATTTGAGTGCTGTCCATGTTGTTTATATGGTCAACTTTACGTACATGGGCTGGAGCGAGAAGATGACATCAGCATTGGGTTATCATATGAGTCTGATACGAAGGCATGGGTTTCAGCTGGCAAGATTTTTGAGACAGCAATCGCATTTAGGTGTTAGTTCTTAAAACTTTCATTCGGAGGTATTTGAGGAAGGTATACTGTATTGATGACCTTATTCTTGCTGGTGTTTGTCCCTAGACAGTTCATTTTTGAATGTAAATTGTCAAGATATTTGATTCTAGTATCTTTTGAAGCTACAAATTGTTTGTTTCCTTTTATGTTCCACTTGTCAAATTTTATTAGTAATATTGCGACTACAATCAAAGCTTACTAACTCACTCCCTTATTTGTTAAAAAATGTGTTATATGGGGAGACATCAGGGACTTATTACCATGAATTGTTCCTTCCCCTTACAAATTTTCTTGACTTGGTTAACTTTTTATGGACATGATAATGGATTCATAAAGTCATTTTTCATTGTCTTTTAGGATGATTAGTTGGTGCACGTGTGTGTTACACACTAATTATTTTGACTTTTTGTTAAAAAAATAGATAAATTGAATCAATTTTCATTATATGAAGATGATTATATATTAGATGATGGTTATATACCACATGTTCTCTTGTTAGAAGACGGTTACACAAAGTGGCATTGCTGACATGGGGTAATTGTTACGCTCGAGATTTTTCTCCTATTTTAAATTGTATGAATTGAATTGCATAAGGTTCAAAAAAAAATTTATTGCATTGCATTGCATTGCATTTAAAAACTGTTATGTTTAACTTTAGTAAGTGATTAATAGAGGGTTGACTACTGATTTATTAGACTACTAAGAAGTTACTACAATAGGTTATTATTGTATTTTTATCTTTTTAAAGATAATATTATTAATTAAGTTTTTTTTTGACAACTATTGGCATTTTAAATTAGTATATAAATTATTATATCTATTAAAATATTTATTTTTTAAAGAATTTGGATATACATTACGTACCTACAAACATATGATGTAATTAGGTGATTATTTAATAAAATTGAGTAAAAATTTATGTGTTAAATGTTAAAATCGTCTCTAATCAACTTATTCGAATCAGAACAGATATCTATTTTAACGGACTCACATATGCACTGTGAAAAATAAAATTTGTTGGACAATTGAATTTTGTTCGAATCACATTGTTCAAATAGGATTTGGATCAAATGTATATTGTTGGGAAAAAATGTAATCAAATGTCAAACATTTATGTGTTAAATGTTAAAATTGTCTCTAATCAACTTATTTGAATAAGAACAAATATCTATTTTAACTGACTCACCTATGCACTGTGAAAAATAAAATTTGTTGGAATATTGAATTTTGTTCGAATCACATTGTTCAAATCGGATTTGGATCAAATTTATATTGTTGGGAAAGAATGTAATCAAATGTCAAATAATGAATTTATTAATTGAATTAATGTAACTAATAAAAAATTCTTCAAAAAAGGCTAAAGTAGACATTATAGAATTTTTTAAGGATACATAAAAATCATTTTTTTTTCTTAAACCACTTTAAAAAAGATAAAGTAGACATTATATAATTATTAAAGAATAAATAAAAAAAATCAAAAGTTTTTCACTTAACCACTTTTATTAGTAGTATAAATAAATTTATCTGACATTAGAATTTTCAAAAGCATGTCTCAAATCTTTTAGGTCATGTTGTGATCTCTTTGAGACTTCTCTTACTTTCTTTGTATCAATTTTTCCCTCTACTACATTTTGCATTATTTGAAAACTCTAATACTTGACTCTTGATTGCAATAATCATCCAGAACTATATCAAGAAAAATCGAAAGTTAGTACTAGCCTCTCTCACAAATTCAAATAATTAGATCTACATTGGTAAAGACTTGGTCATACAATATTATTTTACCTCCAATTGAAGAAATATAGAACTTAGGATAAGCCAATTAAAATAATATATTTATAATCCAAGTGGCCAAATGCATTTTATTTAGAACTTGTCAAATTAAATAAAAAATTGTAGTAGTTGATCAAATTGAAGAAGTAGGTGAATACATGAAAGGGACATATTAATAATTAAGCATAAGTTGATGAGTCCAGAAGCGAAGTGGTAAAAGTCTATGATCGACGTCATTAAATATCAATTTCTTTTTTGCTTACTTCATTGAAAATGCAATATAAATCGGGATAAAAAATTATCATTTGAGTCTGGGATCAAATGCTAAATGCAATTGGTTTTTTAAGTACTTAATTTGTATTACTTTGGTTAAAAAAAACGGGAGGTTAAATTGGCTAACGGAGATGATTACGTCTATCTCACGTGACCGCAATTGAGAAACATTTTTTTGAAACGTAGAGAATAAAAGAATACAAATTATACACATGAATGATCAAAATGACACATATTATAAAGTTGAGGGAACAAGAGTCCTTAAGTTTAGTCATTCAGGCACATATGAATAGCTTTATTAGTCAACGTAAATTGGTATTTTCAAGTGAACAAAAATGATACAAAATAAAAAATTGAGAGACCAAATTAACACAATTGAGGACTAAAGTGACATAAAGTAAAAATAAAATTTGCCCTTACAAATAACATCACTTTTTTATTTAGTATATTGCTACCTATTTATTTTTTAAAAAATTATATAGCTATCCTTGATTCATTTTTAGCAAGTTGGGGACTCATAACCAAGTGATATAAGATTACGTGCAAATTATAAAATGTCTTTTTTGAAAAATTAATTTCTCAACAAAATGAATAATGATGTCAATTAGATTTCGTAATAAAATGAAGGATGACTTTGCATGGACTCTTCAACTGTAAGCATCTAAAAACCTCCTAAGTAAATAACATATAATTAATTATGTACAAATTTTTGAGATTTAAACAAAGGTCGTATTCCGCGTCATGGACTTTATATTTTTAAACATTTGACATTGATATACTTTGTAATATAGTGATTTAGTTTTAGCTCTTGTTATATTTCTCATGCTAAAAGTTATAGATTCAATACATAAATTTGTAATTGATGTCACTAATGTTTTGTCCCACAAAATGAAACCCTAATTCTATGCTCTAACACGTAATTATGTTTTTATTTCCAAGAATACAAAGTCTTAAATGACTAAGTCTTGACGTGATATTTTTCATTTATTTGCACAAAAACCATCTAAGAAGTGATTTATGATTGCTGATCTCATTTATAGTAGTTCCTTTCACCATTCGAGGGGAAGAAAGCAGGTATAATTGTAAAGAATTTGTTTTTTTCTTTATTTCACATGTATGTATATATTGCTTGAGACTTTATGTAGATGGAGAAGGGAAGAGAGATAGAGGTGGAAATAGAGTAAGAAACATAATAAGCTAGAACAAGAATTTTGGTTAAAAAGGAAAACCAACGACGATAACGTTTCTAAGATCAAAAGCCCATCTTAACCTAAAGTTTGAAGTATAATTGTCACCTAAAAATGTAATTTGAATCAATATTAAATGTTCTATGACAACGACAATTAGATTGAAAAATTGGATCTACTCTCCAAATTTTTATTTTTAAATTTGGGATCAATCCTAGCCAAATGACAAGACTTGATTTCTTATACCCGTCTTGGGTCATTTATTGTGCCTCCTTTCGAACTTCTTTTCGTCTGTTTGTCGCTGTTTTTTTTTTTTTTGGCTCTCCCATAGATGCACTATTCGAATATTATAACAACTGATTCTTAATTGTAATATATATATATAAAAGGTTAGTGTTGGCCTGAATTACGAATTCAAACAATCGTAACTACATTCGCACAAACTTGAGTGTACAAAATTATTTTACCTCCAATGGAAAGAATATAGGACCAAGGATCAGTGGCAACAACCAAGAAATGCTTTTATAATGCAAATGGGCAACTTGCAAATTATTTAAAACTTGCCTAATACCCAAAAGTGTGTTACTTCACCTGAAATTGAAGTAGGTTGAATACATGAAAATGATACTAATTGAGTGTAATAATGTGAGCTGACGATAATTTGATTCATTTTCAATTAAGCCTTGCTCTAGCTTCTTTTGGTCTTCAACGATTATTCCAAGGAAAGATGCAAATGAGAGCAAGTTTGAATATGAATTATATTTGTTCTCATAACCTCATACAAGGTGCATTAGGCTTCCATGTTGAGTATGTAACAACATCTTCACTATAGTATTAAGAAACTACATAACTCAAATCAATCCAAATGATGTAGTAAAGACTTTTCTTAGTAGCATCATTTGCAAGACTTCAATAAGCAGTTCTCACTAAATATGTCATATGATTATTACTTTAGGACCAATTCTGTCTTTTGAGTGTAGGGAATATCACTAAGATCACTTGTCCACTCCTTTTAGTTACAATAAAATCCTGCAAACACACATTCAGTATTTCAACATTTCAATGTATATATATATACTCGCAACATATAGAAAAATAAAACCAATTTAGTGGTCATGAGACCAAAAAAATATTTTATTCGTGTTATAATTTATAAAACATAAATCTAATCAATATTGGTGATTAGTAATAGCAAAAATAGGGAGAGTTTACAGAGGGAGAAAAGGGAGAGAAATCACATCATAAGTGTATACAGATCTCTACAATTAAAGTTCTTTCAAAAAATATTTTAGAATCCATAAGGCTTAACGTTAAATGAGTGAAATTATTAATGGCTATTGAATGAAGGACAAATTTGAGATTATAGTTGTAAATGAGAATGATATAGGAACCTATAAACAAAATGGTATGAAAAGCATAGAGGCAGAGAGATGAGAGGATAATTTTTTCAATGGCGGAAAGATGAATCAAATTGTCATTATTACTGGTTAAAATGTGCATTAAGTGTACAAAGAAATGATCACATATTTCTCTTGTAGAAATATGAGGATGACATTGTCTTTGTAAAATTATTAAGGCTAAAATAGGAAAATAAAATTTTTTCCTGGTAAGGAATTTTTAGAAGTAATATAGATATAAATATAGATGAATTTATGAATTTAATTTGAAATTAATATTAGAGGAAAATTAAAGAGAGGAATATGAAAGGGTAGGCTTTAAGAGGCATTAGTTCTTTTATTAAGGTTATTGAGGTCAATCAGAAGATTTCACTTTTGTTGACATTTTATAGTTGTATAGATGTACAGATATAGATATAGATAGATTGTTTAATTATGTCTCATGTTTTTTATATCCAACTTATTCAGAATAATGATAATCTGAATGTCTTTACGGACTGTAGATTGATATCATTATGTTATTTGGAATATGAGTTAAAGAAATGAGCTAGACAAATGATACCAGTGACAAAAATTTAGGCAAAAGATAGATAATTGAAAAGTTTATGGGGGTATTCTTTGCGCTATTGAAAAATGTACCTGCAAAGGGAACTGAATTAGTTCAAAATTGTTGAAAAATCTCTTTTTGAAATGCATACTAGGTGACTGAATGAACCATAACATTAATGCAACTTCAACTACTATTCACTTACCAAAAAAAAAAAACTTCAACTACTATTCAACCTTGTTTGAAAAAAGTACTTACTAGCTTCTATCACCTCTGCCTATTTTCTTATTGGATTTTATATTGATTTTGCATTTTGTATGGCAATGTTTGCTGTTAACACCAACTTCTATTTCCTTTATTAGTGCCTAGGTGATAGTCTTTTGATTCCCCCACAATTTTCTATCAGCCCTCAAATGCTATGTCAATCCTCTCCCGAGTGCAAATGTTTGCCGACTATTTTTTTACTCATCATCATCATCATCATGATTTTCCTTGGGGTTGCCCCCTCAAGAATTGTTTTGACTATGTTAGATATTCGAACTTCTATTATCAATTAAATTACTTTAAATCATTTCTACTCATTACTCAAACTCTTACTCTAATACAAATTCGAGTAAAAACAAATTAAAAATAAGCTCTAATTTTTAACACAAACTTATACTAAACGAAGAAAGACTCAATTTTTTACACAAATCAAGACAGACTTAAATATTTACTCAAATCTTCAATGGTTAGATTTTATTATTTTAAAAGACCAAATTATCATATTTAATTTTCTTCTAAACTTGAATTTACCCTACTTTAAATCTGAATTTATCTTTCTTTAAATTTAAATTTATCCATTAAAAAAGTTTATTACAAATCAAACTTTTTTTTTTATCATTTTGAGAAAAGAGGTTGGTGAACATTAGAGATGCCCATGGGTTACCCTCAATATTTTCACATACATAGGATTGATATCACTAACGACTAAACGAGTCTGAAGCCCTTCACTCTCATTCGACCATCGGCACAACCTTCGGTCATGCCTATCTACCAAATCGTGTGCCCTGTATCCAAACACGTCCCTAGTTCTCTCTTTCTCGCTGGCCCTCTCCCCTTCCCTCTCCCTCCCCATGACCTGTAGCAACAGCACACCCAAATGATACAACGTAACACTTCCAATGGAGAATCGAATCGGCACCTCTCTTACCCTCCTTTGTCCGAACCCTACTCACAACAACCCTCTGCAAGACTTCAATTCCCTTTTCAACCACCTCAACGCCACCCTCTTGACCACCCCCAATCGGCAGTCCACAAACCCTAACCAACTCATTCCCAAAACAGAGCAAAACACCAAAAAGCACTCCAATGTCGCACCCAAACTCAAATTCTCCTCCACTTCCATCTCTTTTGAGTCCCAAATGAAAAACCCAGAAAAAACCATATCACAAAATTGGCTAAAACCGGCCACCAGAGACTCCCCCAAGGTCTCTGCTCTGTTCAAGAACCTCTCTGTTTTCGAAAGAGCTCTCATTGGTGCCGCTGCTGGCGGTATCGCTGGTGCGTTCACTTATGTGTGTCTCCACCCGCTCGATACTATCAAAACTAAGCTACAAACCAAAGGGGCGTCAGAACTTTACAATGGTTCTGTTGATGCCATTGTCAAGACCTTTCAAAATAAGGGAATTCTTGGGTTCTATAGTGGTGTCTCAGCTGTGATTGTTGGGTCTACAGCTTCTTCTGCTGTGTATTTTGGGACTTGTGAGTTTGGAAAGTCCATTTTATCGAAATTGCCTCAATACCCATCTGTGTTAATCCCTCCCACTGCTGGTGCAATGGGGAATATTGTGTCTTCTGCGATAATGGTGCCGAAAGAATTGATCACACAGAGAATGCAGTCTGGTGCAAAGGGAAGGTCTTGGGAGGTTTTGTTGAGAATTTTGGAGAAAGATGGTGTTATGGGTTTGTATGCGGGGTATTCAGCTACATTGCTTAGGAATTTGCCTGCTGGCGTGTTGAGTTATTCGTCTTTTGAGTACTTGAAAGCTGCTGTATTGAGTAGGACAAAGCAGGTTCAATTGGAGCCATTTCAGAGTGTATGTTGTGGGGCATTGGCGGGCGCAATTTCAGCCTCTTTGACAACGCCATTGGACGTGGTTAAGACTAGACTGATGACTCAGGTTCATGTCGAGCCTATGAACAAAGTTGCTGCTGCAATGTACAGTGGGGTTTCAGCTACCGTGAAACAAATTTTGAAGGAAGAAGGGTGGGTGGGATTCACCCGTGGAATGGGGCCTAGAGTTCTTCATAGTGCTTGCTTTTCAGCTTTGGGGTACTTTGCATTTGAGACGGCTAGGCTTACAATTTTGAATAAGTATCTCAAGCATAAGGAACTTCAGAATATGTCGGTTGCTCCCATTGTCTTGGAAGATTAAAGTGGCTGTATTTTTGTCTTCGGTACCATGCTGTGTAATTTTGGTGCCTTACTTCCCTGCTTTCTGTGCCTCCTGTTTTACTCCATTTCATGACTTCCCTTATTTTTGCATCCTTAGAATGTGTTTTGAAGGAGGTCATTGCATTCGGATGCATTCAATGCAAAGGTTTCAATATTTGCTTTTACACTTCATTTTTCTGTTTTATTGTAAAATACAAATATTGTGTCAATGCATCAATCTTAAATCATTGCCTTTCTAGACAAACTTGACTGATGTGCATAACATAATCATTTAAACACTACTTTTAGATTCTTTGTTGGTAGTCAGTTTCTATTTATCTTCTACCACTTGTGGTTTTGAAGCATAAAGCCGCCATTAAACCAATGATGCTTGTACACTTTGGAAGAAGACGATAAATTTAATTCTTTGATGAGTTTCGTTGCAATTATTTGAGTGCTGTCCATGTTGTTTATATGGTCAACTTTACGTACATGGGCTGGAGCGAGAAGATGACATCAGCATTGGGTTATCATATGAGTCTGATACGAAGGCATGGGTTTCAGCTGGTAAGATTTTTGAGATAGCAATCGCATTTAGGTGTTAGTTCTTAAAACTTTCATTCCGAGGTATTTGCTGGTGTTTGTCCCTAGACAGTTCATTTTTGAAAGTAAATTGTCTAGACATTTGATTCCAATATCTTTTGAAGCTACAAATTGTGTGTTTCCTTTTATGTTCCACTTGTCAAATTTTATTAGTAATATTGCGACTACAATCAAAGCTTACTGACTCACTCCCTTATTTATTAAAAAATGTATTATATGGGGAGACATCAGGGACTTATTCCCATGAATTGTTCCTTCTCCTTAAAAATTTTCTTGACTTGGTTAACTTTTAATTGTGTATTCATAAAGTCATTTTTCATTGCCTTTTAGAATAATTGTTTAATTTTGTCTCATGTTTTGTATATCCAGCTTATTTTGAATACTGATAATCTGAATGCCTTTACGGACTGTAGATTGATTTCATTATGTTGTTTGGAATATGGGTTAAAGAAATCAGCTAGACAAATGATACCAGTGACAAAAATTTAGGCAAAGGATAGATAATTGAAAAGCTTATGGGGTTATTCTTTGCGCTATTGAAAAATGTGCCTGCGAAGGGAACTGAATTAGTTCAAAATTGTTGATAAATCTCTTTTTGAAATGCATACTAGGTGACTGAATGAACTATAACATTGCAGAACGAATGCAACTTCATCTACTATTCAACCTTGTTTGAAAAAAGTACTTATTAGGGTCTGTCACCTATGCCTATTTTCTTATTGGATTTTATATTGATTTTGCTTTTTGTATGGCAATGTTTGCTGTTAACACCAACTTCTATTTCCTTTATTAGTGCCTAAGTGATAGTCTTTTGATTCCCCAACAATTTTCTATCAGCCCTCAAATGCTATGTCAATCCTCTCCTGAAAGCAAATGTTTGCCGAGTAATTTTTTACTCATCATCATCATCATCATGATTTTCCTTGGGGATGCCGGTTCAAGAATTGTTTTGACTATGTTAGATATCATATTCATCATTGTACCATGAGTTGAATCATTATATTATCTGCCAGATTCTGTTCATGTGGATTTAGGTATTAAGGACTAAGCAGTGTTATAACATTTGAATTGACGACTCCCATGCATTCCTTCCTGGGATGCTCTGTATTCATGCTTCTTTTGCTTGTCCCTCTCCTCTTTGTTCTCCACTTTCTGCAGTCCTCACCGCACTCCCACCATGATGATGGTTGTTTCTGTATTGGTTTTGTTTATTCTTTTTATGACATGAGTTGGTGGAATCAATTAGTTTATGTTATACTAGCAATTATCTGGTGATTTTGGCCTAGCAATCGTTCAGTTTGCTCATAGTGCCAACATCCAATATAGTTTCTTGTTGGCAGCAATTGTTCAAAGTAGTAGTATTGGGGTTTTTCAGTCCTTTGCTATCAGAATACATGTTTTGTGGCAACCTGTCATGGGTAACAAATTCGTTTTTTTCTTCTGTCTCGTTTCAGTATTCATTGTGCAGTATTTTTTGTGGAATAAGGTCCTAAGATATCTTGTTCTCTCTTTGATGGATGCATTGTCTTTGTGAATGCTGGCGCTTGCGCAAAGGAACAGCTCTAACAAAAATATTGAAGAGTTCAATTTTCAGATTTCAACATGCGACGTATCATTTGGGTTGGGACCAAAAATCTAGTAAGGGTTACTAGTTCCATCGATACCTTTTAGACAACTTGTGGGTAATCCAATAGTTTGTTCAAGTGGTAACAAAGACGTCTTGAATTTGAATTTTGGTAATTCTTTGAGATTAGGTCTCGAGGAATAAATATTTCATCAATACCGTAGGGTTTATTTGTTTAACGGGATAATGGTAAAAAATGTAAGAAAAAGAAGTTTTTTAAAATTTTTATGTGTTTGGTTAGCATTATTAAATGAAAAAATGATGGAAAAAATAATTTTTTTTCATACTTGAATTTTCTCACACCTAACTAATTTTTTTCTTGTAAAAAACACAAAGAAATGCAAGAAAGTTGTGATCTATAAATAATTTCTCATTTTACTCTTATTTTTTTAAAAATATTTTATTTGTTATTAATTTTAAAAAATATTGGTATAAATTTGATTAATCATATAATTTCGTTCAAAAACTTTCGTGCGGGTGTTTGTCCTAGAATTAGGTTACAAGCCACTTTTTTTTTAAAAAAAAATTAACTTTCAATTATAATACATATTTTTTTCTTCTCTAGGTCGATTTAATTTAATTAAGAATAATTTAGACAATTAAAAAAAATTTGTTACTTTACTTTTTATCAAACAATAGAATGAAATTTTTAAAAAAAAAATTTGCAATTTTTTCATCCTAACAAAATGCATGCATGAAAATATATTTTCTATAATTTTTTTTTCACTTTATTTTCTATTATTTTAATATTTCATCATTCTTTTCTTCCTAACTAAACGGGCCCTTAGTCTCAGTATGAATGACTTATTTTTTACTAGACGAGGAAAAAGATTAGTTGAATTGTAAGTAAGTTAATTCGGATATTCTTGATCATTAAAAAAAAAAATTAGTGATCCGGGAGTAAAGCAAAAAACGCATGTTAAGATTGCAGAATGAGCTCTCTTGGACCACCATGAACCAAACGTGCCCTACATGGATTTGGGATTGCAGCTTGAGGTTTTATGTAACCAAAGGTCATGGAAACTTAAAACTTCCTATCACAAGGTATTAAAATTTGATTTTTTTTTTTTGAAGCATGATCAAGTGCACTTTTTATGTTTCCATTGTTTTTTAATTATCTTTTCGTTTTTTTGGTTTTTGTTTCAATTAAATACAATATTTGTTTTCTTACAATTGCTTCCCTAATTCAAGCCTGACCAATCCACTCAGACGTCTCTGCTCTCTCTGTCTCATCTCACCAGCGTGACTATGATGTTAGTTAAAAGGCTCCCGTTTCAATCAATTTTAGCGTTAATTTTTTTTCTCCAAAGGACTCCCGAAAAAACACTTTCTCTTTCTCTTAACATTCATCAGCCAAAAAAACTTTCATCTCTCTTTCTCATAGATATACACTCTTTCTTCTCCACAAGCTCTTTCCATTTGTACAAACAGTTTCTCTCTCTCATTTGCAGGAACTTGGGTGAGCAGCACTGCTATGCTCGCATTTTCTATTTAAAGGGGGGTGTAATACTGATTTCTATAAACATGAAAATATGTTATCATTGATGAGGCTTAAAACAACTTTATTAGAATTGTCAACTATTCAAACAAGCAGATCTTCAAACAATTTCAAGCGAATCTCTAAAAGCTAGAAAGTATAATATTGATAGCAGAAAAAAAAACAAATTCGTAAGTCATATAATTTTACAGTAAACCAATTTGTAAAATTAACTAAAAATGTATTACTATTCACCCAAAAAATATATAATCCAGCAACCTAAAGTTGGCATCACCGATTGAAATTTCTCACAATAGACACCCAAAATTATCTTACTTGTTAAACCGACGTTAGCATCAGCGAATAGCCTCCAAGCCTGTTCGTTATCTTCTTGACTTATCTATGGGAGCACACTCTTTCTGCCCACCAATAATCAACCCACACCTATATATGTACAATTACATACACCTACATTTTTTTTACAACATATTGATATTGTTCATGAGCTTCTCTAACGGTTGCAAAGCTCTGAGACAATTTTCAGAGAAATCCTCAAATGGGTCCAGTTAAATGCATTTATTTTCGTCGTT
>CM042193.1:8539504-8561236 GCA_023539305.1 Ilex asprella
TGATGATGCACAAAATAGTATGGTGCGGGATCAACAGTCACAAGGGTGATTAATGAGCAATCAATGGCAATAAAATGGTAAAAACCGTAAATAAGAATCAACACAAGAGATTTATAGTGGTTCGGTCTCGGATGACCTACGTCCACTCTTCGAACGGCGACGGTGGCCTGGCGATGTTTTATTGATCAACTGTGGTACTCCGGAGAGTTTACAAACTGAGTTGTGTTTACAATCTGAGTTGTGTTTTCAGAATGAGTTGTTGTGGTTTAGAGAGAAAGTCTAGGGGCTTTTTATAGAGTCAAGAGTCACCCTTTGGGTGTCTCAAGGGTTACCCCTTGGGGTCATGTCAAGGGTCACCCCTTGGGGTCGTGTCAAGGGTTACCCCTTGGGGTCAAGTCAAGGGTTACTTTGTCCCTTGGGTTTGTCAAGGGTTACTTTGTCAAGGGTCACTTCAGCTTTTTCAGTCACATCAGCTTTTTCAGTCATATCAGTTTTTGCTCTTTTTCTTTCTTTATTTTCCATTCTAATAAAGTAGAGAAGGGCTGAAAATTAGAAAAACAAACCAGAGAAACAAATCAACAAGATTGAAGAACCCAACACTACACAAAACATTATAACAATCTAGCACTCCTTAACCAATAACCCTTTATCGCTTTATAACCTTGCACCTAAAATTAGATCCAAACTACAGTATTAGACATCAAGACAATCATCAACCACAATGCAGCAATATAATCTACATCGTTACAGATGGACCAACATCATGCTTTGTCCTTTTTTGTTTTCACCAGCGTTTTGGCACCATTTTATAACTTAGCTATGATGTATGTCTAATGAGTGTATTTCAAACAAATGTTCACAATTGCAATATGAAATGGCATGTAGTAAACAACAATTAAACTCAAATACCAGATTTAAAAAATCTCAAGTGTTTGGGATGGATAATTCAAGCCCAGAACTAATTATCCCCTCATTCTAATTCCCAAGACTCAATTTATTGCTTCTGCTACCAGACACAGCATCAGAAGAATCCAAGTCTAAGGAACTTCAGCAATTAATCCCAGATCGAGATATTGACAAAATAGGTCGCTTTAAAACTCACCTAAGTTCCACCAAGTTACTAGATTATCATCTATAACCCGCATCACAGAACAAAAGAAAACAACGAAAAAATTACGTAAAAATCAATCCAAACACTTACCTCGGCAATTGTGGAAGCAACGCTCAACCCAGCTAACTTCTACTCCTACAAACACAAACACCCAAACAACGCTGCTAGCAAGTCAATTCACTTGACTCCAATTATCATTAGCAGAACTTGACAATTAAATAGCAGACTGAAACTTGAGAAAAGCCTAAATAAGAAAATTAAAAAAACTAACCATTAATTGATCGACGCTGAACCCAAGAAGATCCATGAGTTCCTCATCAATCTCGGCCATTTCTATCTGCGATAGGTACGTTACTCCTAGAGTGCATCTTTCTTCCATCATCCTTGTCACCTGGATCATGTTTCGTCCCATCCCACTTGATCTCCTTAACAGAAGAGATTGACATGATTTTGGGGGAAGTGACTGGCCACCTGAGAGAAGATATTGCTGACATTATTTTGGGGGAAGTGATTGAGAGAGACTTTCTGAGAGAGAGAAGAAACTGAGCAAGGGCAGAGCCAGGATTTGGGGGAAGTAACTGAGAGAGACCGATTGAATTTGGGGGAAGTGACTGTGACTGAGAGAGACGGAGACCGACTAATTTTGGGTAAGTTTTGCAGGTGGGCTGGGTTGGGTTGGGATTTTTTTGGACGGGTTGGGGTGGGCTGGTACTTAGTGGTAATTTTTTTTTATTGTGGGCTTCAGCCCACTAATAGATCCGTCATTGTTCATGCATGAACTTTTGAGGTGCTTAGGCGGTGTTTGGGTTTAGCATTTGGACCTTTTTTAATATCTCTTACTCCGCCAGTTGAATTTCGTTAATTTCACATCCCTATCGAGCCCTTTTCTACTTCTTTGTTCACTTTAAGTTGTTTGAACTATTTTTACATGTTGGAGCTGTACTGATTGTAGCTGTTGACTTATTATCACTTTTCTTTGTTACACCTTTGTGGATATATGAGTTAGTGAGTTTTGCACATTTGGATGAAAATATACATGTTCTGATTTTACAAGCCAAAACCTACATCAACAGGTTTTACATTGCTGTTTCTATTGGTATTTTAGCGGTTCCATTTTTCTTTAGATCCATTGCTGCAGTGGGTAGAAACGTGAAAATGAGAAGCATTTGACGTGTTTTGATGGTGTGCTTTGCTCATAATGACCTCAAATAATTACAGTGTCGTACATGGCATTTTTTAATGCAATCGACACCTAGAATAGCCAGAGACACAGATTTTAAGTCAATAGATCTATGGGAATCATTTTTCTTTATAAGTTTCTTTAGCGAAGGCATTTGTTACGTGTGTACAATGTATTGCAGCACACAAGGCTTCACTGCCATTTTTTAAAGCCTAGATTTTAACCAGTTTGAAAATGTTGCACATTAGTTCTAGCTTAAATATTTTCTGAATCTGAGAAGATTGAGATCGTTGTGGTTTGTCATTACAATATTTGCATAATTTGGGTAAATCACTGCATCTGGTAGCTTCCACAAGTGAACGATTTAGTCATAATTTAGAGGAACATAATCCCCCACATTATGAATTGTATTCAGCCCCAAAGACTTGATGACAAATTTTGTTGTTGGGTAGATGGATGCCTGTGATTTTTACAACCCTTCAACCATTAAATTTTTTTATTTCAGCCATAGAGACTTGAGAATAGATTTTTGTTGGTTGGATGGATAAGCTGTATTTAGGGGTTTGTTGATGCCTGTGATTTCTACAGTCCTTCGACCATTAATTTTTTTTTTCAATGGCAATCTACATGGGAAATTAGTTAATCAGTGGCCAGTTAGTTGACTTTTACTGTGAGTGTCAGTGTTGGTCTTGGGTCTCACTCTGGGGTGCTGGTGTAACAATTCGTGTTTCAGACAGTTTTGCTATATAACATTGATAAATGATAATCAACGCCAGTATTTTTACTGTTTTCTTCTGTTGATGTTTGTTAGCTCTGTATAGATAATAATTTGTTTTCACATTCATCCTTGTCGTCCCATGGTGGAGTCAATGGCTTTGGTATTGACACCTAAGAATGAAAGTGGAACCTCAGTTTGTGCATCAGTATTTGCCAATTTCTTACATCTTTGCCTTCAGCTTCAGCCCTTAGGTATTTTTAAGTTGTTATAGCTAGATTTCCAAGGCAGTGTCATTCATTATGGATATTGCCTTTACTGCTTTACATTTGAATCCAGGTAGGAAGCAGTTTAGTGTTTGTCATATCTAGAAAGATGTAATTCAGTAACTAATAGCAGAGCACAGTATTTAAAACTGTTAATTGCAGCTGAAGTTATCTGTTGAGCACAACAGAACCAAGTGAGGTCTCAAATCATCAAATATGTCAGAGATTAATTACTTCTATCGGGTTGAATCAAGGATCGAAATTTTGTTTTGGTGCGTAGTTTCAGTTAGCTTGGAAATGGAAATGTTTCGGTAATGTTTTGGAAACAAAGAAAAATTTGAAAATTTATTTGCAAAACTATGGTTGAAACATATCAAAATATAGGTCGAAACATATTGAAACTCCTCGAAATCCACCGAAACACCTCAAAATACCTTGAAATATAAGAATTTTGATATTCAATCAATGATTCGTATCAGTTCTCACTTCTCATGGAAACAAAAACGTTTCGACTGATTCGAAATGAAATTTAGTTCATTAGGTTGAATATATGGCATTCAACCATATAACTTTATTTGTTAATAATGTATAAAGGATATTGAGTTTAGATAGCAAATAATTAGAAAGTTCATAGTATTGATTGTTTGATATATAGTATTTTCCTAATATGGTACTTGAATAATCAGTTGAGTTCTATGGAACCAAGGTGGCCCTTCCAACTCCAAGCACTGTTTATGGTTTACCATTGGAGGGTGAGGTGATCCATCACTGTGGAACAGTAAAATATGTTGAGATTCTAGAACACACCTATGTATATAAAGAGTATTGAATGTAGATAGAAATGAAGTTTATAATGTCCACAATATTAGAAGAAGTTAATGTCCACTTTCCTGGGTAGACAAGTTGTGCTCATGTCTTTTGGAACAACAAAAAATGTGTCATGCTTTACTATTTACATCTTACATCCATAAGGGGAGTTGGTTTAATGTGGTAGTTAAATACTCATATAAATTTTGCATTGTTTTCTGGATGGACAAAGCTGTCCGCAATACTTGAGGCCTATTCGATGATCACAAAGTAAGTTTTGGAGTTGACTACGCGGCACACTATAATTGAACAAGATGTTTCAGTTCCCTTTTGTTTTGCAAATGGATATCAATCATCAAAATACTGGATTACCTTTTTTTTCTTTTCACACTGCTTGTTTTTTGGGCTTGGCTGTTTGGGGTTACCTTGTTGACTCGCTTGTCAGTGAACATTTACTTCTTTTTTCTTTGCTTCAACTTGACTTGGATGCGTCATCCAGATTCTCTCCTTTTTCACTAGTGATTCTGACCTGGATTTTTTATTTACAAGTCCCTTTGATGGCACCAGCTTCCAGATTGTGAGTGAGCTATACTTATGAACTTGCTATGCCCAATTGGACTTGAATCATCTGTATCGTTATCTGAATAATGACCATACTGCTAATCATGTTCGACATATTTAGTCCAGCACTTTTTGTTTGGATTGAAGCAACATAACCTTTGAAGGCCGTCGATTTGGGCTAAAGGTCCAAAGCATTTATATTTTGGTGGGTCATGCTTAGGCTTTTCCCGACTATATGCTGCTACTCTGCTTTAAACTTGTTGTGCTTTTTATGTAGTTTGACTCTGCTTGGTGTCCTCTGTGTGTGTTTGGGGGTGTGGGTGCATGTCCATACTCCTTACCATGCTCACTGTTATTTACTAGCGATCACAGTTTGTCAAATTCCAGTGAACAACATGGGAAAATGGTATATATTGGGACTTATGATGGAAATCATATATTGGATAATTAGGGCATATCGACTATTTTACTTGACCAAGGTTGCTCATATTTGAAGGAGGGGCAGTTGCAGGAATCACTGCATTTACACACTTCTGCATACGATGAAACCTTGGATGCTGAATTGATATTCTTTGATTCTACTGTGGATAGCTTTGTATGTGGGGGTACCCATTCAATTGAAGCATCCCCCCGCCCCCCCCCAAAAATAATAATAAATAAATAAATAAAGCATTTTGAGGTGTTCTTTAACTAGGAGTTGTTTTACATCATCTCAACTTTATAGGTGCCTGGTCTTCACAATATGGCTGTTGATTGTTGGTTTATTCTAACTTTACGGTGGAAGTCGGGGGTCACAAGGAATATAACCTCATTCTACAATGTATGTTGTTGCATGTGACAAAATGTCTGCAGTGTATACAGTTTGTTTTATTTTGGTTCTCAATATTTTAATTGTATTATTTTGATTTTGATCTCTAAAGTATTGAATATATTTTTATTTAGTCTCTCAAACAGATAGCATTCAAATTACTAACAATTTTTTATAATAAAACTAAGTGTGATATCTAAATATGGACAAAAAGAAAAGAGCGACTCTTAATTAAAATTTGGATAGTTTATTATCAAAACTATGTAATTTGAGTAGCCCTTTGACAAAAAAAATTGGGTAGAAATTTAGGCAAGAATTACCCAAATTATTTTTTTGTTCATATTTAGGTATTGTTTGACAAATTTATGATAAAAAATTGTTAGTAATTTGAATACTGTCTACTTGAAAGACCACATAAAAATATATTAATACTTTATAAACTAAAATAATGCAATTGAAATATTAGAGACTAAAATGAGACAAACATCAAATTTTGAAGACCTCTAGTACAACTAGTAATGCACCACGTGCGTTTCACGTAAATAATTTCTCTTTAAAAAAGTTAATCAATAAATATTTGATATATAAATGCTTGAATTAACTATTATCTCAAATTTATCAAATTTATTTTTTCATCTTTCATGCTCCACTATAATTTTTTTAAAAACTTTGTATATTTTCAATAGTTATTGTTCTAACTTTAAGAAAAATAACTATTCCATCTTTATAAATGAGATGAGTATTATTATATTGATGAAGTTTTTGGCGGTGTTTTTTGAAAATTTTGGTAAAATGTAAACTTATGCATATATTTTTTAAGAATAATATAATCAATCAAAAAGTTTAATAAAAATTGAAATTTATAAATAGAGAATAGATAATTAGAAAATTAATTTAATTAAAATTCTACTTATAAATCATTGAATAAAATAAAAAATAATTATCAATATTACCAATCATATTGGAATCTTACTGTATTTAGGATTATCTAGGTTAATTGGAATCAAATTTAATAAACAATGCTATAATAAATATTATAAATCATATTAACTTTTTTTTAAAAAAAATCAAGTTTTTACTTAAAATCTTAACAAAGTCTGGAAAGTTTATTGCGACTAAAAAATCATTTAATATTATATATAAATTATTTTTTATCTTAAAAATGAAAGGGTTAAACATTTTAATGAAAAATAAACTATAAATATGTAGTCATAACATTATCTTTATAAATAAGGTGAGTAATATTATATGATGGAATTTTTGAAGGATTTTTTGAATATTTGCTAAAACTTATAAAAACGCACATATTTTTTAAGAGTAATATAATCAATCAAAAAATTTCATAAAAATTGACATTTATATATAGAGAATATATAACTAAAAGTGATATTAGATATAATTTAGAGATTTAAATGTATAAGGATATGATTGTAATTTAGATATTATGCGTGGAAGAATAGAATAATCTTTTTAATTTTTTATGAGAGTAAAATAGTGAATCAAAAGTTTTTCATGTTAAGGTACTTTTATTAATAGTATTGATATTGATATTGATTAACCATTGATTATATTAGATATCTCTTCAATGCTGCAATTATGGGATAGATCCCTATGGATGGACTCTTTCAATATTTTTGATAGATAGCATATTTACCTACACTTTTTTTAAGGTGTGATTAGACTCGAAGGTTTGAACAAATATGACAAAAATAAATAATTAAATATACATGAATATAATGAGAATTTTTTTTTACAGGCATCAAATTTATGTATTTCATAATTTATGACCTTCAGACTCTACATATTAAATTGTGATTTTCTAGTACCACAATAATTTATAAACTTCAAGTATGCCCTTTTTTACTACCTGAAATTTCTCTGTACTTCAGATAATAGAATTTTTTACTATGTTCTTCAAGAACATAATTTATATTAAATTTCTTAATTTATGTGTTTTAAGCGCGTGTTTCAAGTATTAATTCAAATAAAATGACAATTTAAAAATCAAAACATCCACATCATATTTTCTTGTAACATGTATGATGTTACATTAAAACTGAAAAAATCATATATTTGAATTTCCCTTTTGGGTATAAAAAATTACTCTATAATAACTTAGTTGACTAACTTCCGTGCTATTGTAAAATTATTAAATTAATTGAGCATAAAATAAATAACACAGTAAATAAGGGAAAATTTTAGAAAATAATATAACTCTATTTTCTTTTTGTTTTTTTCTTTCTCATTGTCTTTCATGTTTCCTTCTCTTGTAGTTCATTCACATTAGGTCTTCAAAGACTTAATGATAGGACTCAAAGATTAGCTTTCTTTCCTCTGACTTTACGAACTCTTTAGCTCATTAATTAAAATTAATTTTTTAGAACTTTAAATTTCTTTTGATTGCTTTATCTAGATTTCATTATTACTTGTTATTATGAAATAATTATTTTAATAAAAGAAAAAGGTGGGAATACTATTCATAACTCTATGCATAATAATTTTACCTTTCTAGCTACATTACAAAATTAATACTATACACTAGTCTTCATTTATAGTAACCATGCGTGCCACACTCTTGCATTTACAACATTTCCGAAATTAAAATGGTAAGAGCATTTTCAATCCTTATTTATTTTTAAACTTAAATTTAAATTTGGATAAAAAACTCCTAAAATTATTCTCTAATCCTATATCTAAATTCATATTAAATTAAGAGAGACTTATTTTTTTACTCAAATCAAAGAAAACTTAAATCCATACCCAAATTTTTAATAGTGAGATTTTACCCTCCTTTAAACATTCAATGATCATATTTTATCGTTTTTTAAATTTAGATTTGTATTCATTTAAATTTGAGTTTATCCTTCTATAAATTTAAATTTTTATATTAGAAAGATCTATACCAAATTAAATTTTGTACTCTTTTTTTTTTACTCAAATTTAAGTAAGAGTTTAGGTTTAAATATCCGATCGTCTAGATCTTCTCCAATGGAATCTAAAAAAAAAGATAAAAAACTTAATTTGACATAGATATTTCCAATTGAGAAATTCAAATTTAAACGAAGAGAAAACTCAAATTTAAATGAGGATAAACTTAAATTTAAAAGAAGATAAAATATGATTATTAGATGTTTAAAGGAGAGTGAAATATCACAATTATAAATTTGAGTATAAATTTAAGTATTTCTTAATATGAGTAAAAAAATGAGTTTTTCTTAATTTGATATGGATATTCTCTTAACACTGGATAAGATTTTTAAATTATTTTTTTACCTAAACTTAAGTTTAGATTTAAAAAAAATTAAGCATCGAAGATGGTAATGCTCTACCCTAAAAGTAATGTTATATAAACTTAAAAATTAGATTTGATAATTTTAACTATTAAATAAGTAATAGATTTTAATAAATATTAAAATTCTTAATAAAATTAATAATTATAATTATTAAATATAGTTTTTAAGTCTATCTTAAATCCATGGATCATTGCCTAATATTGCTGGTTAGACTTGGACCCTGCAATTTTTTGCTGTCAACTATCACCGCCAATGTAGTAAGCCGTTCCATAAAAAAACCCAGAACAAAAGAAGCGACAAATGTTACCCGCGCGCGTAGGAATTCGAGCTTCACCAATCCACACTCGGCCGTCTCTGCTCTCTCCCTCTCTCTCTCTCTCCCTCGTGGGGTTGAGCAGGGTTTCTGTGGCTGAAAGGACGTCCTAATCGTATTGCTCTTTGTGCTTCGAAAAGTTCAGTTATCGGTGGGGATACAATAGGGAAATACTCCCCTCCAATCAGAGCTTTAAATGTGTTGTTCAACGTCAACTTTACCATTTCCATTGTTCTTGGTCGCCTCTTCAATTACACACCGTCGTCATGATCTCTTCCTCAGAAAATTTAATTCCTTTGACCTATTTCTTGATGTTCTCTTGAATTTCCGTGCGCCATGGTACATTTCTTCACTCGCCCCTGTTGTTTGTTCAGAATGTTCCAAGTTGGTTTACATGTTATGCCATTTTCGGAAATTAGTTTGTATGATGTGCCATTTTTTCCCCATTTCCTGGGAGCTCCTTTGTCGTGCCTACTTAGAACAAAATATTAGTTTTGCTGAGAATTGTGGTGAATTCATTGTTTTTAAGTTTAATTGCTTGTGTTTTAGCAATTACAGAGGGGTTTTTAGAGTGGATAAAAGAAGTACATTACTTGTACTCAAACCTTTGCTCATGCACTTCTGAGGTGGTGTTCGGGTTTAGATTCTGGACCTTGGGTTGTCTCTTACTTACTCTGCCAGTTGAATTTGGTTAATTTCACTTCCCTATCTTTCCTTTTTCTACTTCTTTGTTCACTTTGAGTTGTTTGAACATGAAAATGAGAAGCGCTTGTTTTGATGGTGTGCTTTGCACATAACGTTTTGAAATGGTTATAGAGTGTCATACATTGCATCTTTGAAAGCAATTGACACCTAGAATAGCCACAGACACAGAATTTAAGTCAATAGATCTATAGGTATTATTTTTCTTTATAAGTTTCTTTAATGAAGGCATTTGTTCGGTTGTACAATGTATTGCAGCACACAAGGCTTCACTGCTATTTTTTAAAGCCTAGATGTTAACCAGTTTGAAAATGTTACACATTGTTTCTGGATTAAATATTTTCTGAACTCCAGAAGATTGAGATCATTGTGGTTTGTCATTACAATATTGCCATAATTTGGGTAAATCACACAAGTGAATTATATCGTCATAATTTAGGGGAACATAATCCTCCATGCTGTAAATTGTATTCAGCCCCAAAGACCTGATGATAGACTTTGTTGCTGGTTAGATGGATAAGCTGTATTTCAGTGTTTGTTGATCACTGTGATTTCTATGGCCCTTGGACCATTAATTTTTTTTTTTTTTGACAATGGAAATCTATATGGTAAAATAGTTAATCAGTGGTCGGTTAGTTGAATTCTACCACAAGTGTAATTGGTGGTTGTGGATCTCACTCCTGGAGTGAGAATTCATGTTTCAAGCAGTTTTACTATATATGATTAGTAATCAACACCAGTACTGTTAGCTTTGACTAAATTGCTTTCACATTCATCCTTGTCGTTGCATGGTGGAGTCACTAGCTGTAGTAGTGAAACTTAAAATTAAAGTGGAACCTCCGTTTGTGCACAGCATTACCAATTTCTTACACATTTTCTTTAAGCTTCAGCCCTTAGGTATTTTCAAGTTGTTATAACTAGATTTCCAAGTCAGTGTTATTCGTGATGGATATTGCCTTTACTGGTTTACATTTGAATCAATGTAGGAAGGAAGTTGTTTAGTACTTGTCATAGCTAGAAATATGTAATTCAGTAGCTAATAGCATAACACAGTATTTAAAACTGTTAATTGTGGCTGAAGTCATCCGTTGTGCACCATGAAACTAAGTGAGGTCTCAAATCATCAAATATGTTAGAGATTAATTACTTCTAGATCACTATTATCGCGTTGGATACATGGCATTCGACTATGTAGCTTTATTTGTATTTTATATTGCATAGAGGAGATTATGTTTAGATAGCAAATAATTGGACAGCTTGCAGTATTGATTGTTTGATAGAGTATTGAGTACCTTATTAATTGTGGCTGAAGTCATCCGTTGAGCACAACCGAACCAAGTGAGGTCTCAAATCATCAAATATGTTGAGATTAATTACTTCTAGATCACTATTATCATGTTGAATACATGGCATTCGACTATGTAGCTTTATTTGTAATTTATATTGCATAGAGGATATTATGTTTAGACAGCAAATAATTGGACAGCTTGCAGTTTTGATGGTTTGATATAGTATTTTTCTGAATAAGGTGCTCAAATAATCTGTTGGGTTCTATGGAACCATGTTGGCCCCTCCAAGTCCAAGTATTGTTCATGGGTTAACGTTGGAGGGTAAGGTGATACTGATAAATCATTGTTCCATTGTCAAATATAATTGAGGTTTCGATACACACCTGTTATATAAAGAGTATTAAATGTAGATTGAATCATGAAGTTCATAAAATTGAATAAATATCACAGGTCCAAGCCACACTCAATCCAAATAAAAAAGAGCGACTCAGTGCATGAGGATTGCGAGGTTTGGAGAGGAGCAGATGTATGTAGCTTTATCGTGCGTGTAGAGAGACTGATTTTGCGATTCAAATCCTTGATGCTCAGATAATAATGAAGTAACCTTACCATCACGCTAAGACTCATCCTCTACACTCAATCGAATACTTCCAATAAGTTTATCATAAATGATGGAGAAAAAAATAGTTTGGTCACGTTTATTGGTCAAATAGAAAATTATGAGTAGAATGTGGGTTGACTCGATGGTTAAACCTAATGTGCAGGTGAAGAAGCGGTTATAGGAGTTTTCTAGTAGAATCATTGGATTATAAGTGTTTGGCTACCTTTGGAAACGGTACTTGGCTTCCCAATATCATCCAGGCAGTTATTTTTTTCAAAAGTGAAGCAATAATGTTTATAAGGCAGCATGGCACATGATCCTAGTCTTATACTTTCATTGCTATTATATGTATAGTAGAGTTAATAAGGACCACATAATTTGCTTGAAAGGACATTGCTATTATATGTATAGTAGAGTTAATAAGGACTACATAATTTGCTTGAAAGGACAATGCTTCAACATATTTTGCTTGTAAGTGTTAGTAATTTATTTGGATTTAGGAGATTAGTTTATTAGATTATTGCCCTTTCCATCAATATTTCATGTGCTGAGATGAGCAAAAGTAGCATCTTTGTTCGGATGATTAGACAGAACAACCAGATACATTTTGAGGGATATTCATATTCACGTGTTTTTTCTTAACAAGTTTTGATAGATGCATGCGTGCTTGTATACATTTTTTGGATTTTATTAAAAGGTGGCATGCAAGACACACTGAGGTCATTGCTTCCTTATGAAGAACATGTACAAATTTTAATGTGTGTGATTATTTGTGAGTTCATGAAAATGCTCCTTTTGCAACATATCAATTAGACAATTAGGGCCGGCCCTACTGTGAGGCCCTTAAAGCCTGGGCTTTTGGCCCCATTTTTTTAGTTAGGCGCCATTATTTGTAATTCTAACCACTAGCCTAAATAAAAAAATTAATTTTATAAGAACCTAAGCCCAACAAAAAAATTAAAGTTACATTTAAATTGGATAGTTTGAACCTATTTCTCTGACCCTTGACACCAAAAAATCATAGAAAAAAATTAAAACAAAAAGAAAAATAAACGGTAAAAAGTGAATTTTTCAATATTTTCTCCCAAACACTCATTCCTTTTTTTTTCTCCCTCTCTCTCTCTCTCTAGCTAACAAAGGGCAACTGAGTTACCTTTGTTTTTGGTTTTTTTTTTTATTGTCTTTATACATCACAAAATTCACAAAGTTTATAATTCTTTATTGGCATTATCAGTTTAAGCTTAGGTTGTGGGCAACTCAAAAAGTGAGAAGAAATTTTTTTAAATAAAATATTATTTTTAAAAATAAAAGACCTCTTTTTTAGTTGTCGTTTTAGGCCCCAAAATATCATGGGCTGCTCCTGTGGACAATATGTGTGTGATGCAGTCCATAAGATCCTCAGAGAAACACAAATTCAAAGATGTGAAAAACAATTGAATTGACCTACAATCAATACAAAGATCCATATGGAACCACGTATAATGTTAATTGAGTCTAGTTTGTGTCTTATTTTTAATTATTTTGGGTTAGCTTATTGGTAGGATTATTTTATGATTTTTTTTTTATATTTATCAAGAGTTTGGGGTATTTTTGTAATTTTAAGATTTGTTGGAATGAGTTATAGTATGACCAGTGATTCTTTTGGGTCAAATTCAATTGTTAGATGTTTCTAGATTTTATTAGTTCTAGTTTAGATTAACTCTATATATAACTAGTAATATTTTTAATAAAGAGAGAGTGATATTTTCAGAATTTTTTTTAGCAATTATATGCTTTGAGGATGTGTAATACAATCCAAAACTCTATGTGTGAAGCCTAACGAACCATAGGAGTGATTCTTAGTTTTTTCTTCTTTTTTTATTTCTCTACAAGTATCCAAGTTCTAAACACCTTTATTAGAAATGATATATACATTGTACCTTAACCATCTATCAATCTGTATACATTTCCTCTTCAATTTATCTGACCCTATGTTTTTATTTTATTTTATTTTGTTTTATTTTTTTAAACTTTTACTAGGGAGGGGGCGGTGAGGTTCGAACCCGAGACCTAACTGTCTAACGGCGGGCTACGGTGGCCATTAGGCCAACTGCTAATCCTCTAATTTATCTAACCCTAGCACATAAGTTAACACAATTATCTCTTAAAGTACTATTCATGACTGGTCTTCACAATCTCTGACCAGTGCTAGTTTTTTTTATTTCCCCCGCTGTCCTACCTAGTGCGTACTTATTTGGATCTTGTATTGCTTGTGGTCCTATTACCTATTTGGGCAGAGATTCTGATCTTTTTTTATTTTTAGGGATATGATTTATACATATCATGCTTTCTTTTCGAAGGAAATTCAAAATCTAATGCATTTATGCGAATTTATACAAACTATATGCAATTAATAAAGGAAAAATAGCGTTGACTCCCTCATGTTGTATTTGATAATTGTAGGGTACTCTTGTTTCTGAAATGATGATACAACCTTTTTAGCTTTGTGTTAGAAATCATGGGAAACCCTCCGTTTGTCGATTAAAATACGATGGGTTATGCTGACATCATCACATTGTTTTAATAAATATTGATTTCACAGTTCCTTCTGACCATGGTGTCATCTGATGTAATCGAACCACACCCATACCAACATTGAATCTCCACCCAATCTTTTGGATTCCAAACCTTTCGATACACTCCCTCACCCCCTGCGATAAGCCACTGCCACTATCATCATCACCTTGCCACCACCACCCATTCCGGAATTGTCACTACAAAAGCTATAACATCACCCTTATTTGAGTTGGATTCTTGTTTGCCTTTGATTGAGCCTAACTACAGCTATAGGAGCTTTGACCCGAGCCTTGACATTGTGTCAAGAATTTGGCTTTTTATAGGGAGAGAACAAGACGTAGAGAGAATGACAGAAATAGGGCGGAGAGAAACGGACAGGGATAGAGAGGAAGAGTGAAGGGGAGAAAGAGAGAAACATAGAGGGATCATGATTCACGAACCGGTTACCCTTTATTAATTAAGATTTTGAGTTTTCAAAGGGAGAGAGAAAAAAGAGAGAGATGTCAAGAATATCAAACAAATCCATCTTACTAATCATCGCGACATTCCAATCTCAAACAAACCTACCTCAACTCAAACCATAAAAAAATGACACCACCACTAGCAGCGGCGACTATGTATGTGCATGTGACCCAATGTGCATGTTGTGTTTGATCCAAACCATTATTGAGATCGAACTCAATGGTTAAATCAGTGTGCTCGTGTGCGTACGTGTCTCAGTGGGGGCTGGATAGTGGTTGGTGGCGTGTCTATGATGGTGCCGGCAAAAGGGTAGGAGAGTTTTAGATTTGTTTGTGTGTGGGAGTTTAAGAGTGAGAAAGAGGTTGTGACCAAAACAACCAGTGTCGGAGCATTTGGTAATAGAAGGGTATCTCAATTTTTTTTTGATAACGTAATAAATTGACAAAGAACTTATGTCGTCTCCAACATCCTGTGAAAAGGACAATGTGATTTTGGAACAATGTGGATATTTCCTACAATTATTTTGTAACACGAGGGGTGTCAATATATTTTTCCCATTAATGATAATTATGTTAGTTCCAAGGTTAAGCTTGCCATTTTTTGGTAACAAATATGTTTCTTAAAACATCATGAAGCATTTTTTATAGGAATGCAGTTGTTTGGATATCCCATAGCATATCTTTTTAAACTTGAGTCATGTTTGTTGGAGGTGATTGGATTATGTATTAGGGCTGGATCCTGGAGCAATACTTGACCTACATCCATTTCCATAACGTGATTGTTCACATGTTTTACTGTTGATGATGATAAATCATTTTTTTAAATTTTTTCCTCTCTGTATTATTAATATCATTCTGGATAATCTATTTTTATACATTCAATGAACTCTCTGCCACGCCCCGGGTACCCAAGAAAAGGAAACAAAAAAAGGGAAAAAGAAGGATATATTTGTATATGGTTAAGAAAAGAATATTGGACCCAACTTTCAAAAATTATTCTCCTCCCCTCTACAACCAACCACTATGTCTGCATAGAAATCATGCTTTTCCATACTTTTTCTGTGGGATTTCACATCCTTGAAGAAGTTAATGTCCTCTTTCCTGGGTAGACCAGTAATGTTTTTTGTCTTTTGTAATGGCAAAAAACTGGCATCATGCTTTACTGATTTACATCGTACATCAATAAGGGGAGTTGGTTTAATGTAATAGTCATATACTCGTATATTTATATGCTTTTCTGGATGAAGCTGTCCACAATATTTGAGGCCTATTTGATGATCATAAAGTGTGTTTTGAAGTTGACTACACTGCACACTATAAGACAAGATGATTCGATTCCCTTTAGTTTTGCAAATGGATATCAATAATCAAGCACCTGGCATTACTTCTGGCTTGCCCTTTTAAAATACTGGATTACCTGGTTATTACATCCTAAAGCTTCTTATAGCATTTTTTTTTCACGTTGTTTTGTTTTTGGGCTTGGCTGCTTGGGATTACCTTGTTGACTCATTTGTCATTGGACATTTACTTTTTTTTCTTTGCTTCAATTTGTTTTGGATGCATCATCCAGATCATCTCCTTTTTGAGTAGCGATTCTGACCTGGATTTTTTTATTTACAAGTCCCTTTGATAGCACCAACTTCCAGATTGCGGGTGACCTATACCTGTGAACATGCTATGCCTGTTTGGTCTTGAATCATCTCTACTGTTATCTGAATAACGTCGACGTATATGGTGTGGCCCTTTTTGTTTGGATTGAAGCAACATGCCTTCAAGGCCGTTGATATGGGCTACAAAGTCCAAAGCATTTATATTTTGGTGGGCCATGCTTAAGCTTTTCCCGATTAAATGCTGCTACTCTGTTTTCAATAGATTGTGCTTTTTATGTGGTTATGATTCTGCTTGGTGTCCAACATGTGTGTGTTTGGGTTTTTTTTTTTGGTGGGGAGGGGGTTCCTGCTTCATACCATGTAAAATCTCTTTCGGCACATTCCAGTGACCAACATGAAAAGATGGAATACATTGGGACTTATGATGGAAAGCATATTGGATAATTGTGGGATATAGATTGTGTTACCTGACCAAGGTTGACCATATTTGAAGGTGGGGCAGTTGCAGGCACCACTGCACACACTTCTGCATCCCATGAAACCTAGTATGCAGAATGATATTCTTTGATTCTACTATCGACAGTTTTGTATGTGGGGGTATCCATTCAATCAAAGCACTCCCCCCCCCCCCCCAAAAAAAAATGAAGCATTTTGAGGTGGTCTTTGACTAAGAGGTGTTTTACTTCATCCTAACATTATAGGTGCCTGATCTTCACAAGATGACTGTTGATTGTAGGTTTATTCTAGCTTTATGGTGGAAGTCGGGGGTCCTGAGGAATATAACCTCATTCTACATTGTGTGTTCATGTGTTGTTGCAGGTGACAAAATGTCTACAGTGTGGTGACAAAGGTTTCTCGAACGCTTTGGTTTACTGTCTTAAGTGTCTGGATGTTGCTGTCCACCGGTAAGTTACTTCACTTCCATTTTCGTTTTTTAACGTGTATTGTCTGATTACCTGGTGCTGGCTTGTTTTGTTGATTCTCCTGTCTTTTTTTTTTGCTTTGGAAATAATTGGCTGTCTGCTGCTATGCACACGGTCATGAACAGTGGCGCCCCCCCTGGCTCAGGCAACCAAATGCATGTGGGTGTCTGCCATTGTGGGGTTTAGGGAGGATCAGATGAGTGTTCTTGCTAGACACAAAATCGAGGGAGTGACCAATAGAATTGGAGAGAACTTGAGAAGGAAAATGCAATCAACAACTGTGGAACTCTCCGAAGAGTTGTGGCTTTTCTAAGATCTGAGTATCGACAGTACAATGCATGACTTTTTTGTGTAAATCTTGGTGCTTGAAATTTACCTTCATTAGCCTCTATTTTTCAACGATTTACTTTTACGTTAATAAACATAAATATATAATTTTATGTTTCTTAATTAGGGGAGATAAATTAAACTTCCCTAAATTCTGGACTCTTCCCCTGGTCACGAAATAATATTCTGTCTCATTTTTTGATCTTAAAGGCATAGATTCATTCCAAAAAATGGGGTTTTTTCAAACCATAGCACACCGTGATAAGAGATGATTGAAATGGCACTTTTGTAAATCTGGTTTGTGCGTGCTTGACAGGTAATGTCATGTGCAAATGCAATTGAAAGGATAGATTGAGATACAAGTAAAATAACATGGAATTACATTAGTAACCTGTTCTTAATGCTGCAGATGTGTGGTTGATTAATTTTTAACATGTTCTTGGTCTTTACACTTCTTTTTTTTTTTCTAGCTACTGCTTGGATAAATTGCCGGAGACTTTTGGTGAATTTGTCCATTGGTTTTGTGAGGACTGTAAATCAAACTTGCCAAACCATTCTACATTCCAGAGATCTAGCTCTTTCCAATCCCGGAAAAGGGATCATAGAGGTTCAGAACCTCTTGAAACAATCCATTCTAGAGCAAAATTGAAGAAAAAGAACAATAGTTGTCTGGCAACTGATATAAAAGCAAGAGCGAAGAAATATGATACCATCTCAGTAGTGGAGGTGAGGGAACAGAGCCATCAAAGTACCTCCTCCCAGCAACCTTCTGAGGCATATACAAAGCTTGATGTCACCAAGCATGCTCAATTGTTGGGCTCCACGTGCTCAGTAGCCGAGAAAGAGGAGCAGAGACTTCAAAGTGGCCCATTTTCGCCACCTCCTGAAGCATGCAAAAACATAGACGTGACTGGGAATGCTCATTTAGGGAGTGATTCGTCCTCTCCCTCTTTAATGAAATTGAGAGACTCTTCCTACTCAATAGCCAAGACAAGAGAGCAGAGACAAAATTGTTCCTCCCAGCAACGAATCAAGTCAAATCGAAATCTTGGCTTGATGGAGCATGCTAAGTTAAGGCTTGACTGTTCTCCCCGGAAGATAATGTCGAGTAGGAAAACTGATGTTGGCTGCTCAGTAGTTGAGATGGCCAATCGTCAAAGTCCTTCCTCCCAGGAGCCTTGTGTGACACTTACAGAACCGGACTCCACTAAGCATGATTCTTTGGTGGATAAATGCTCTGGCGTATATGAGGAGATGAGGATTATCCCCATGTGCAGTGACAATCATGGAAAAAAAGTGAAGCTGGGACAAGAAAGAAGAATGACACTTGACAGTAGGAGCCAATTCGATAATAAGGGATCTCAAATAACTATTAATGATTTGTCAAATAGTTTAGCAAATGACTGCCATGGACGTGCACAACCAGTGATTGATCCAATTTGGAGGTAAGAAATTACATTTTCTTCTGGATTTTATGTGTAAGGATGTGAATTGTGTAATTGCCTAAAACTTAAACTTAAACTGCTGGTTGGTTGTTCTGCTGACAGGGGAAGTTTTTGTATCCTTAACAAGGATGAGGAAATATTCGATGGATTTGTAGCCCATTTATCAAACAAAGCATGCCAAAAAGTGTTTGACGAGGCTGAGCTGTTTCCGTCATTCCTTTGCTTCGAGATGCTTCCCAAGTCTGAGTTATGGCCAAAGAGTTTTCAGAAATTTGAGCCATGTGATGACAATATTGCCCTATATTTCTTCCCACTAGACACAAGGTGTTGGTTTCAATTTCATTTTATTTTTCTGCCTAGTTTCTCCCAATTTTGGTCTGATCTCAAGTTCAATTTTTCTTGATACAGACACGAAAGGGTTTTTGACCATTTGGTAGATGAGATGAGACTTCAAGAACTTGCCATGAGAGCCATCGTAAAAAATGCCGAGCTTTTAGTTTTCACTTCTATGGAGTTGCCACTGCTATACTGGAGTGAGTCCAGATTTCTGTGTTCTATGAGAATTTCCAGTCCTGATTTGTTTGGTTTTCTACAGTTGGTAATCAGTTTCTTGCTTGAAATTTTAATTTGCAGGATTCCAGGGCAAGTACTATTTGTGGGGAGTTTTTAGGGGTAAGCAAGCTGTCTCCTCTCATACTGCAAATCATCATCTTCCAAATCCAGGCATAGAATGTGATTGAATATTTGAATTCTGCGACTGCGGGTGACAGTCCTATTATCCTTTGAACCAACAGTGGTAATTTTGAGTCTTGCACTCTGAGGTTTCTTGCAGTCTATTTCAGCATTCTGATATGATCCTCCAGAAGTTTCAGGGGTGTCTATGAAAGCTGGTATGATTGGATGTGGAAGAAGAATCTGAACTTGGATTATCTGTAGTAAAAGCGTTACTTGGGAATTTTACCACTTGGAAGAATTTTGAAGAGCTGTTAAAATGTCAAATGCACATTTACTTTGATGAAATCCTTCTTTTGGAAAGGACAAGCTGGAAGTTGGATATGTTCTTGGACGAAGATAGAGTCTATGTATAGACCTTGTTTTTGGCCAAAGCGTGCAGCGAGAAGCGAGGGGGAAGGGTGGATTGCAGAGTCTTGATTATTGAGCTCCAATTCTTGTGAAGGTAACACCATACATCTTTTTATGTGTAAAATGGGTTTCAAACAACTAATCTAAGGGGCTAATCTTCGAAAAGTTGTTTGATTAGTTTGTTTTGGATTTGTCTATTGTTGGTGATTGTGACAATGGTAGAATGACAAGTAGATTAGTGTGTAGTGGGAAAAAAACTGCAGCTTATGCGTAATCACAAAAAAAAACCAGTGGAAGATCAGTGATCATCACATAACAACTTAGATTCTTCAGAGGCGTAAACCTCTTTGGGAAATTGGAAAAAGAAAATGGACGGGCATTCCGAGAATTGAACTTGGGACCTCTCGCACCTTAATCAAGAATCATGCCAGAAGACCAAATGCTCATATATTGTGTAGATTTCTGTACATAGTTCTGCTGTCATGACGATGTGCCGTCTAGGGGTAATTCAAGTGGTAATAAAGACTAATTATAAATTTAGATATTTTGAGTTCAAATTGTAGCAATTCCTTGATATCTGGCTATGATGAATTTATTTCTAATGAATACGTTAACTTCGGCATGAATAACTTGTTTTTGATCGGTCCGAGAAAGTGATTAGTTGAAATACTCGTAAGCTGGATAGATAGGACATCTTGGATATTCATGACTGTTGAATAAAAAAAAAATGGGTTCACCACTGAATGGTCCGATAAAAAAGGACAACAAAAATTATGAAATAAAAACAATGAATTGCATTCTGCCTCTTAAGAAATTTAGTAATCTCATTTTATATTTTTAAAGATTAAATTTTTTACATTAAATTTTTAATGTATTAAAAGTATTATAATTCTTGTGTTAGTTTTCATTGTTTATTCTATGAATGTCAATGGAGTGGTTTTTGACAGACTGAGCACTCGAAACTAATGGAAGGATAACATTGTAACACTTTTAATATATTGAGACCGTAATAGAAGAAATCTAATATTTGAGAGTATATAGTAAAAATTCTTAAACTATTTCAGGTGTGCAGTGCAATTTTTTCAACTACAAATCTATCTATTCCGCCTTGAGAAAAATGTATAATCCATGTATAGCACACACTACACAAGGCCAGTACAATTTTATACTAAATAGTATTTTTTTTTTCTTGTCATGATTTTTTATTCCCAAGTATTTTAATGTCTTAAAAATAAGACATGGAAAACTCAAACATCACGGGTGATGTGAAATCCAATAACGTAAAGTAAAACTCTTCAAAAAAGATAAAATAAGTAACTAAAAAAGATAAAGAAACAAAAGGAAAGAAAAGAAGAAAAAAATAACCAAACCCACAAAATTGCTTTGTTGAAACAATTTTGGATGACTAAATCCGCAACTTATATGATATTATTTATTTATGCTCTGTTTGATATAATGAAAAAAATGAAAAGATGAAAAGTTGAAAAAATGAAAAGTTAGAGAGATAAATAGAATATCATGTTTGATAAGGAAAAAAAATAAGAAGGATGAAAAGGTGGATGAATGAACTTTCTTTTCAACTCACAAAAATTAATTCCTCTAAAATTGGAAGAAAAATGAATGAAAAATTAATTATTTGTGTTGAAATATATCTTATTTGTCTATATATCATTTGATATAT
>CM042193.1:8561336-8574260 GCA_023539305.1 Ilex asprella
GATGACAGAAACGAAAAACATAAACGGTTACTAAACGAGTTTTTTTTTTCTTGTTTTCTCTAAATATTAAAATAAAAACGAAAAACGAAAAATTTAAACATTACCAAATGGGGCCTTAGATAGCATCGTTGGAGATAGAGGTGACAATCGAGTCGTGTTGAGTCGGGTTCGTGTCGTATCGAACATTAGTCGTGTCGAACATTTGTCAATCTTAACCCAACCCATTTAACTAATCGTGTTATGTCGAGTTAACCTGTTTATTTTCGTGTCGTGTTCGTGTTAG
This sequence comes from Ilex asprella, assembly GCA_023539305.1. Classification (NCBI taxonomy): domain Eukaryota; kingdom Viridiplantae; phylum Streptophyta; class Magnoliopsida; order Aquifoliales; family Aquifoliaceae; genus Ilex; species Ilex asprella. Next base: position 8,561,620 of record CM042193.1, read on the forward strand.
CCTACATAAATTTTGAATGAAAAATTTAACTCTAAGATTTTATTTTCACTTAATTGAATCACTCATATTTTTTCTACAAACTAAAAATTAACTTAATTATAATAATAATGAGTAATAATATATATTTTTTATACAATAATTATATTAGTGCTCGATAAACAATTACAAATAATTAATATTTTATTTCTATAATACTAATTAAATATGCTAATCGTATATCGCACAACTAAATTAAATACCAAAAGTAATGAAAAAAAAAGTCAACAGAACATAAAAACTCATATATACAACGAAAAAGTCAGATCAATCTTCTTTAAGTTAAAAATTTCGTGCTGACGAGTCAATTCGAGTTAAATGAGTTAAACTCGAACACGACTCATTAACACTTCGTGTTAACGAGTCAAATAATCAACTTAAATTTATTTATTTATATCGTATTCATATCGAATTATCGTATCGTATGGTATCAAAATTTGTCACCCTCAGTTACTTGAAGATGCTACAAGCCGTGACCACGTATGCAGGGCTAATTCAGCAACACGGAAAAATTGGTCCCCATCAAGACAAACCAGTCAACAACGAGACATTCCACGCCCTCTCACACTGCCTCCAGACCACTTTCATCTCCGAACTCTCCGACCAAACGCCTACATTATTTCCGTCGAACTCTCCGCTTATTCCCCTACCACGCCACTCCACAAGCACCCATGGACTCCTCACCTCTCAACCGTCTACCACAAGACACACTCCAGCTGATCTTCTCTCACCTCCCTCTTCGCCATATCATCGCCTGCCGATCCGTCTGCAGATCCCTTAACGCCACCTTATCATCACCCTCCTTCATACAACTCATCTCCACCCAACACCCTCCTCTCTCTCTCATCGCCCTTCGTCCCTCCCACCGCCACGTGTCCTCTAATCCCACCCTTCACGTCTTCGACCCCGACCAAGACCAATGGCTCAGATTCCCCCTCTCCTTCCTTCCCTTCCGTTCCCACCACCCCGTCACTTCCTCCCACGGCGTCATTTACCTCTGGGCCGAGTCCAATTCGCCCAACTCGCTCAACTCGGTTCAGTCCACCAAATCACTCGTTATGTGTAACCCTCTGACTCAGACTTTTCGCGTCCTACCCCAACTCGGCTCGGCCTGGTCACGCCACGGCTCAGTCCTAGTCGGTTCACCTAGTAAAGTCTTGGTCCTCACCGAACTGGCGGCGCTATACTATTCCGGCTCTTCCGATAATTGGCTCAAGTTTTCATCAAATTTACAATCCAAGCCACGAAGCCCTATTTTAGTTTCAGAGTCCATTTTCGCTCTATGCGACGTCGGATCGCCATGGAGATCGCAATGGAAGCTTTTCACAATCACTCTCTCGAATCTCCAATCATCACAGCCATGGACTCGGCTCGAAAGGCACGAATGGGGGGATGTATTTGATATACTAAAACGACCTCGTTTGGTGAAGGGAATTGGGAATAAAATTCTGATGATTGGGGGTTTAAAATCGTCGTTTTCGCTGAATGCTTCGGTGTCGACGATCTTGATACTGAGGTTGGATTTGGAGAGCTTGGAATGGGACGAGGCGGGTAGAATGCCGTTGGAGATGTTTAGGGTTTTTCAGGAATCGAGTAAGTTTAAGGTGTTTGGTGGTGGTAATAAGGTTTGCTTTTCGGCGAAGAGGATTAATAAGTTGGTTTTGTGGGATTGTGAGGAAAAAGAAGGGAAAGGGGAGTGGAGATGGATCGATAGCGTTCCTGGCAATGGGGACGGGTTATTTCGGGGCTTTGTGTTTGAAGCCAGGCTCACTGCCCCGCCTTAAGCGTTTCATCAATCGGTAATTCAAATTTTTTGTTTTAATGTTGGTGAAATAATTGGATTATTGTGATCATTGCTTTGAAAGTGTTGTGTATTAGAATTAAAGTTGAGTGTTTGATAAGTGGTATACACTTTTGTATTCGATTTATTTATCGGTAATTTATAGCATCATATTCTATTTGATTATTGTTTGTTTTGTTCATATTTAATATTGTTTTCATTGAGAGTTCATGGCCCCTATAATTTTGCTGGTAGGCTTTCCGTAAAGAAAAGAATTTGAAATGTCATTGCATTTGTTGTGCCACTGTTGGCTGGATGTGCCGCATATGTTCTCTTTTCAGTATCAATAGGCGCAAATGCCTGGCTTTTGTGGTGCAAGTATCAAGTCTTTAATATTTGTGTTATATTATATGGCCCTTGTTGGTTTCTTTGTTACTTTGTTACATTATGATTTTGGTGGATTTCGCATAGCCATTTAGTATCCTAAACTTGAATCTGTAACTTCATTGGAGTTTATGGTGCAGATGCTGTGCTATTTTTCAGCTAAAGTGTTAAACATTCAATGATGAATGTGATCTATCATTTATGCATTCCTTGTAGGTTTCATTTTGTCAATATAGGTTTGGTAGAATTTCCAGGTTCTTCTTATTGGTTTAGGATGCGTTTGGATGTCCATTGAGTTTGAACAACTTATTGTGTCTTTTATGCCAGTTGAATCAACACCTTAACTAGGTCTATCATAAAAGATTGAGAACTTTATGTTTTTTTTTTTAAATTCAAATTTCTTAGCATCATTTGGGCGTGGCTTCATTTTAGCTCCATGCAAGATGATAGATATCTGACTTTAAATTCTATGCCTACTGTTGATGGAATAGTTTAAGTTATGTGATTCATTCAAATATGCTCCCATGGAATTGGGTATTGAGTTAAATTGTGCATTTAGTCCTCTTTTTTTGTCTAGAACATGTCTCAATTAGTTCCAGAAGTTCGCCATAAGTGTGTACTCCAATGAAGTATGAATACTTCATCAAGGTTGTTGTATTCATATCGGATATCGTATTGAATACGATACTCGTTAGATACTCAAGGATACGTATCGGATATGTATCATACGTATCCAATAATTAATAAAATATATGAATAATTTGTGGATACTTTTATACATGGAGTAAGATTTACAACTTTTATTTTGAATTTATAGCCTTTTCCTTTGAGTTCACAAACAATACCATACATCAACAAAATTTTATTTGATTGAACTATTATATACTATTACATGTCAAAAGAGTATAAAAAATGAGTTAGTTACACACGTGATTATGTTAATTGATTATTTTTAGAATGTAGTGTCCTGTGTCCAACATTCAATATCTTGTATATTTTAAATATATATATGATATTTTTTTCTTTTTGAATTTTGTGTCAAATCTTACAATTCACGATTCGATATGATTTATGATTCTTAAATCCAATATTCCGATTCACAATACGAATCGCGATTTAACAACTATAGATACACTATAATCTTAAAAACAAATATTTGTAAACAAAACTAGTTAAATATTTGTTCTAATTGTTTTAATTGGTCACGTTCATTTTATGAATATATAATAATGAGATGATATTACTCATTTTTCAAGGTAAACATTATTAATTTTGTTTACTATTGTTAAATAATTGCTAAAAATTGTAATTTATAAGTCGTTAAATAATATTAAAATATAAAATATATTTTATGAAAGACGTATCCTAATCGTACTCGTGTCCTATTTTTTAAAGTTTTGTCGTATTGTTGTATCCGTATCATACTTATATCTCGTATCCGTATTCGTGCTTGCTTTATGTACTCCTGTCTTAGCGAGAATGTATTTCATCCATATTGGTCATGTCTAATAGAGTTTTTAGTTTACAATGTACTCGGCCAGAGGTGTTTTTGGAGCTACTTCACTTGTAGAAAGCTTTGGGTTAAACTTAATGTCGCATGAAGCTGGGCTATGATTTGCATATAGTTGTTAGACTCGTAAGTGAGTTAGCAATGCCTTACCCACCTACGCTGGCAGTGGGGAAGATAATGAGAATCGTTCTTCTGATTACATTTTTTTCTTCTAGATGCCATGTCAATAATTGTCACTTTGTTACTGTGGTTTTGACCTTGGGGAAAAAAGTATTATAATTTCTGTATGCTTCTAGCTCCTTGCAAGTTTTGCCATTTTGCTTATGGTTTTTACCATGGAAAAAACTAATCTAATTTCTGTATGCTTCTATCTGCTGAAGAAGAGATGCATAATCCTTGTTGAACCCCTCATTTAACAATGGTGAGTGTACTGAGAACCTCATTGCATGTGAAGTTTTCATGAGAAAGCAAATTGAGGGAAATACTTAATATATATTATTAGATCTGGAGTAATTTGCATCCGATTGCCTTTATATGTACCAAGTTTTAGTGGTTTTGCTGGTAGAGATGCTTGTTGCCTGAAAGTTATTTGGTCGTTGCCTGTTGGGATCATATATAAAAATAGTTGCTAGGATTCGAAGCTTTTTGAGAAGAATTCAGTATGAATTGGTTCATAGATGATTTAACCTGTTTATGCCTGCTTGAATTAGAGGACATGAGGAGTGGTTTGTCTTCTGGAATTTGTGTTGTTAGGGTCTGAAATTTCCTTTCTCAATGAGAATGTATGCCATCACTATTGACAGAGTAGTAATAGAGTTGTCTTGACTAACAGAGTCTCCATTGCCATTACTTGAACCAATGGTACATATGGACCATCCAGATGCCAAGCTTGTCTGGAAAATTTTCCAAGCAATTGCTCGCTGACCTTGGACCTTTCTTATTGGGAAATCAAGTTTTTTTAGACAATGCACACCGTTGGATAACCTTGGAGTTTTATTAATAAATAAGGAAATCTGCCTGGATTTGAAGTCAATTTTAGAAAGCTTTCAGTTTTGCTGGAAGTTCAATAGTCAGATGCTGAACTGAGTCCAAGTTGCGGTAGTTATTGGAATAGCCAATGCATTCATCAGGGTCACCTGTGCAAGCTTCTTTTTAAGCATTCATTGCTTAGTTGGAGTAGATGGTGATTATTGCTGGCCTTTCGAGGTCTTTTAGCCCTGCAGGCTATGCACCTTCACAAGATTGTTCTAATGTATTCTGGAGATTTGTATTGCAAATGTTTATAGCTTGCAGTGTGCTAAGTACTTGGCATAGTGACACTTAAAAGTTATGTTCAATTATTTAGCCAATCATGAACACTGACATTAGCCATGCACCGTCTGTGATTCCACGACAATATATTGCATATGGTTGGTTTTAACTTAAATTTCTTACATTGTGGGTGAATATGCTTATGTATCTCCATGAAGCAAGATATGAATAGCTAGTATGTATGGTGAAAAATGGATCTTAAAGTGTGCATTTGGATCGTTGTCCTGAAGGTTATTTCCTGTGTGTTTTTTGATACTGGTACATTCCAAGTCACACTTATCTTCTGCATAAGAAGAGCATTGGGATTAGAGACTAGCAATTGACTATTAGCTGACAATGTCTTGTTTTGGAAATACTTCAAGGCAAAGGAATCCAAATTTTGATTCCTATTGGTTCAAGAGTCACGCTAAGACATTGGTTATGGTGATTAGCACATGGTGAAATTTGCAGACTTGATGCACCAGGAGAGACGAGATGTATGTGCTTATATTAATGAAGTTGAATTTTGACAAGGATGAGGGAGGGCATGGAGTTGTCTTCAGTTGAGCCAATGTTAAGTAGTGTGGAATTTCTATCAATACCTTTTTAAAGATCTTTTTAGGTTGATTGTCTATTGTTATACCGATGGGCCTTTGGTCTAATGGTACTCCTTGTCTTGTAAAAACTTTGTTTTCTTGAAGTCAAGGGTTCAAGTACCTCTTCTCTCTCCCAAAAAAAAAAAAAAAAAAGATTGTCCATTGTTACAATAGTTTTAGTCACTATCATGTTCACTTGTTCTTGAGACTTATTTTAAGGGGGATTGCAACTCTTTTAAGGTTTTCCATAGATTGGCTAGTGGCAGAGGGAAGAAAATTTTAATAAGCAAGCTTGAAACTGGTAATGGAATAGTTATTGAGGATGGAAGGAGTACTGAGGAGGAAATCATAAAATATCTTAAAGCTCTTTATTTATCTGAAGAAGGGAAATTTTTAGGGTTGGAGCAGTGTTCTATTGGGGATCAGAAAGCTAGTTGGTTGGAGAGACTTTTTGAGCAGAAGTAAGTGAGACATGCTGTTTTTTGATTGTAGTAGAATATCGGATGGGTTTTCTCTGGCCCCATTCCAAGATTGTTGAGATGTAGCCAAAGATGACTTAATGATGGTTTTTAGGGAATTTTAGAAGAATGGTGTGGAGAATATGAATACTAATGCTACTTTAATTTGCTTGATATCCTATAAATTCAAATCTTTGAAGACTGGTGATTTTAGACCAATCACCATAGTTTACCAGTTTGTGTAAGATTCTGGGAAAGTTATTGGCAATAAGGCTAGGGGCTATTTTGGGAGATGGAATATCAAAAAGTCAAGTGCTTTGTTACAAGAACACGGATTTAGGATAGTGTTTTGTTGGCAAATGAAATGGTTGAAGAGCATAGAAATAACTGTAACGAATTGTAGAGCTCTTCAGTGTATGACTCGAGGCAAAGAGAAATATAAGAAATTGGTAGGGAAGGGAGTAGTGATTTTTTTTTTTTCGGTATAATGCAGTCCTAAGATTTTATTAAGGGTTTTGAGAACATCAGTTTCACAGTCCTTGTGAAAGCTTCTTTCAGTAAATTGTTGTGTTGTTTATTTTCTTCCATTTATTGCCATTTTGTTCCCTTAATTTTTTGTTCAATTTGATGTGCTAGTTCTAGCTTACCCCATTTTTTTAAACCCCAGATGCTTAAGTTATCACTGAGTAGTGAAGGTCCTCAGGTCTTAAAGTCATGTTGGAGCCTTCATCGGTTGTTTCTCCTAGGTCTTATTCATCATCTGCTGGTTGTAAAGAGCAGTTTTTCTCAGCAACTCTGCACGTAGCAACCCCCCTAAACAGTTTCATCAATGAAGGATCTATCTCAAGGTGAACATTGAGCATGAAATTGTAGATGAGTCGTATGAATGGCAATGCTCTTGTAGGCTGCATCCTGAAGCCTCTAATAGAGGCAAAAACTGAAGGTTATGGTACCTCATGACTGATGATGCTATGTGGTGTTATTGTTAAAAAGTCATTGCAGTGACGATCAACTAAGAAAGGAAAAATAATCAGAAGCAATGAACAGACATGGTATGGTAGAATTCTAACCGTATTTGCTGGAGCGAACTGTTTTTCGCTCTGCCATACTGCACCCGCTAGCTATCAGACTTTTGGGCTTAGTGAATAAGAGTGAATCGGTTCAGGTGTGCTATTGTATAGTGCTGTAAGTGATGCAACCTTGTGTTCAATGTCGCTAACCCTTTGGCACAGGCCTAGTTGTCTATAATCAATTTTACTCCGATGGTGGCAAGGGACTTCTTTATGAGGCCTATAGGAGATGTAGGCAAACCTGAAGATCCACATGCTTGTCATTTTGGACTCTTATTTCCGTCCAATACTATTTTGTCTTCCCCTTTCAGCTTCCTCTCTGTTCACCATTTGATGTGTATCACCTCACTTAACTTTTCTACTCGTGCAGTTCCTTCACTATACTCAAGGATCAAAATTTTATTTTGATATATTGTTTCAATCACTTAGAAAACAAAAACGTTTGGGAAATGTTTTGAAAATATTGAATGAAATCAAAAAAAAAATTCGGAATTAAATTCCCAAAACATTTTACAATATTGATCAAAATAAATCTAAATATGTTGAAATAATTCAAAACATTATGAAATAATTCAATGTATAGGAATATTTGATTTCATCATTGTTTCATTCCTTGAAAATCTAACAAATCATCATTGTTTCATTCTTTAAAATAGTCAATAATGAGGCAAGTAAAAAGTAAAAAAGGGCTAAAAAAATGGGAGGATTAGTCACACCTTGCTGCTTCAAAGACATCACTCTTGCTGTGATAGAGTATTGCAATCTGAAAAGGATAAGCCAATAGCATTTCCAAGAATTCAAGAAGCAATCAACTTAAGCTTAGTTCAAATAGGTTCAGGCAATTTATTTAGTAAATATAGAGCTGTGCCAAGAGGCTTTGAGCCGAGCCTTTTGAGTTTTGGTTTAGTTAGACTTGGCTCTAGTTGGCTATTACAGACTCCAATCCAACTAATAATTGATTGTTGAACTTGGTTTTTACTCAAGCTTGGCTCGATTTTTAGGTCACATGCTCATGTCCGACCTGAATAAAATGTAAGTCTAATAAGACTCGAACAAACATTTTCCTAATTAATTATTAAAAAAAACATTTTCCTAATTAAAAGTCATAAACTTTGCCCATTAAGCTAATAGTGCTATGTTGATATTTCTTTACCACAAAAAATATTAATATTTTTTATTTTTTTCTAACATATTATTCTGGTTCGACTTGAATATTAAATTAATTTTAAATCTAATTATATTTTACCCTTTCAAATATAAATAAACTCGATCAAGTCAAAACATGACGAACTTAAACTGTTCGATTCGTTTACTAACCCTATTGGATTGACCGGCGCTCTGCATGTAGAGTTGCCATTTTACATGAAAAGAGATGCATCGTTTCTTCATGGAAAACAATTCCTCCATTGCATGATCACTACCTTTTAAACGCCTAGGGGCAGTTTGTTATAAGAGTTTGGGCGAGTCTATACTCTATAGAAGGTGGGTTTTAAAAAAACAATAATACTATGCTGATTAAATTTTGGGACCAAATTTAGAACTCAAATGACATGGCAGCTGATTTGAGCTTCTTTTCTTGGTGTTATGTCATTTGGACCCCAATGAAAACTCCAAATAATATGTTGTCATGTCATTTGAGCTCCAAATTTGGTCCCAAAATTTGATCAGTATAGCATTACTCTTAAAAAAAAATAGTCTAATCTGTCACCTCACCCAAACCCTTGTTTGGATGCAAAAATTAAAGATTGAACTGAAGTCCTGGACTGGACCTGGCCCAGCTTCTTAAACCCATGAAAGTGGGTTTCAAGTTCAACAATCCCAAGGCGTGTGAGTTTCGAAGGGTCAAACTGGTTTGAAATTAAGATTACATTTGTACCCGCTTAAACCCATTTCTTTGTCTGCCCTATACAGATATGAATGTACGAGGACTAGTTGGTTTATTAGCACAAGCATTTGAGTTTTGTGAATGCGAGACAAAGCATGATCCCATTTTTGTGCATCATTATGTTTTGTCATATAACAAAAGCAACTTCAAGCATTAATTTTTATAGGATAATTAAAGATACAATTTATTTTTCGATGTACAATTATTTTGTATATTCCGATATGTTGAATTTTATTTTATAAGAACGTTTCATACTGACTTATTTTCGGACTATGATAAGGTTTCACAAAAAAAGACTATTTTATTGTGATTATACGAAATACATATTTTTTTTATTAGTATTGATGTTTGACATCATAAGTTGGGAAGAATTTTTTTTTTCAAAATATAAAGTTCACAAGTTAACTAAAAAAAGAAATTTCTCAAACAAATATAGGTTTCGGTTGAATTGGCTAATGGACAAAATAATTATTTGCATGATTAATATATGATGATAATGGTGATAAATCTGAGGGTCTCACAGATGTGTATGTTATTTATCAAATACGGGTATGATCTGAATTTACTTAAAGATAGGGATTAGGGTTTGGATTGATTTTATCAAACCAGTCCAATTCCTCGGCCAAAAACATACTGCTAAAGGACAGCTCTGCATTGGGTAACACTAGAGAGGAGAGGACATGCAATTAAGGCTCTCCAAAGGGCCCAAGGCCCAATCAATTGCCTGACGGCCTGTCAGTCCATTGGGCTAATGGGTAGCCAGGGGCGCAAGTGGCCCGTGAGTTGGTGTCAGATGAAAGCCCTCACCTGAGACCAAACATGAGTATAACTCTTTTGGGTCTAATTCACTGGCTTGATAATGCAAACACAATTATTCTGCAACATGAATTAGATAAAGATCTGATCAAAAAAAAAAAAATTAGATAAAGAAGAAGAAAATAGTGTTCATAGGTTTTTTTTTTTGGGTAACGTTCTGACAACTCTAATACTCTATCTTTTAAGTACATGTTAATAATAATCTAAATGGGTAACTCAAGTGTTAATAAGAATAAACTATAAATTTAGATGTTTAGAGTTCGACTCTTGACCTTTAGGACCATATCTTGAGGGATTTATAAATCCATCATAAACAGGGGCGGCTCAACATATGTGAGGGCGCTCGGCAAAAATTTTAAATCAGACATTGTTAATATATTTTATAGTAGTATAAATAAAGAATAACAAATGTCAAAAATTAAATATGTTTATTTATTTACTTTACATTTTGAGATTCAAAAATATTAATTGAATTTTTGAATTCAAGTTTTAAACATTAAAATTCAATTAATAGAAGTCGAATCTTCGATTATATGAAATTAAAGCTAGTTATCTATTGAAGATAAAAAGAAAGAGAATGAAAATTTAGACTAGCTAACAAGACAGATTTTCTTAGAATAAATGTAAAAGTTAAAATTTGTGTGAATCAAATGGTATTGGAATACTTGGAGCATGCTTGAATATTGTAGAGAACGATATTTTTTTGCTCATTCTATTTTATAGTCATTTTGTGTACTTTTAAAAAATAATTAATCAAAATTTTATCTTAGATTTAAAGTGATCTCAAATTTAATCAAAAAAATATAAAGTTATAATTTACAACTATTAATTTATAGACAATAAATTAAACGTTTTATTTTGATAATAGATAGAAAAATATTTTATTAGGTGATAATTCATACTTTTTGTATACCATAAACATTGGGCAAGGTAAAAAACATTAACTTGAACTCTAGGATCCTAATTGTTTTGTAAGAAATTCTAAAAATTTTACAGTAATATTTCTTGTATTTAATCTAGCCACCTAATTTTGACACTTAGTAAATTGTGGTTATTTCATTGCTAGTAGTAAACTTATTCAGTGTTTGTTCCTTTTATTAATTCAATGATCAAAATGCATTAAATTCTCAAATTAAACCCAAGAATTAAGTCTAGTAACATTGTACACATTTATTTTGGGGCCTTGAATTTTTTTTTACCCATTTGAGGGCCCTAGGCAATGGCCTTGATGGTCTAGTGCATGGGCAGACATTGCTCATGAATACTCTAATCTCGTTATAAATGACTTGCATTTGACAGAATCGTAGAAGAGATTAATCCAAATAAGTGTAAGCTAGTTCGAACACTCTTGAGCGAACCCAAAAAAAAAAAAAAAATACATGTTAGCAATGCACTCTATTTTTTAAATACATGTTAGAGCATCTCCAAGAGAATAGTTAAAACTAAAAAAATAGCTAAAATTCAAAGGCAAAAAAATATGTTTCAACAAAAGATATAGGTAAAATATATTTTTACTACAAAGGTGTTCTATATTTAGAATATCATTGTATCATTATGGATAAATAATTTATAATATATTCTTTGTCCTTTTGTCACTTCTCACATCTTTGTCTTTTCCTCAATTTTTTTTTCTCTCTCACTTTAATAGTCTCACCAAAAGTATAAGATATGAGAAATAATATTAAAAAGATGTAATTAAAATATAAAAAATTTGTTAAAATATACAATAAAAAAGTGACTAGTTAAAATAAAAAAAAATACATTTTTGAATAGTTAAAATAAAAATAAAAACCTTGCTGGAGATTTTTTTAGCAATATAAACTTTAAATGAGTAAAATTATTTATGAGTGGGTTAGTTGTATATGAGTAGGGGAGCTTGAACACAGATGTATTACAAATCAGTTCATATGAATTACAACTAGTTAGTCAACAAAAACGAGCATCGGAGAGCTGGAAGAGGCAAAGGAAGAGGCAAATAGATCCATTGATTTCAATCATTCGGAAAAGGATAATGATGTTTTTGTATGTATGAGAACATTCATATCTAAGTCGGTAGGTGAAGTGCTACGACTGCACTTTGTACGAACTACAAACCATGAAATGTACATAATTTTAAACTGGAGCAGCTACAATACATCCATAGAAAATTTCGGTATGGTACCGAAATTTCCATGTTACTACATTAATGGTATACAAGTTACTACTTTAATGGTAAAATTTACTAAATTTGTGGATTGTTTACAACTTTAATGGCATTGAAATGACACCGGACAAGACATTGAAATGACAGACAAGACATAAAGAATAGCCGTTATTATTGACTTTTAAGGCAATATTTACAACTTTAGTGGATCAATTACTAAATTTGTGGGAATATTTACAACTTCAGTGGTATATTTACTAAATTTGTGGGAATATTTACAACATCAGTGGTATGTTTACAAATTTTGTGAAAATTTTTACAACTTCAATGGATCCAATTTGATCGATCGTGAGGATATTTGATCGATCATGAACTACTTTGATGTCAATATTTACAACTCCAATGGATTTTTTACTACATTTATGGGAATATTTACAACTTCAATGGATTCTTTACTACATTTGTGGAAATATTTACAACTTTAATGGATTGTTTATTACATTTGTGGAAATCTTTACAACTTCAATGGATTCTTTACTACATTTATGGTAAATATTTACAACTTTAGTGGATTGTTTACTACATTTGTGAAATTTTTTACAACAAAAATGAATTTTTACTAGTCCATGATCGATCAAATATGATTTTGATCGATCATGGACTAGTATCATAC
>CM042193.1:8584909-8609303 GCA_023539305.1 Ilex asprella
ATTATATAAAAAAATATTTTTACTTATTATTATTAGTATTATATTTATTTAAGTTAATTTTTAGTTTGTAGAAAAAATATTAACATGAATTCAATTAAGTGAAAATAAAATATTAGCGTTAAATTTTTTAATCAAAGTTTATGTGAGTCAATACGAATACAAATACGAACATGACACGAAAATAAACAGGTCAACTTCTAACTAGACACGACACAATTAGTTAAATGAGTTGTGTTAAGTTTGACTAATGTTCAACACAAACTCATAATGACTCAACACGAATCTGACACGATACGATTCGATTGTCACTCCTAATCTTAACCAACACAAAAAAAAATAGTCATTTTTATTTTTCATGCATCCTACCAAATACAAATGAAGAAAAATGTATAATTCTTACTTTCTTTCCTTGAATGATACAAATTGTATCCTTCATATTTTTCATCTTTCTTATTTTCTGTCATTCCTATCAAACAGAGCATTAGTTTTAGGAAACTAATCTAAAAAATGTTGAGCACTGCATAAAATGACAAGTAAAAAAAAAAAAAAAAGATACAGAATACATTCTACAAGAAAAAAAGGTTTTTAGGGCGGTAAAATGCTGTCATAAAATGTCTATTTGACGTCACAAATACTTTTTATGGCGCCATTGCCTCGTCATAATAAGTGTGGTCTCAAAAGATTTTTACGGCAACAACAGTCTGTCTCAAAAAGTATTTACGACAGCAAAACTCTGTCGTAAATAAGTTGTCACAAAAAATCTGATACTTTTGTTTTTATTTGGCTGTCGTAAAAAATAGAAGATATATTTATGACAGCAACGATGCCGCCACAATTTTTTTTTTTTAATTAGTATGAACCGTTGGTAACCAATGTTATATACTCTGTGCATATATACACTTAATACAACTTTTTTTGGGAGGAAGGGGACTTGAACCCTTGACTTCAAGAAGACAAAGCTTTCACAATGTAAGGAATACCATTAAGACCAAAGACCCAGTAGTATCCATACAATTACCAAATTTAATACATAGATAAATACAAAAGTAAATATAATCAACATTTTCAAAAATTAAGAAATATTTTCATATCAAAAAAAAAAAAAAAACAATCCCACGAGTTAAACAAAATATAAAATATGCACTTTTATAAAACATAACGATCTATGAGTACAAGAAATTAATGCAAAAAGTTGAATATATTTTTCGAACCATCTACTCTCTCAATGACATCTGAAAAAAAAATATATAATTTTTATTACTATACTAACATAAAATTTATATACACATACAATAAAGAACTAAAAGAAGTTAGAATATACATCAACAAAGGGTCACGCAATATTTTTCTGAACGGTTTGTCAAATTATGTAAATGACATATAAATGAGTCATATCGTATATATTTTTTTTAATTGGTTTCACCAATACCTAATTCATTTATAATTGTATCATGACAGCTCCACTCGCTTATTAAACATGTGGTTTAAAAAAAATTCAAACTCACTAATTTTATGTCATGTGAACATGTCATGACATATATTGACACCCCTAATTTTGATATAAAAATTTGACTTTGTAGAGTTAATTTTTTTTTGAACTAGAAATTGTCTTTTGATATTAAACTATGTAATTTTGTAAAATATTATTTTTAACATGAAAATAGTTGTTGCCCATACAATTTTTTTTTAGAGTATTTCTTCTTTAAACTATTTTTTAATCTAAAACAACATTTTAATGTTTTATAAAATATTATATACGAAGGGAAAAATAATTGCCATAAGTATAAAAAATGATTTTGAATTTATAAAATATTATTTGAGACAGGAAAAACAGCTGTCTCAAATACAAAAATTTCTTTTGAGTTTATGACATTATTTACGACAGAAAAAATAGCTGCCACAAATATTAACACAAACACGTTTTTTGTGACGGCAAACACAGTCGTCACAAAGAATTGTCTCAAATATGTCTTTTGTGATGACAAACACATTCGCCGTAAAAAATTTGTCACAAAAAGCTATTTTTCTTGTAGTGACACAAGGTTATTAAGTGGTTAGGCTCAAAAACCAATGTTTAAAGATGAAACATTAATCTATAGTTTATTATAGGCGATGAAATTTTCATTCAACAGAATAACAATTCATTTTGAAATAAGTAATATTATGTTGACCAAAATTAGAGACTAAATAAAAAATTTAAATGACATGACAACAGACTTGAAATGCTGATCAACGTTCTAAATCCGCTGCCATATCATTTGGACTCTTTATTAAATAATATGACAACTAACTTGAAAGACTGATTATTGCCATGTCATTTGACAGCTAATTTGGAAGGTTGATTAGGTTATAATGCATTTGAGCTTTTTATTTAGTCTCTAATTTTGATCAACATAGTATTACTATTCTGAAATTTATAATACTTACCACCTTCAAAATTCTTGTTAATGTTAAATTATTGATTAGATTAAAATTTTGATTTTTGATCGGCCCAACCCACGATCCATAGATTAATGTTCTGTTTTGGTATGATGAAAAAATAGAAGGATAGAAAATTGGAAAGATTGAAAATTATAGATATAGATAAAACATCATATTTGGTAAGAAAAGAAAATATGAAAGATGAAAAAATAGATAGATGAACTTTTCTTCCAACTCGTCAAAATCAATCCCTCTAAAATTAAAAGAAAAGTGAATAAAAAATTAATTATTTGTGTTGAAATGTAACTTATTTGTCGATATATCATTTGATATATACATATATTATGTAAACATTAATTTTATATATAAATACAATGAACAAATATGTATTTAAATATTTTTTTAAAAAAATTTAAAAGATAAAAAGTAAAAGTTTAAAAAATAAATTTTCCATCTTATCAAGTACAAAAAGAAAATTCCTTGGATAATTCCAGTTGGATTTGGATTGGGATTGAAACCTAGAGGTCCCTTGTATTGTCTTCGTTACGATAACGATGAATGATTATCTCACAAAAGCTTGTGTCCTTAGAATGTCCCAGGTTCAGGATGATAGCCACTTATTTGGCCTTTGATGAGCCTATTTCATTAAAAGTAGGTTCTCCTGGATGATCTGATTAGGGGAAAAGGATTATCTCCTAGTATTTTTCAATTAAGGGACAATTACAACCACTGCGTTAGAGAGAATGCAACAGTTATTCAAAAATTTAAAAAGGCGGCAGTTATCAAAGCTAAATAGGTCTCCGAGACCAGAAAGACAATATTTAAAACAAGAGAAAGGATAAAGAAAGCCAGTGTTGATAAAGAGATGCCTATAAAGAGGCATTGATTGCAGAAAAAGGATACGATCAAACCCATAAAAAACCAACGATTTGGATATTTTAGAAGCAGTGTCAGATTAGTTTTAAGATAGAATTAGTTCTGAGATTGCTTCATCGGTGTATTGTAATTCAAAACCTTTCCCAAATTAATGAAAGTGTCTTTCTTTCTTTTAATTTTTTAATTATCATTTTCCTTGCTTTAAATCCGTTGATTGTTATCATTCAAAGAAGTCTTGAGACAAAGTAGTTGAACCCAACATCAAATAGTCGTCTAAGATCACTCTATAGAGAGATTGTGTCTATCAATCTCCAAGAGAAAATCTTTTATGGAGACCAATAGATCTGTTAGTTACGATGTCGTCGTAGAAGGACATGCTATGGTGAAACTCAATGGTTGTCATACGTGTAATTTGGGATGAATTTTGCTTTGTTTGTCCACGCACGCCTCAGCAGTTTTTTTTTCCCCTCACTAATTATACTTCAAAGTATAGTATAGAGATCAGATCGAGAGGAGATTAGTTATGGTATACGTAAGCTGGTTTGGACACTTTTGACTATTAAACTAAAAAAAAAAGTATAATAAAGAAACATCACATTCACATAAGTAAATACCTCAAAATTTCATGAATAGTTTGTATTCTGCTTCAGATTTACATCCGATCTAACATAAAGTCCATGGATTTTAATTGAGAATTTCTCTAGGTAAAAATGCAGCGTCAGATAAGAAACTAAGTTTTTTTTTTTCCTGCAAACATCAAATTAGAAAACTAGGGTCTTTTTTGAGATGGTATATGGCCACTGTATATCATGGTAGAGCAGGCATAGCCTTGCCTTTGCTTTGTAATAAGAAATATTTTCAATATTTATTAATTTATAGTGAAATTTTGCCATTATGCTTCATTGTGGATGTAGAGTTTCGAATTTTACTACATGATCTTGTATGTTCTATGTTTTTTTTGGTATTGCTTATTTATTATCTCGTGGATAATATTTAAAGTGTATAATTTACGGGTTCGCTTCAGGGTCAACAGATTTGATCAATAAGAAAAGTAAAATTATATTTTAGTTTTATTTCTCAATGCAAAGATCGAAGCCTTACATATCAACATAAACACCCATAAATTTTTCTCCTTTCCAATGTTAAATCTAACAACATATAAACCGAAATTATTTCATTTATACAATGTTTGACTACTGATTAGGACCATGATCGGTTCTGACATAAATGTTGATGGTTCAGGACAAAAACAAAATAACAGAAGAACCCTAGCTGTAAGGTCCCAACAAGACCAAATAGTCGATTTCGGTCTGCCTCACGTCCCGTTTGTTCTGCCATTGATCCAGAAGGTACAAGGTTCCCATGGCTCTGTGTTCACACTTTGCCCTAGCCTTTGGGGGCACTGTGTAAAGCTGTAGTCCTAGTTGAATTTGCACATGCTGCAAGTTATTGAAGAAAATCCAAGCTTTTGGCTTGTGTATGACCTCATTCTGATAATCGTGCTTTTATGAACGAGTTAACAAATAAATAAAAAAATATACTAGAAACACATGGAATATACAAGATTAAACGCTTCGTGTTAAAAGGCTATTTTTACGGGCAAAACACAACAACAATATTATTAGTAATGATAAAGATTAGGAATTTTCTCCGACTACATTCGCAGATCAAAGGACTCTAAGAGCTGGTTTGCTGCACTAACCTCAAAACAAATTCTAGCACTGTTGAGTTTCTTCTAAGCCAATGACAAGGCATTCTTTTTCTTCAAGTTTATGGATGAAAATTCAAGAGCCAAGGTCTGTGAAGCTCGTACATGGTTATTTTCTGGAAGACCACTGATACTAAGGAAATGGCAGCCAGACTGTGACTGGCCACTGATGACTCATGCCATTGCACAGTACAGTTCAAACAACATCACACACAACATATATATTTCTAACAAATACAAATACAATCACACCCCACCACATAATTTGACACAACTCTAAAGATCTTCATAGTTCTCCTCATCAAGTTCCCCCTTTTCCCCATGTTTTCATCTTTCCTTCAGCTGAAAAACCGTTGAAGATCTCCGAAGCACAAAATTACCCTAGAATCAGAAGGTATTCTGGCTCAGGCAATCATCCCCCATTTTATTCTGCCAACAAAACACACAAATTTACTTCAAAAACTTATATATCTATCAGAACGACGATTTTCTTCCTTCATAGAGGCTTAATTGTAGCCACCGCGTCCAGTTGTATTGTATTCATCTCCAAGAATCTTACGTCCTGAAAAATTCGACCGAAGTTGAGTCAAACCTATGTTTAAATTGATACTTTAAACTCGTTAATTTCTTACTGATTGAAGTACGAACATAAGTTTTTAAAATAGTGGCATAACCTCAAGTGGCATGCAAAGTCAAAAGTGTGGTCATCATGCTTGTGGGTTCTGGACTAGATCCACTTGGATTTAAATGTGTTGGACAGTAAAAATGCAAAGATCACACTTAAAAAACATTTCACACACATTTCATCAAAACGATAAAACAACTGAAAGAAAAGATAGATAAACAGTTAAATATGGACAATACTTTACGCACCAAGTTGAACCTCTGGTATTGCACCAGGAAGTGCTGCAGTAGCCACTTCAGAGGACATTAGCATTATGATTGCCATGAAAATGGCTATCACCATGACTTGGGCAGCCATAACGAATGCTGTTTTCGCCATTTCGGCTTCTGGGGAGCGTAGTTTTTGTCTAAGAATTATAGCTTTGAAGCAGAAATGGGAGTGAAGAGTTTGGGGTTTAGAACAGGTATTTATAGTTGAAGATGAGGACACAGTAAATACATTATCAGGTTGGCATTGAGTTTTCAAGCACTACAAGAAATATGGAAAAATTCGACATTTAATTTCTGTCGTATAATGTAAATGCCACAAATTATTAATAATTTTTTTTTTTTTTGATAAACGCCACAAATTATTAATAATTTTTTTTTTATTTTGTGCTTAATAACCGACGTTTGTTTATAAACACCACAAATATTCAATAATTTTTTTTAATACATTTACTATTTTGAAATGATCAGGGTTTTGTTAAACGCTGGTGTGTAATTAATAAAAGCTTCTCTGTCAGATCCCCAAATCCTTAGGTCTCATTTCCCCCCAAATCCCGTCGGTCTTCTCTCCCAACCAGATCTGTTCGTTTACCGTCTCTCCGTCCAGTAGAGGTAGTGGTCACTGGTCTCATCATCTTCCAGCCCTAGCTTCCGTTCACCAAATTAGGTTTCATTGTTTATAAACCTCCGTTCACCTTTTACTCCCGCAACAAAGACTAGCCTCTACCACTACAGCTGCAGCCAAATCGACGATTAACAGGGAGCTCATCTCCGAGTAAGTCAATTTCTCTCTCTCAATTATTATCGATTTTGTCCCTTGGTTCATCCCATCACAGGTGAGAAATCGATTTCATTATGTTATTTTTAATATTTTATCAGCTTGAATTTATTATTAGGACATTTTATACACCAATATATGTATGCATTATGTGACTACTTTCCTTTTCGTTTTTTGCCGAGATGTCACCATTTGTTTATATTTCTAGAAGACCGAGTTAGATTCTATTGATGAAAATTTGGACAGTGAATAATATTGCTACATTGTTAGTTTTCTGTCAGTGTTCAGGGGAACACTTTGTGAATGTAGAAGTTTCTGATCAGAGTTGATCATTGCCAGTGTTTTTGTTGTTGTTCATTTCATAGAAAGAGAACGATCTGAAACAGACGGTACTGGAATTCTGTTTAAAGGATGCTTGGATTACATGACTTTTTAAGTATAAGATTTGATTGCTTTTTTAGCGAAGTCGTCATGTTAATGGCCTTCTTTGTACTTCTGAAATGAACAGGTCGAGAAATTAGAGAAGGAGCTGGAGGAAACCAAAAGAAAGTGTGCTCAACTTTCTTCACACCTGGAGAATCGGAGAAAGCAAAAACTTCTGATGCAACAAACATAAAAGGTTTGATATGCTAAATTCTCGACTTAAAACAATAAAAAATAAAATATGAAAGCATTCGGCATGATCATCACACCCTTGCTGAGTGTTTAGATTTTTTTTGGCAGGAGGGTTGGTTCTCAAATGTTTTATTCTGATTTCTTTGGTTGTGTTTTTCTTTTTCTTTTTCTTTTGGAAGAATTTGTACATAGGTAGTGCTTTTTCCCCTTATTGTTATGTAGCAAATGCTAATCACTTGGTATGACATTCTGTCCAAAAGTAAAGGTAAGGAACGGGAAAAAAAAATACCAGAAATGTTATGTTTATCAAATTTTTCATTTTAAGTGATGTGATACAATTTTCATCATTGAATATTAATGAGATCTATTTATTTGATGGTGAATATTGTGTCACATCACTTGAAATAAAAAATTACTTAAACGTCTATTCCACACAAATACATACAAAAAATAAGATAAATTTTTTATAATACACGGTATCATTGTGGCCTTATTTTTTTAATACCATTTTTAATAAGCTCTAAATTTTAAATACCATTGTTTATGATATCAGTTATGCTACTAGAATATTGAATTATTAGCTTCTTGTCCCATGAGTAAACACTTGTAGCCTTATTTTTTTTGTGTTCGATTATTTTGGTATCTTGAAACCACATATGTTTTATGGTTTAGATTTGCAAACATATCATATTGGAATAAGTTTATGGATAAGAGTTGGATACATTTACATAGACTGGACCCGTTGTACGAACAAGGAGTTAAGAATTTTATCAAGTTTGCATGTGAAAATAAACCAAATGCACTGGAACTCACGTGCCCATGCAAAAAATGTCGAAATGTTAGATTGGTAAAAATAGAACTTTTGGAAGAACATTTGATTGTAGATGGTTTTCTTGAGAGTTACACTCGTTGGATTTTTCATGGGGAAAGTTCATTTGATTTGGTTTCTAGAGATAATGAATCAAGTGACTCTAGTTCGGGAGATGAAATTCAAGATATGTTGCATGATGCATTTGGGATTCCCCCTCCAAGTCCAGTTTGTGGAATGAGTAGTGACGAACATGAAAGGGACAATAAAGAAGGGCCAGATCAGGCAACAGAAAAGTTTTTCAAACTGTTGAGTGAAGCTGAACAAAAGTTATATCCGGGATGTACCAAGTTTTCGACACTGTCATCTGTCGTTCAATTGATGCACATCAAGTGTCTTAATGGATGGAGCGACAAGTCATTCACAATGTTACTTCAAGTACTAAATGATATGTTACCTGAGGGTAACACGTTGCCCACTTCATTTTATGCAACTAGGCTATGCTGGGTTCTGTCATTTATTTGCTGTTTTTTTTGAAGTGTTACTGTTTTTTTTTGCCTTGCTGGAGTTAACAAGTTCTGTTATGGCTGAAGTTTTGGGGTTGTTGCTGAAGTTTTTTGGTGGAGATTTTTGACTTTTGTGTTTTTTCATGTTAAGGAAGGGTGTTTGTGCCTTATCCTTTGCTTCTTGTAAAGGATATGCTTGGTAGTTTTTCAAATTTTATTATTTATTGATTTGCTTGATCAGTTTTAAACTATCAAACGTATTAACACCAACCTCCCACAACTCCCTCAATTTATCCACTACAAGGCGCAAGTATACATCAATGTCATTCCCCGGAGCATGAGGACCATCAATAATCAGTGTTAACATCATATAAGGTTGTTTCATGCACAACCATGGCGGCAAGTTGTATGGCATTAAAATAACAGACCATGTGCTATGAGAAATACTCATTGTCCTATATGGACTGAACCCATCAGACGCTAATCCAAGTCTAACATTACGTGCAGCACTAGTAAAATCGGGATACAATTGGTTAAGAGTTTTCCAGGCAATAGAATCAACTGGATGTCTTGGTACCCCATCATTTGTTCGGTCTGTTGCATGTCATTTCATCAATGATGCTGTTTTTGATGACATAAACAATCTCTGAAGTCTCGGTACTAAAGGAAAATATCTTACAACTTTTTGCGGGATTTTTTGCCCTCCAATATTTGTTTCATCTCTTTGACCATCAATTTGTTTATATCTAGATGTTTGACATTTTTGACAGTCATTCCTAGCAGCTGTCTCCTTCCAATACAACATACAATCATTGGGACATGCATGTACCTTAATGCAATCTAGACCTAACTCTTTAATCAACTGCCTAGTTGCATAAAATGAAGTGGGCAACGTGTTACCCTCAGGTAACATATCCTTTAATACTTGAAGTAACATCGTGAATGACTTGTCACTCCATCCATTAAGACACTTGATGTGCATCAGTTGAACGACAGATGACAGTGTCGAAAACTTGGTACATCCCGGATATAACTTTTGTTCAACTTCACTCAACAATTTGAAATTTTTTTCTGTTGCCTGATCTGGCCCTTCGCTATTGTCCCTTTCATGTCCGTCACTACTCATTCCACAATCTGGACTTGGAGGGGAAATCCCAAATGCATCATGCAACATATCTTGAATTTCATCTCCCGAACTAGAGTCACTTGATTCATTATCTCTAGAAACCGAATCAAATAAACTTTCCCCATGAAAAATCCAACGAGTGTAACTCTCAAGAAACCCATCTACAATCAATGCTCTTCCAAAAGTTCTATTTTTACCAATCTAACATTACGACATTTTTTGCATGGGCACGTGAGTTCCAGTGCATTTGGTTTATTTTCACATGCAAACTTGATAAAATTCTTAACTCCTTGTTCGTACAACGGGTCCAGTCTATGTAAATGTATCCAACTCTTATCCATAAACGTATTCCAATATGATATATTTGCAAATCTGAACCATAAAACATATGCGGTTTCAAGATACCAAAATAATCGAACACAACAAAAACAAGGAAAAAAGAGAGTTGGAAATTCGATAAATTGCTTCACCTCTACATAGGAATCCACACAACTTAGCCATAAAATAACCAAAGAATACAATGACAAATAGATTCAGGAAATTGCACAAACGGTCGTCAGAATCTGTGTGTTAAATATTTTCCCTATATTATAACGGCAAGATAATACATATATGAAGATGTTGCACAAAAAAATGTAAATAGTAAAGGTCAGAATACTTATCTGACTGAACTTATGAGAAATTACTATCCTTAAAGCCAAGACGACACGATTTTTGAGTGCTTAAATGAACGAGTCAATTAAAGGAGGATTGATTGATGACAGATCTCTACAATTTTCATGCGATGAAAACCAAGGACAAAGGTGGATCTTGCAAAGAAATACTAAGTAGGCTTGTTTGGATACTGTACTAAATATGTAAGAAACTCATGCATCAAGGAACAAAGGATCAATCAATTAATCATAATAACAGGAAAACGTAATCGACATGCATTGAATAAAAGCTCGAGATTGCTGCGAAACAAACCTGACTGGAAAAATGTGAAGTTAAATACGGGAGAAATCAAAGAGAACAAAGCTCAAGATTCTCCGAAGAGAGGTCGAGATCGCGGGAGGGGCGAAGAATCTGAGTTGTCGATCGGAGGACTTTTTGGTGTCCTCCTCTCAAATGTAGCAATCGCCTGAGAGAGAGCCGACGAATAGTCAGTCACCTGAGATAGATCTGTGGCTAGGTTTTGCAAGATTTCTGTGGCTATTTTAAGTCCAGAGAGTTTAATTGGGGAAAAAATGAGCTTTATTTTGGGGGAGGAAAAAAAAAGTTTTTATTAGTTTTATTAAGAATTTGTGGCGTTTAATTTAAACGCCGGTAATTAAGCAGAAAAAAAGTTTTTTATTATTTTTAATTAATAATTTGTGGCGCTTGATTTAAACGCCAGAAATTAAGCGAAAAAAAAATATTTTTATTACTAATTTTTGACGTGTATAAAAAAACGCCAGTATTAGTGGCGTTTAAGTTAAACGCCAGTAATTAAATGCCGGATTTTCCCATAATTCTTGTAGTGTCTGCTGATTGGTAACCATCGATGTTTAAGTAACTTAATTTGTTTAAGCAAAAAAACTATCTCGTCAAATAATTAGTAAAAGCATGTTGAACGCTTAGTTTTGCAAAAATGAGCTAGATTCGTTTTAGTAATAAATAACATGTAGACTGGTTGCCAATTGATGCTTGAGATGAAGAACACACTCCCAATTATTCGCCAGCAAACTCCTCCGGGCTCTTTGGTGATGGTTCTGGCGTCATCCACACTATATTTTCGATGTTTATAATTTTGAAAGCATATATAGTTAATTGAACTCAATACTTGCGAATTTATTTGGTGCGCCTAAGATCCATCGAGCCCTAGAAGTTCCTTTTGAGGAGGTGAATCCAAGTAAATCTATCCAAAATATCAAAGGAGTCCCTTTAACAAAGAGATCTATTGAAAGAGAGGAACATCTAACCATAATATTGTTCGAGGTATAAAAGTAGGATATTTGTAGATTGACTAACTCCTACGGGACATTATAATAAATATTGACGGTAATATAAGTGCAATAATTACTGGTTCCGTTTTAAAAGAAGGGTTTTGTGCCCTAGCTAGGCCGCTAGTGCTAAAGAAATAAAATAAAAACAGCTTCACTGGACAGTTGTTTAGGTGGGGTTTGTTGATTTGTTTTAAAAAAAAATTAAGTCAAGAGTTGAACACAATCCCATGCCGTAAATGTCACGGCGTCCAAATGTCTGAACAAGTCAACCAAGCGAGTAAATATAAGGTGTAACTGTTTAATAATAAAAAAATAAGAAGGTAATGAAACTCTATTTTTTGATATGTGACGGTTACTATTTTACATGGATAGGTGATTATTTGAGAGAGGAGTTTTATTTTATCTAATTGTTGAGTTATCATTGACCGATCACATCTAATATTTACTCAAGTTTGGAGGAAGAAGAAAGTAAAAAGGTGATATTTTTGTTTTTGTTCATTTTTTGAGTTTAACGATCAGGAATGTTCGGATCAGTTTATGAGCATCTCAACTAATTTTATTTTCAATTTGATCAAAGATAGACGCATCACCTTAGACCCGTTCCTACGGGTAAACTAACTTCGGATATGTTTGCCCTTATCATTGTGAATCAGTCTTGCCACTAAACTTGACACTATTTCGTATAAGATCAATGTTATTTGAAACTATTTTGTTAACATAATTTATTGATTCAATCTATTGTTGTCCTTTGATTAATGTTAAGTCTTAATATTGGGTGTATTCTGTAGTGTCAATTAGTAATGATATTGAATTAGATTGACAAATTAAGGTGGTGTTTAGTTAAATAAAAAATTAAGAACAAAAAATTGAATACTTAATTTTTTAATCTAAAAATTATTTGTTATGCACTAAAATTTTAGTGTTAAAAATCAAACTGTTTAATCAATCCAACGAACTAAAATTTGAAAATTGTTACTTTTCTAATTTTGTCATTCTCCTAGTCCACCCCACCATCACCACTATCATCTCCACCAGTCCACAATTGCCGCCATTATCCTATACACATAAACACCATCATCGCCGCCATCCTATCCATCTCCTCCTCCGCTATCTCACAAACACCACTTTCCCTTGTTGTCATCATTGTCATCAACTCTACCTCTATTGCTGTCGCCACCATCACCTGTTACCATCAACTTTGATACAATCTCCACCACCTTCTCTTATTCCACCACCACCACTACCTCTATCACCTTACCCTTGTCGATGTCGTCATCCCATCTCTCCATCACCACCATCAGTATTCCACCATCACCTCCATCACCCCTATATCCACCATTGTTGCCTAACCATCCATGCTAACATCACCCCCACCCCACCATATCCATCTTACAATTGTTGCCACCAGGGGCAGAGCCAAACTCTATTTCCAGTGAGGGCAATCATCTAGTTAAAGAGAATGAATACACAACAATTATCAAAATTCGTTGCATCTAGTGAACATGATTGTTTTATCAAAATTTCATTCTCTATAAAAAAATATATTCCTAATCTAACACCTTTTCTAAAATAATTATTCATATTTTTTTTAGTTTCAAAGATTTCAAATATAAATACACATGAAAAAGATAGGACTTGACAAAGAAACACTAATATATATTTTTTTGTATAAAATACTAGAATAAAGACAGTTTTCATAGAGACAACTATTTTGACATATCACTTAGCCAATAGACTTGTCAATAATAAGATTTTGACTCATCCGAATGGCAATGTCTTGAAAACTCTATTTTGAATCTAATCTAATTATTCAACTATTTTTGTTTTTATAATCTATATTCAAATCCATTAAATGTTATGAATTTTATCAAAAATCTAATATAATATATATATGTTTATCGCATTGTAATTTTAATTCAATTTTATCGCTTAGTTTTATCAAATATTCATATATACATGTTTGTGTATTCATATCAAATTGAATTGAAATGAATTGAATCATAATCAGATCAATTTTTTTATGTCTAAATCTAAAATCTTAGAATATTTAGTATATTGAAACTTGGATAATTGGTCAAAAATATTAATCTATGTCTTGGTAATCGAATTTGGTGAAAGATTGATTCGATAACTTAAGTGAGTCATTATAAAAGGAATAGAGAGAACTAGAGACTAAAGAAAAAAAAAGTGAGATTAAGTTTGTATGAGCGAACCTTGAGTCTAAATTTTTAGTTCATTAAAAAAAATAAGTGGGGGAAAGTTATTAGAAAATTTAATTTTTATTATAATTTTAAAATAATCATAAAAACTTTCAAAATTTTAGTAGGAGCAGTTGCCCCGTTGCTCCCACCCCTGCCTTCTCCCCTAGTTACCACCATCATCATGGTGGGTGGACGGGGGTAGTGGTTAGGCTGATGGAGGTGGTGATAGTGGTAATGGCAAAGTTAGTGGTGACAAAGGTGGCAGTGACAATTATATGATGGTGGGATGGTTGATGGTGTCGATGTGTGGTTTTGGTGATTGTGGGTGGCATTGGTCATGGTTATCGGGTGAGGATTGTTGTGGTGGTAGTGATGGTAGTTGATTGGTGGTGGTTCTCCCGGGGGGGGCAACAATGATGAGGTAGTAATTAATGACAATAAAGGTGGTTAAGCAAAAAACTATCTCGTCAAATAAATTAGTAAAAACATGTTTAACTGTCAGTTTTTGCAAAAATGATCAGCTAGATTCGTTTTAGTATATAAATAATACATAGAGTGATTGCAAATCGTTACTTGATATGAAGAACACAATCCAAATTATTCTCCAGCAAACCCCTCCGGGCTTTTGGTCATAGTCCTGGCGATGCACATTGGTTAAATCAAAATTTTATGTAGTTAATTGAACTCGAACTTGATGCTTGCGGATTTAGTTGGTGCGTTTAAAATTGTTCGAGTCTTAGAAGATCTTTTTGCGGAGGTGATTTGTAACGTCCCGATTTTTTCCTTCTTTTCGGAGACGTTAATTGATATAAAAACACTCAAATAAAAATAATAGAGCATTAATTATCCCAATAAAATTTCATTTATCACAATCATCTTCCAATACAAATAAATCTGTCAATATAAATAAATCTTTCAATATGATTAAAACATCAATTACATCGATATCTCATCATCTTTAATACTCTGATTATCTCGTTCCGATCTTTTCTCTAAAATCAACCTGAAAATATTAAATAAAGCGGGGAAGTATACAATATGACGAGGAAAAATATGCTCAAGAACATTGAATACTAAATAATCGAGTATCACAAAGTATCTCAATCAACAGATATAAATGTCAAATTTGCATATCACACGTCATGCAAAATCTTAACACAGATCTGACACCTCACCAATCATCCCATCTCAACCCGATCTCACGGGTCTCTTAGCTGGCGATGCATCGACTATTAGCTACCACGACCCCGTCTCAATATTCTTCAAAACACGATCAATGAGATCAAAAACATGATCAATGAGATCAAAATATTCAATCAAAATTTTAAAATAACGATAGCACAAGTTGGAATACAAATCAGAGGATAATCAAAGAAATACCCTTTGCAAAGAGATTTAAGGATAGCATATTGCATATCACCTCATATCTCAAAATCATTATTTGAATTCGATAACTCTGATTTCCGTTTCGTTCTTCTTCCTTTCGGTTTGAACTAAAAACACCCACCAATATTTGTTTTCACTCTCCCTCTCGTCCTCCTTTGCTCTCGGCTTAACACCCACAAACACATATATTTTTCTTCCTTTGTTTTACTCTCCCTCTCGTCCTCCGGCTTAACACCTTAAAAATTTGGAATCTCACATGATTTCAAGTGAATTTATCCAAAACGTTAAAGGAGGCCTTTTAGCAAAGAGATCTATTGGAGGAGAGGAACATCTAACCATGATATTGTTTAAGGTATAAAAGTCAAATATTTGTAGATTGTCTAACTCATACGGAACATTATAATAAATATTGACGGTAATATAAGTGCAATAAGGTTCCGTTTTAAAATAAGGGTTTTGAGCCCTAGCTAGGCCGCTAGTGCTAAAGAAATAAAATAAAAACAGCTTCACTGGATAGTTGTTTAGGTGGGGTTGATACGTGTTGTTGATTTGTTTTTTTTTTAAAAATTAAGTCAAGAGTTGAACACAATCCCATGCCGTAAATGTCATGGCGTCCAAATGTCTGAACAAGTCAACCAAGCGAGTAAATATAGGGTGTAACTGTTTAATAATAAAAAAATAAGAGGGTAAGTGAATCCTATTTTTTGATATGTGATGGTTAGTATCTTAGACGGAAGAGTGATTTTTTGACAGAGCGGGTTCGTTCTTGCCTAATTGTTGAGTTATCAATGACCGGTTACACTCGATATTTACTCAAACAAAGAGGAAAGATGAAAACAAAAAGGTGATATTTTTGTTTTTGCGCGACGAAGTATCTTTGTTTCTTTTTTTTTGATTCAATGATCAGAGGTGTTCGAACTAATTTAAGTGTATTTTGATTAATTCCCTCCTCAGTCTGATCAATGATATACACATCACCTTAGACCCGTTCCACGGCTAAACTAACTTCGGATATGCTTGCCTTTATCATTGTGAATCAGTCTTGCCACTGAACTTGACACTATTTGGTAAACGACCAATATTATTTGAAACTATTTAGTTAACATAATTTTTCGATTCAATCTCTTGTTGTCGTTGGATTAATAATAAGTCTCAATATTGGGTGTATTTTATATTAAAAATTAATGACGACATTGAATTAAATACTAAGGTGGTGTTTAATTAAATAAAAAAATTAAGTATTAAAAATTGAATACTTAATTTTAAGTACTAAATACTAAATTTTTTAATTTAAAAACTATTTGTTATGTATAGAAATTTTAATGTTGAATTAAATCAAACTGTTTAATTAATACAATAAGTTGAAGTTTGAATTTTTTTTTTTTAATTTTGTCATTCCCCTCTTCCACCCCACCACCACCACTATCATCTCCACGAGAAAATATTCATTACAACGGTGATATCACGTGGTAAGGTGATGTGGTATCACCAACTAATAATAATAAAACAAATAAGTACATAGATCCCACAAAAATTAATAACTATCATGTCATGTAAACAAATAACTTTTCACCCTCCTGCCATGTAAGTCTAAGTGGGATTCACTTTTCTTATTTAAAATTTTATTATTAGTTAGTGATACCATATCATCAATTATAACATGGTACCACCGTTGTATTCAATATTTACTCCATCTCCACAAGTCCACAATTGCAGCCATCATCCTGTACCCATCAACACCATAGCCGCCATCTTATCCATAATCTCTTCCGCTATCCCACCAACACCACTTCCCCCTGTTGTCATTGTTGCCATCCACTCTACCTCCTGTGCTGCAGCCACCATCACTTGTTACCATCGACTTTGATACCATCGCCACCACCTTCTCTTCTCCACCACCACCACCATCACCACCATGGTGGGAGACGGGGGTAGTGGTCAGGCTGATGGCAGTGCTGGTTGTGTTAATGACAAACTTAGTGGTGACGATGGTGACAGTGACAATTATGTGGTGGCGGCGATTGGTTATATTGGTGATTGTGGGTGGCATTAATCATGATTATCTGGTGATGATGGTTGTGGTAGTATTGATGATAGCTGGTTGGTGGAGGTACTCGGGGGCAAGAATGATGAGATAGCAGTTAATGATGATAAATGTGGGTATAAGGGTGGGGCGGGTTTGGAGCTAGTGGTGGGTGGTGGAATGTTGGGTTGTAAGATGAATTCTAATCAAAATATTTGAAGGCAAATTGATCCATCATGAAAAGTTCATAAAATCCTTATTCACTAACAATTTAGCATTATTAACAATAGGTGGATAATGACTTACAATATTAATCTATTTTTAAGAGTTACTTTATTTTTTAAGTGATGAATTTTAGATATCAAACACACTTAATTGAAAACGTACATAATATTTTCAATTTTAAGTGCTAAATTGAGTTATAAATTAAATTCACGTAATTAATTAACATTATGTTTATGGCTACCTATATATTGTGATGGTGCTATTTAAATTCACATAACATGCAAACTTGCATTAAGTGTTGGAACTCAGCAAACACGCTTGTGAGATTGAAACACAATTTTGGTAAAGATCAACAATAATGTTATGTTAATGAGAAGACATAT
This sequence comes from Ilex asprella, assembly GCA_023539305.1. Classification (NCBI taxonomy): domain Eukaryota; kingdom Viridiplantae; phylum Streptophyta; class Magnoliopsida; order Aquifoliales; family Aquifoliaceae; genus Ilex; species Ilex asprella. Next base: position 8,602,821 of record CM042193.1, read on the forward strand.
ATAACTATGTATTAATGAAAAATTCAAGTGGTAACAGAGACGAATTATAACTTTAGACGTTTTTAGTTTGAATTTTGATAACCACTTAAGGTCAGACTATGAGAGATTTATCCCTCATGAATACTTTAGTTCTGCAGTAGATGACTTGCTTTTGACTGGATCGGGAAGGAGAATAGTCGAGGTACACAGAAACTGACCCGAACATCCCTAACCGTTGAACTAAAAAAAACCTATGTATTATAATGGTGCTATCCTCTCTGTTCAACGAAGTGTAAGCTTTTATCGGATTTTAAATATCGAATGCAAACTCCGGTAGAACCGTAGTAGAGAGCTACGTGACTTCCTCTCCCAATAGGTTGAGTTAGAGAAAGTTTAACTTGGCAAACTAAGAGAAGAATAAAAAACGAACAACCTAATGTACGAAATTTTTGTCGCTATAAAGTCTTAAGAGGGAGGATTAAGAGGTGTTTCTTGGAGATCATTGAGGGAGAGAGAGGGGTGTGAGAGCCTTGTTTGCTGCTCTTGGTAGATATGGTCTCATCTACTTACGGAAATATCCTGAACTGGAAAACAAGAAGCTTGTTTCTCAACAGATCAAATACCAGATCATTAGATTCCCATACGTATTCGGACATTGCATTATGCCAACTAAATGTTCAATAAAAGAACAACAATCCCCGGCGGGCGGACAGGCCCCAACCTCTCGGGAGTCTAAGGGGAATTTTTAAGTGAAATCCTTTCGATATTTTTAGCGTAATGGTATACCATACAACTATCGAAATATTAACATATATTTTTGTGAAGATATCAATTATGTTTTTGTATTCACAATATATTTTTTTGAATAGCTTATATAACGAATACTTTCAAAAAAAAAATTTTTTTGTAATATAGTAGATTGTAGATAAGATTATATTAATTTTTAAATTTTTGTAGAAGTAATTCCAACTAGTATAGTTAATAACATTCTATCATCTACTTGGAAAAGAATCCAATCCTATTTTGTAGTTCAATGTTTCAATCAGAGATTAGTTTTTGTTTATAGGACTTCTTCAAAGAGTATTAATATTTGAAAAATAAATCTAAATCATCATATAGGAATATACCTCATGTTTTTGGAATTTTTTAAGATAAAAATAATAGTTTTTTGGAAACTATCAAACTAAATAAAAACCCAAAACTACTTTATTTTATTAAAATTGCTTCAATTTTCTCTGAATTGAACTTGACTATGTAAATTGTTCACGTTTGCTCTAAAAAGGAATGGGCCATATGAAAATAGAATATTACAAATTGAAAACATGATTAAATTTTAAATCAGACATTTAGGTTGCATTTAGTGTAACTTCTTAAAGTAAAAGTCGATTTCGTAAATGAACTTTATAAGATAAACTTTCTGAGATGGACTTCCAAGAAATTCAACGGTTGGGTAAATGTATATTTTAAAAGCGCTTCTAAATCAAAAAGTACATGTCAAGATCTCGTTAAGTACAAAAGTAACCTACTTTACAATGCAAACCCTTAATCTTGATATTAACCTAAATTTATTTATCATATTTTACTAAAAATTTGCAAAAAAAATAAATTGTAAAACCGTAACAACAAATTAAAAATGATTAATCAAAATAACTTGAGAATCCAATCATGGCTGTCATATCAATTGGTAATGGCTCACGGGGGAATTTCCCAGTGCGAAGTTTTTCATTGAAATATGATTTCGATACCAAACTCCATTTTTTCGGTATTATATTAAAATATAATTTTTGCATTTAAGTTATTAGTAAGTAAAGTTTAATATATATCACTTTGTGAAATTAAAAACATATAAGTTAAAAATTTTATTTTTAATACTGATAGTGCTTGAAATCAATTGACCCAATTACTGAACGATCTGGAGTGTGACCTAGAGGGAATGAAAATGAGTCTATGAGATGAAAAAACATGTTGTGTGTAGCAGGCGAAACAAAGACAATAATATGAGTGGTGCACCTAGTCCAAAGACTAATGTTATATTTACGGTAATGAAGATTCTTACTCTTTGAGAATTATAATACTTAGAGAAGAAGATTTCTATTACAAGAGGTTTGGCTAGAAGCTCTTTACATAGTGTTTCCTAGGTTCTTACTGTAGGAAGATCTCTCTTTCATATATCTTTATACAATGACATTGTTTGCTATTTATACATCCTATCGTTAGGGTTTCGCGGTGGCTCATTTCCTGCTGATTTTGTGATCCCTTACTTGTTTGTTGAATAGTTGGGTTTGCCATCCTTAATGCTTTCCTGCACCTACTACGTCGTGAACGAAATACGTGAGTCATCTCTATTAGCGGTGGATATTCATTCGTTAAGATTGTCAGGTACTGTCCCCTTGTCTCATGCCCACGTGTCGCAATACGATCATTTGTGAATTGCTTGGTGCTAAGCTTCCAACTCCCGAGCGGGTATTAGTACTGAGCTTGTTTATGCCGAATTGACATCTATCCTGAGTTGAATTATTGTGGGCTTCTATAGAGTTAGGCTAGGTTCTAGCTCAGGCCCAGTGAACGCTATCTAAGGCACTTGGATCGTCTCGTGTGAGCCCAAAAAAGTTTTGGACTTCGTAAAGGACCCAGACTTAAATCCATCATCATCGGATACCATAGCACAATCTTTTCCTTACGTGAAAAAGAAAACCAGGCAATGAACATATATATTAATCATGGTGGATTGCGAAACTTAGAGTCTTCTCCTTCATCAATAAAGCCTCACACATATAATAATATTCAAGATAAGTTTACGGTACCAAAAAAAAGTATAGATGTTATATCAAAGTTAATTGAAAGCTATAAAATTTGATTTGATTAATTTTTAGTTTACATAAGAAAATTTTACACTAAGACAAATTTTTTTTCAGTATCGCAATCTGACCCTAATAATTTAAGCTTCTTGACAACCCAGATGAAAAGTTTTTTTTGCCTCTCCCTAACCCAGATGGAATTTTCTGTGTCTTCTTGGTGTCAGTATTTATAGATTGTGGGTATGTAAATTGTTTGTATTATTGGGTCAAAATAGAGAATGGCTTAAAAAATAGAGGTTAATATTGGGATTTCATCTTAATACATTAATGATGAAAACCCAAATCGCGAGAAGTGATAAAAGGCTAGTTTTAAGAAGTGTCTCTACAAGGCTTCTGCAGATGGGCATTTGGGAGGTGTACTTTTTTAAAAATCAACTTTTTTTGGTGCACCAAACATACTGCAGAGTCGGAGAAGTGCTTGCATCCATGGGAAGCCCATTTGGGTCGCTCGCAAAACAGGCCCCTGATAAGTCCAAATGCCTCAAAGTACTTCAAGTGTGAAAACCCTAGGGCCGGCCTTCCCCCCACCCCCTCTCTCACCATGACAGTTGTAATTGGTGCGCCATTCATTAAGCGTTGCTATGACGTGAGTATATATATACAAGGGATAACTCGTGCCTGAAGACATGATATAACTTAAGTGAGAAGTGATGGATTTTAGGGGGAGGGAATTCAATGTGAATGACTTTGAGAGTGATCTTGGTGGCCATTGAATAAGTGTATTTGAGACTGTTAGATGAGCTTATTGAAGCATGCCTTATTTTATATTATATATATACATACTAGTTAGTACTCGTGTCTAAAGATACCAAGTAATAAACAAAATTATCAATCATAAACATTTATATTCACACCCAAAATCAAATCACAAAAATAGAGGAGAGATAAAATAATTTAAGCACCGATTATAGTGGGAGTAAGCGGTGATAGTGATGGCAGGCGACAGTGGTGGTGGTGGGAGACAGTGATGATTATGGTGGACGGCGAAGACCGTGGTGGTGATGGTAGTTGTGGATGACAACGATGATGGTGATAGTAGGTTTTGGATGACGATGGTGATAATGACAACCATGAGTGACGGTAGTGGTAGTGGTGGCAATGAGCGACATTAATGATAGTTGGCAGTTGTGGTGGTGGGGTGACGATGATGATGGGCAATGAAAATGGTGGCAATTGTGAGTGCTGGTGGACGACGACAGATGCTTGTGGGCAACGGTGGTAGTGGGTGGTGGTGGTAGGTGTGGTGGGGATGAGTGACAGTGGGTGGTGACAATGGTTGACGATGACGGGTGGTGGTGGGTTGTGGTAGTGGGTGGTGGTGGGCAATGATGGTGATGGTGTGGTGGTGATGGTGGTGGGATGATGGTAGTAGTGATAATAAATATAAGAATGAGATGATGATCATAATAGGTGGTGGCAGTGGTATAACAATTAATAGTGGGTAACAACGTTGGTGATAGTGGTGGATGATGACGAGGGAAGTGATTGTGACAGAGGTGGTGGTGGGGTGACGACAGTGTATGTGGTGGTGGGGTAGTGACAGTGGTGGTGACATTGGTGGTAATGGCGACGACGATAGTGGTAGCGGCGACAGTGGTAGTGGTGAAGTGATTTTAAAGTAGGAGTTTTTTTTTTTTTTTAACTTTTCCTTACTTATTGAAGTAGTAAAATTACTTTTGACTTATTTGAAAGTAATTAAAAAAGTTAATAATACTTTTGGTCCATAAAATATGTATTTTTTATCAGTTTAGTTCTTAATGTATCAATTTTGTCAATTTGGTTACTGAAATATTCAATTCGTGTCAATCTGGTCCTCATATAGACGAACGGTTAAGTTTTTTTACGAAAGTGGTCACATGTCATTTTTTAAAATGGTATCATGTGGTCAATATGTGATCATTCCGTCAAAAATTTAACGGTCCATCTATGTGGGGACCAAAATGTCACTAATTGAATATTTTAGGGATTAAATTGATAAAATTGATACATTGAGGATTAAATTGACGAAAAATGTATACTTTAGAGATCAAAAATACTATTAACCCTAATTTAAAATAAGTTGTTATAAACACTATTTTTTTAAAAGTGTTTATGAGAAGTCATAAGTTCAAGAAAAAATCACCCTAAACAAACTATTAGAGGGCCTATTTTTCTTATTAAATTTGGAGGGTTAATATTAACTACCGGATTAACTTTAAAATAAAATTTAAAACAGTCTCAACCGTGAAAAATAAAAATTATTTTTTGTGTTGTATTTTATTATATATAGAGATATTGGTACATTATAAATTATATACATGTGGTTTGATCCAATAAAAAAAATGCATATTTTTACTTCAACTTCTATGCATAGAGCAATGCTATTATTAAGGTATAATTTGAGTAATAAATGATTGTGGCTATTGAATTATCAAGTGAGTTACAACATTAAATGAAGTACACTATCAGTCTAATGATCATAGTGCATTAACATTATGTAGTTGTGGAATGAACTAAAACTGTTAAAAATTTTAGAAAAATTAACGATCAAAAGGCAAAAGTGATTATTTTGGAAAAAAAAAAAGTAATGTCGAAAAATGACTTTTATAACCTTACACATGTATATATCTCTATCCAGAAAAAAAAAATCATCTCAATTAATCTCTTTTCTTCAATAGAATGTAACTTATCTGACTCAGTTATTTCGGCATAGGGAAGAATAAATAAGTTACATTTTCAAGACTGGAAATGAGGAAGGGGAATGCACAAGCACTGAAATTAGCAAACCTTTATTCAAGTACACTTCATATTACAGTAGCATAACCAGAAATTAATATACTTGTGTGAAAAGGCCACTGATGACTCATGGCAGTTTCACAGAATCATATTACAATGCAAACACATCATACCTTTAAAGATCTTCATTCTACTTATCAATGCCTTAAAACTATTTATTAAAACGACAATTTTCTCTCCTTCATAGTGACTTAATTGTATCCACTGCGTCCTGTTGTATTGTATTCAGCTCCAAGAAGTCTCCTTCCTGCAAAATTCAAGTGATGTTGAGTCAATCACATATTCAAGTTTCATACTTAGGATTGTTAGCTTCTTGCATTTGTAAAAAGTGTATAAATATTTTGGTTATTTTTTCTATAACAATCTTTTAGAGCAGTTAGTATCAGAGGAGGAGATCATATATTCGAATCTTGTTGCCACATCGATAACCCTAATATTTACAGTTTATTATTCAAAGAAAAAAACTTGATTCTGATATGATAAATCTATTTAACAAGTATCGTAAAAAGAAAATGACGGATAACTAGTATCGTAAAAGGAAAATGACAGATTTTTTCCTTCTCTACGCACCAAGTTGAACCTCTGGTATTGCACCATGAAGTGCAGCAGTAGCCACTTCAGAGGACATGAGCATAATGATTGCAATGAAAATGGCTATCACCATGACTTGGACAGTCCTAAGGGATGCTGTTTTTGCCATTTCAGCTTCTGAGAAAGGTAGTTTTCGCTAAGAATGAAATCTTTGGCTTTGAAGCAGAAATGAGGATGAAGGGTTTTGTGGTTTAAGCCAGGTATTTATAGCCAAGGATGAGGACAGTATTGTACACAGAATCAGATTGGCACAGGACTTCGGATGGGTGCATTGAATCAC
>CM042193.1:8662498-8672590 GCA_023539305.1 Ilex asprella
TATCCAACACATAAAAAAAAGGCCTCAAATTTAAGCTAAAAAAATATAATTTATGAAAATTAGATAATAGACAATTAATCATCCAATTTATTTTAATAGTAATAAATCATTATTTATTTAAAAATAGGTAAGAATGAAAGAACAAAGGTAATAAAAAAGTAGTCAAACAATTGTGTTATATCAAAATTGACTCAACATATACTAGTTTCATTTATAATATTATATATTCAGTTTGGAATTGTATATAGATCATGTTCACGGCAGCAAAACACATATTGAGACCTAAAGCGATAAATTTGAATAAGGCCTTTTGATTTTTTTAATAACAACGTTATTTAAAAAAAAATCGTTAGTTCAAACACACATTCTTAATCAAATTATTGTATTCATAAATTTTGCTATCATATCTTATCAATTATTAATATATCTTTTTGTTTGATACCCATAACAAATTTATCAAAAGATTTTTTGAGGTACAATTAGTTTTTAGATTTTTCTTATTTTTAAGTTTTTATATTTGGATGGTTGTGTATAATATATAATCAAAATAAATACATATGATGAAAAAATATCTATGATTAAAAAACTATAGCCTAAAAAATATGAAACAATAAAAATTTTTATCACTGTTATTTTAAAAAATTAAAATTTGATATTTTAATTCTCTCTTGATTAAAGTTAGACTCACTCTTGCCGCCAAAATTGAGTGGACTATTTTTAAGTAAGTTTGAAAATATGAATTTTTGAAGCACAATGATAAGGAGAGAGATATGAACTTTAAATTTTGTGAGCTGATTTAAAGATGGGTCTAGACCATTGAACATCAAATTTTCTTAATGGGCATAAGCTTTAAAAGTTTTTTTTGATAGTGACTCAGAATATTATGGGTTTTGAGTTTAGGCCTCAATTATATCATAGACATATGAAATATAAGAGCTCTTTTGTAATCGGGGCCTAAAACCCACTTTTTTTTACTCCCTATTAGGTCAGCCATGGTCATGCTTAGTAGATTTGTATGGTGTTTAGCCGAGTTCATGTCTTTTCATTTATTTAAAAGAACTAACAAGTCCACTCATTTATCACCCAAAACTGGTAAGATTAAGCTTAAGCTCGTTGATTTCATACCAATTTTTAATTGGATTCGTACTCTGTACTTAAAATTGCCTAACCTAGTTTAGAGGCCCTAAAATTTTGTTAAGCTATTCTAATTTTTTTTAGGGGCCCCAAATATTTGTATCAATTCAGGGACCCTAGGCGGTGGCCTTAATCTAGTACATTGCATTGTCTTTTAATTGGTAACCAATATTCTATTTCCTGTCCCTAAAACAAAAAATTTTGCTGTGGAGGTATGGAGCAACTGAAGTTAGAAATAAACCAAGAAAAACACATTTTATTACCAATATGCAATGGAACAATTACATTACAGCATTAAGAAATAATTTATTCCATCCTAAGGGAATTTATTTATTTATTGAGCATTAATCCCTTAGGGCCAGATTATATGTTATATGTTGCCCCCAGGCTAAAAGGTACAGATTACATCCATTCAAGAGTGAACTTGTTCATCTTTGTTCTCCAACTCCAACCACAAGGCTACCCTGTATTCTTCAAGAAAGGGCAGCTTGAAGAAATCTCAGTTTTTGAATCATCAGAGCTTGTTATTCCCTTCATGAGACCTCCAAGTAGTTCTCCACGATCATAAAAAAACTCCACCTTCACGATCCTCGAATGCTCATCTAACTGTGTCACACAATATAGAGTGCATTGTACTATCAAACGTGTCATGTCCAAGTCACAGTCAAAACAATCAAATGAATATAGAAGAAGAAAAAGAGTTTTCGATAGACAATACCTCGAAAATGGCAATTCCAAAAAATTCTACCCTTTCTCCGGTAGGGGCATGTCCTTTAAAAGGACCCTCCATGTAACCCCAGTGCCTAAACTTGTACACAATCACCGGTGGGCCAGAATAGACTCGGAGAATCTCCAGAGCAAATCCACGGGGAAACGTGGTCGTGAAGGCCCTGTGGGATGAATCCCCTGTTTCCTCATCTGGGTTGTAGAACCTCAAGTTCTCCGGCAATGATGTTTGCAGGAAAGCGTTGTAGCCTCCCCCAATCTTACCAATTTCTTCCAGTGTCAAAGCTTTTTTTCCTGGGAAATATAATCCAGGTTAAATTACTTACAAACAAAACCAGTTTTTGGTACTAGAAAATCACATCCTCCTGTGGAGAGAGACTCATGCGCTAGGCCGCAAAAAGAATTAGCAGAGAAAGATTTTCTTCTTTTGTCCTTACCATTAGTACTAAATCTAAACTTCTCTGGATCACATGTTTTATATTCATCAGGATTTGCCTTGTGGAACATTTCCATCTCCCATGTCTTCACAAGGTTCTGCACTTTCTCCTCTAGTGAACCTTTTGGCCATATCTATAATGCACATAGCAGTAGGTTAAATAGACCAAATTGATATATAAGAATATCATACAACATCAATGTAAAAATATAACTAACACAACCCTCATTGATTGATTCATTAGCCGTGCAATAGAAGAGGATGTTTTGAATTCCAAGCCGATCGAATAAAACCCGACAAGTTTAATTAATACAAGTGGTTTATGGGTGATTCTATGCACCCGAAATTTGATAATCAAAAATCGAAAAATGTGGTTGAAACTATTTTTCTCACAAGCTTCAAAATGTTTTGTATGATAGATTGATCTGATATTTTTATGAACTTAGAACACAAAAGCGTAGAGAGAGAGAGAGAGAGTGGTATTGAATACGTTAGTTCTGCCTTCTTCGAAGAGCTTGTTGACGACATCATAGTTAGGAGGAGCACCAAACCTCCAATGGGTGTTCTTCACCTCCTCCTCTGTCGGGTAGGATCTATAATTGTCTTTCTCTGCGCCTGTAGATGCCATGGTCTATCAAAACAAGTGCATAAACGTCTCTACCTGTAATTTTTGAACCGAATTGTCCCTGTATATAAGCACAATGATTTGGATGTTCTTTTTTGAATTCGATTTGAATATTCTTTATTAGTTTCCAATTGGTAACCACGTCTACCTAATACTTGTTACCTACTAAATAACAAATTAAGCAATTTTCTTAGCCTTAATCTATTGAAAGGACGGCCAGCGCGATAAGCCTAGTCTAAAGGATCTCCACGAGTCTGGGATAATTTTTTGGAAAAATTACCATTAAGTTTTGAGAGTCAATTCAAATGTCATAGTACGTTAACTCAAAAAATTAGGTCTCAATTGCAGCATTGCTCTAAATTTTTGGGACCCTTTATTGAATGAGCAATGCTATCTGTATCCAATTTACTTATCTAATTTATTGGTCTAATCATTCAAAACTATTCAATTGACAAAGGGTTTCAATATTTGTTGACACCCACAACCAATTCAATGATTATAATGGATTAAGTCGATAAATTATATCAATAAATTAAGTCCAAATAACATTATTGTTATTAAATTTGATTGAATAGGAGACATGCGGTTCTTTGGATGTCTTATCCCCGCATGATTTAGAAAAAAAAAAATTCACTACGTTAGTATTGTCTTATGATATCATATAGTCATTAGAACTAGACCAGACATCAAACCAGCAAAGAAATTAAGTCAACGATTCACTGATTCAACTCTTGAGCCATTTGGTCGAATTGATAATATAATAAAAAAATTATATGATATAATAATTTAACTAATTGTGTGTGTGATTACTTGGCGCTTGGTCAAAAGTCTGACCCTTTCAACAATTTATGGTGCATGTACCAGGTATTTATTGTCTATCTTTCTCCCTTATAGTGTCCCTTTGGGTGGGGCTACTCCTTAAATCTTCGTTCCCACCTTGTACCCATTCGATACACTGTGGGCTCTTAAATCAGTTATTTTTATAAAATGTGTGGTGTGCGAAGATGTTAGCTCATTTGAAATGAATTTTTTGAGATACAATTTGAGAAGCTTAAAATTACTCTTTTATTTTTTTATTGAGAGAATTGTTGTCTTTATCCTAGCTTCTGGACATAGGCTTTGGACCATGCTCATCTATTTAGTTTTACTATCTTTGGGTGGTTTGTTTTTGACAAGAGCAAGTCCAAAATGTGAATATTTTTATGAAATATCATGAAATAATGACAAACACTCACATCCATATCCGACACACATCAACATGAACTGGTCAATCATTTCACCATCTCTTTGATGGTCTTACGCTAGGCTATACATTATTTAGAGGGGAGAGATTAGACTAATAATTCAGGATTATATGGTCAATGAAGGAAGTGACATAGAAAATCAAGTGGGACCAGATTCCTTTTATTTTTTTTTCCCCTCCTTTCCTTCAACCCTCCTTTCTTCTTGGCGGCTCCTATTGATCTGCAACTACCACCCCATTCCAAATTAGAGAAAAAACAATGTCTAGCAGCCCCTCACAAGTTTAAATTTTGGACTGCTATGTCATGACTTGTATTCAAAAGTCTTTAGATGGAGGATTGGCACAAGCTTGTATTGGATACAAACTCTGAAAAGTAGTATTCACGTGGAAGAAGACTTTTCAAAGTTTGGGAATACTACAATATCATTTTAAAATACTAACTGGAGGGACTCATGATGGATTCAGCAGCCCCCGAGGCGACACGTGGATTGGGGCTAGTAGTGGAGAGCCGAGGCATAAGGCCGAGGACATTAACGTAGCCGAGCAGATAAGCCGAGGACGGATATTTCGCGGAGCCGAGTACAGCCTCTGACGTGCAATAAATGCGATTTGACCCAGCATTTATGGCGATGTAAGTGACTAAGACAGGACATTTAATGAGCCACTGTACCTACCACGACTCAGACTGACAATCTAGAATGGGCGCATTAATGACTAGAAGTTCAGGCACATGCCTATAAATAATAGCCTTCAAGACGCCGACTTCTATGAAATAGGCGTCTGACGCCGTTCATAGGTACTCGACTGCTCGGCGTGGCCCCGAGGTCGGATCCGAGGCGCCGAGCATTGATGAGATGGGAATGCAAGTGGGAAATCAATCATTACGCTTGGACAAGTCTGGAGAGCATTAACTACTGGGAGGACTTCTGTGTCAGAGCAATCATTTCAAGCCCAGGTATAAATACCCTTCAGAAAAATGAACAAAGGTACGCAAAATCAGACCCAAAAATAAGAGAATTAGAGTTTCATCCTCCTTCACTTGCTGACTTAAGCTTTGGAGGGGATAAGCCGGGCAGACGCCTGGCTCCCTTTTCCTAACCTTTTCTATTTCAAGGTTCATCAGCCACGCGATCACTGTCTCGAGACAATTGCAGGATCAATCCCGTGCACTAACAATATCATTTTAATACTAATTGGAAAAGAGCTTTTGGCCCAAACTCTTCTGGTGCAAAGCTTTAAAAGAAATATTTCTTTTGTCCACAAGCTACGTGAAGTGAAGGAAAAGCTTTGGTCTGACGAGACCACAAAATATTCGATATGAGATTTTGACACATCATTTGATATATAAAATTTAATAAATAAATTTGGACATTATAATTTTATCCTGTTAGCCGACAGTAGAGATTTTCATTAATCATTAATTGCCGTGTGAAAATGTTATATTTTTATATATAAAAAAAAATAACTCCAATTTATATTCCGTTAATGGGTAAGAGAGGAATAGTCTAATTTGAATCGAATTTGAACTCCTCAATCAGTTTTGATCCAAAAAAAAAAAAAAAACTCCTCAATCAGTGACCTGCCTGATATATTTTATATCTATCCCATCTTACCAAATATAAATCTATATCTATATCTATATCTATACTACTTATAAATATGAGCATCTGCAAAAAAAATTTAATTTCTTATTTCACCTCTAATTATTACACTAAAGATAATTATGCCTACAAAATATTAGTCAAATAAACTTTATCTCTATGACTTCAAAAATTTTTACTGGATAAACTTTATCACTAATATTCTAAACTTTTTGCTAGATAAATTTTATCACTATATATTAGTTATATTAAATTTATCTCTATAACTTCCAAAATTTTTATTAGATAAATTTTATCACTATAACTTGTTAGCACATTTTTCTTTTCCATTCAATTCGACAAATTCAACTAGAAATCTAATATGATGTGAAAAAAAAATTGCTATTTTTGTTAGATAAATTGTATTACTATATATTAGCTAGATAAAATTTATCTCTATAACTTTCAAAATTTTTACTAGATAAACTTTATCACTATGACTTGTCAGTACATACTTATTTTCCATTTAATTCGAAAAATTCAACTAGAAATCTAATATGATATGAAAAAAAATTGTTATTTTTTAGGTGATAAACACAACCGTCGAAAATTTATTATTCATTATTATATAACAAAATATTATAAGAGTAAAAAACTAAACCCATATATTTTGTTTTTCTTTCATACCTATTAGACTTCCAAAATATTTTGAATAATTATATAAGTTTGAAGATAGACATATATCTCTCTAGTAACTTCATTAAAATATTTGGTCTTCTATCTCCAAAATAATTTTTTTCTTCAAAATTTTTTAAAATTAGTAGTTTTGCATCTCTATCCTCTTGAAGTTAAGTATATTGTGGCTATGAAAAATGGTGGATTGACGGTGCTTAGTGTTGTCAACCTTGTGAGTGTTTTTTTTCTCTATTAGGACATGCATATTGTTAGTATAGTATTTTCTTTACTTTGTTTTTCATCTATTTGGCTATGGCTATTGCATAAATGCTCTATTTACCTTACAACAGTTTTTGTAATTGGAACTAAAATTAATTTGTGTTCAATTGAATTAGTGTTCCCATCAAAGTGAAAATGAACGCCCAAAAAAAAATATTTTTCATAGAATAAAGAGTTTAATCTGTTAAACTAATCTTCTAATATTTAATTGTTTATTATTAGTAGGCTTTTAGTGTTTTAGGAATTATTATATTATGAGTAGAATTAGTTTTGTTACCGGACTTTTTAAATTTATATGGTGGTGAAATAGTTTTAGATTAGTAAATTGTATTTATGAGTTTTCTTGATCTTATGTTATAATCCCAGAAATTCTTATTGGATTCAAGAAGTCATTAAATGCATTTATTGACAGTCTTTTGTTTCATCAACTTCATATACTTCGTATTTTTAAAAAATATAATCAAAATTTTATGATCTAAATTTTTTCACGTGCAACTCACGTGAACATTACTAGTTAATCTAAAAGACGTGATCTAGCAGAACATAAAAAAGGCAACATGTGCAAATTCTAGGTTGAAGAATTATTATTATTTTTTTATTATTATTATGAAACTTATTGGTCAAGCCATTCGTATCTTGTCCATTAAATGTTTTGAGAAGCAATAGGAGCAACAATCAAAGTTGAGCTGTAATGGGCTTATTAACTAGACTAATGCTACAAATTAATAAAATTGTAACTTAAATATATATTATCCGTTGGATGATTGAGTCTCGTTAATTTTTTTAGTGGGAGCCACTCATCCGAGGGATGATAAGTTTGTGAGTTTTATTTGAATTATGTAATATTTTTCAAAAATAGTCTTTCCCTAATCATTTGGGCACGGATTCAGAACTTTAACTCGAGGGGGCCAATAGCGTAATTATAAATTTTTATGGGTTAATTATTAATATTAAATATTTCATTGCATAAGACCTAAGAAAATAAATTTTTATACCATACACAACAATGTTCTCTTTTTTAACAAAATTGAGAAAATTAATCCAAACTCGTCAAATTATTTAGGTTTTAAAATTATTTCAGATCAATTTGAAAAAAGTTCATAATTTATGCTTGATTTATTTCAGTCATTATTAGATCATTAGAATACAGTTAAATTTCATTATGTCTCTAGAAGAGTGAAAATCTAAATAAAATGAGATAGAGAGTGAATAGATTTGATAAAAATATTTTATTACATAAGATTTTGGGCCTCATAAAGGTAAGGTTTGGATAAATATATTTCAAAATTATGCAATTAATCGATTATTTCTTTGAACACATTACATTGTTGATTTATTAGTTATTCAAATCGGTGACATTTTGCACAAGTTGTTGAATTTTGATTTTCCACAAATTGTCAATGGGACTATTTGAATGATTGTTCGTGAAATCCCTTTGAATCCACATGGTAAAAAGGAATCAAAATCACAATTTAAGGATTTAAATTAAAAATTTGACAACTTGAGGATCTGTCAAAGTAAATTAAAGAAATTTCATATTAATACATCTTTGTAAAAAATTTAACAGTATGAAAGATAATTTCAAAAACTTGAGGGGGCCATGACCCTCCTTGGCCAAATCATAGCTCCGTCACTGCTAATCACATAGACCGAGAGTGTAGGCGGGTGAGAGACCGAGAGTGGAAGCGGAAGAGAGGCTGCATTTTATCAAAATTATTTTTTATATATATTTAAATATTACATGATAAGTTTATGATAAAATATTATCAACAATCTAAACGTTGTCTGTTTGAGGAACTATATAAAAACATATTCAATACTTTAAAAGTCACAGTGATGCAATTGAAACATTAAGAACTAAAGTGAGACAAACTTCATACTTTGAGAATCTCTAATGCAATTAACCTAAAATTTATGACCTAATATTTAATAACCAAGAGGGGGATATTTTAACCTTTAATAAGGGTGTTGCTCTTACAAATGGTAACACACTTTTGATAATCAAAAAAGAAAAAGAAGTTGTTATAAAATTTGGTTGTAAATATGACTTATTTTTTAAAAAAGTATAGAGACAAGAGTTTGGTGTTGATCTAATGGTTCTAATGAAATTATATCATTAAGTCAACAAATTAGTTCAAATTTTTAAGTCCAAATAACATTACAAATTTTTATAATGGGTTCATATGATTGTTGATTTTGATAAATTCAATACTAAACAGCGTAATGATCCAACTTATGAAGAACTAGGGATAACTGTGCCTGAAGGCACAGTGCAATGTAAACCAACCGATTAATTTGGAGAAGTGAGAGTGAAGATCTATTATAACAGTGGCGGAACAAAAATATGATATAGGGTAGACACACTTTAAGTATAATAGATAAAAATAATGTAATATATTTTTATATCGAATTTGATACTTAAAAATTTATTAAACATAAAAGGGGTTTATTTGAAAAAAATTAATATTATAACATCTATACATTAAGAATCAATTATATAATTTATTTGACACAAATAGAAATAATATTCTATAATTTTTAATCTCCTTACAAATTTCACATTTTAGTCATTTTTTGCTATATATTTCATAATTTTTTAACCAAATGAGATTTCAACAAATCATACTAATAATCGAAGGAATCAATTTTAATTTTCTAATTTTAAGAGATTTGGTATGGACTTTTTGATTTTATTTTTTTGTTCTAATACCAAACTTGTTTGACTCATTCAATTTTCTTTGCACCAATGCTATTGAGAAATAATTTAGAGATTTAATGTATTGTGACAATTAGATTGATAGTGTTGGAATTTGTTTTTAAGTATAATAGATAAAACTCATTTTTTAAAAAAATCTTAAAGTGATGAGATTTTTTTAATTAAAATACTATCATTGTGTCTTGTACAAATTCAAAATGTTATACTATAGAGACGATATTAATGATAAATTTGACCAATTTAATTATTATGTCAGAAAAATTTTATGTTTCAAGATCAGTCGTAATCGTTGACCTATTGGAAGGGAAAATATTAAGGAAAAAAATTATAATTTCTTGATCATTGGATAAATGAATTTGATATTGTAGGATGTGTTCCAAGATAAGTCATAATCGTTGATTTTTTAGGAAAAAATATTAAGGACAAAAATTATAATTTCTTGACCAATGATAAATGAATTTGAAACCGTAAAATTGATTTATTGAAGCCGTCTTGTTTTATATTACAAACTGACTTAAAAACATATTAATTTATATACATGTAATTAAAATCGAGTTAAATCTGATAAAAACTAAAAATTTAATTTATCAAAGAGCATATCGCCAAAATATTTTATATCAAAAAATTATTTATAAATATCATTTATAAAATATTTTTATTTTTTAATTAGTACAAGCT
>CM042193.1:8677590-8687662 GCA_023539305.1 Ilex asprella
AATTAATTAAATAAATAAAATTAAAATTAATTATATTCAATATAAATTTGTTAATCAACGCCCTTATTTTCTTTTCATCATAAATTGATGAGTTTTTTTTATTCTCATTGTGTCTTATACAAATTCAAAATGTTACACTACATAGATGATATTAATGACAAATTTGATCAATTTAATTATTATGTTAGAGAAAATCATGTATTCCAAGATCAATAGTAATTGTTGACCTGTTGGGAGGAAAAATTTATAATTTCTTAACCGTTGGATGAATGAATTTGAAACCGTAGGATGCATTTTAAAATCAGTCGTAATCGTTGACTTTTTGGAAGCAGAAATATTAAGGAAAAAAAATATAATTTCTTGACCGTTGGATGAATGAATTTGAGACCATAAGATGTGTTAGAAGTTCAGCTGCAATTGTTGATTTTTTTTAAAGGAAAATATTAAAGAAAAAAATTATAAATTTTTGACCGTTGGATGAATGAATTTGAGACCGTAGGATCGGCTTGTTGAAGTATTTGATGAATGAAGGTCGTTGGATGTTGAAGTCTAGATTGACTTGAGACCGTTGGACGTTGAAGCCTAAATTGATTTGAGGCCTTTGGATGTTGAAGTCCCCGCTCTATTTTATTATATAGCTATTAAATAAATAAAATTAAAATTAATTATATTCGATATAAATTTGTTAAGCAACGCCCTTATTTTTTTTTTCATCATAAATTGATGAGTTTTTTTTTAATCTCATTGTGTCTTATACAAATTCAAAATGTTACACTACATAGATGATATTAATGACAAATTTGATCAATTTTATTATTATGTTAGAGAAAATCATGTATTTCAATATTAACAGTAATTGTTGACCTGTTGGGAGGAAAAAATTATAATTTCTTAACTGTTGGATGAATGAATTTGAAACCGTAGGATGTATTTCAAGATCAGTCGTAATCGTTGACTTTTTGGAAGAAGAAATATTAAGGAAAAAAATTATAATTTCTTGACCGTTGGATGAATGAATTTGAAACCATAGGATGTGTTAGAAGTTCAGCTGCAATTGTTGACTTTTTTTAAGGAAAAATATTAAAGAAAAAAATTATAATTTTTTGACCGTTGGATAAATAAATTTGAGACCGTAGGATCGGCTTGTTGAAGTCTTTGATGAATGAAGGTCGTTGGATGTTGAAGCCTAGATTGACTTGAGACCGTTGAATATTGACGCCTAGATTGATTTGAGGCCTTTGGAAGTTGGAGTCTCCGCTTTGTTTTATTATATAGATAAATAACTATTTTACCCCTTAATCAATTTGTATATATAGAGTATATAAGATATATGAGGATATAAAAATCATTTGTATGTTAAACTCCTTAACTCCTGTATGAAACCCACCTCTCCCTTGAGTTTCATGAAACTCAAGTATGTGGGTTTCATGACCGGGTCGTGATCAGACCAGGATTCAAATCCTATTCATATTTCATGATTGTCAAACAAGAGTTTAAAAGGGTTTTTATCCTAACGTATGTTCACAAACCCCTCCAAACCCCCATATCAAACAAGCCCTAGGGTTTTGATTTTTGAGTGGTTTTCTACCTTTAACAACGATCCAAACATACCTTTAGTGTTTGGTACTAAATTACTGATTAGGAAATTTTCTTAGCCTTAATCTATGGAACGGACAGCTTAGATCGATAGGCTTAGTTTATGAAAAAAATATGGAGTGTAATCATTACATCATGTCAATATGTCACATGATGTAACGATCTATTAATAAGTAAACAAATCAACAAATATGCCGCGTTAAAATTCATAACTACTCAATCATGCTTTACATAATTACCTTCATGATAATAAGTTGACCAAATTTTATTTTTTTTATTGGATAATTTCACCCAACATTTACTCCTAGTATAGAAGCCCGCCACAACTCTGGGGCAATGTACTCAAAATAAATTTTTGGGTAAATTTCACTGACACCCTTTATATATAAGTATAATTTCAAAAACGCTCTTTGTATGTTTGGAAATATCACTGACACCCCCTTGTCAATATTTGTCGCGTAACCGAGCAATGGAAAGTGGATAGAAAATTACTTTTTACAAAATTACCCTTGATAGCTCACATCATTTTATTTCGGTAAAAATCGTACTTGGTCCCTCAACATTGTCTTTAGTTTTAATTTAGTTCTTGGACTTCTAATTATTACAATTTAGTCCCTCAACAATCAACTTTATGTTAATTAAGTCATTTTGTTCGCTTCTACTATTAGATCAACCCAGAAATATATTGAATTGAGCTACTCTCCAATTGATCTAACTGTGAAAATTGATGAAAAGATTTAATTAAAATAAAATTGATAACTAAAGAATTAAATTTAAATAATTAAATGTTCAAGGAACAAATTAAGACAGAAAATAAAATTCAGGGATCAACTATGATAGAGATAAGATCAATAATTCAGGATTATGTGGTCAACGGAGTCATAGATAGTTGTCTACTTGTCTTCATTTATGCATCAAGTGGGAGCAGATTCCTTCTGCTTTTTTGTCTCCTTCTTTGCACCTTTTTCTTCGACCCTTCTTTCTTAAATTCTTTAAGTGGTTCTTGGTGGCCGCTTTTGATCTTCAACAACCCACTCCATTCTAAATTATAGGACAAATAATGTCAAGCAGCCCCACCCAAGCAATGACGGAACTAAGACGAGGACAGGGTGTCTCGTGTGTCGTATTTGTGTGATTTGTATTTCGTGTATTTTTATATCGTGTCATTATTATTTGTGTCATATTAATGTTAAAACTCATAAAAAAATATATGTATATTTATTATATTCTTAGTATTAAACATTAGTCTAAATTATTTATTGTGTGTATTTAATAATCGTGTCAATTTTATAATTGTGCATATCAAATTTATATCAATAGATCAGAGTAGACACCCAACCCACACAACGGAAGTAGTAATAGTTGAGGAAAGAGGTCCATTGTGCTAAGATATTAATCTCAAGAGAATTTCTATGATAAGTGCTTTTAATCTTGAGAGAATTACTAACAAGCAGTGTTATTTAAATCGGATCCGATTGGTCAGTTCGATCGGTTGAAGCGTGAATTGGGACCTAAAACGATCTAGTTCTGTAGTTAGACCGCATAAGAAAACAAACTGTCGAAAAACTGCTAAACCAACCAATTTTAGACCAAACTCGTGAACTGAATATCGCTCCTTCACAATTAAATATCGCTCATTCACAACTCAGGCGACTACCCACCACTCAGGCGACCACTCAAGCGCAAAAGAGAAGGCCATGGAGGCGACCATTCAGCTAATCTGGTTTTTTTGCTTTCTCTACCTAATTACTTGGCTGATTTCTTTGCTAATCAGGCTATGAAGGATAGTTTCTCTTCAAATTTCTCTCAAGATTTGAGGATTCCATTGCAAGTCAAAATGTTGTAAGAGATTTTGGCTAGGATGTAGTTCCAGTTGGTACATGTATTTAGGGAGGCTAATTTTGTAGCTGATGATTTGGCAAATAAAACGGTCCAAGATGGTTTTTTGACTGATTTTTCTGATACTAGTCTCTTACCAGTTGCAGTGAGAATGAAGCTGCTCCAAGACCAGCGACATTTGCCGATATTGAGAACCAAAACTATTTTGGTTTTTGATGATTGTGGTTAATGGTATGTTTGAAGTGTAGATATGATGAGTGGTTATACTGAAAAAAGAGACACAGCCTGAATGGACAACTATGTTTTTAGTGAGGTTATGGTAGCCTATACTTTGTTTTTTGGGGCCTTGGTTTGTAATGGTTTGACAGTGAATTGTTTTGAAGGATTAAAGTCAGAATGTGGCTTATTAACCAACAGGGGTAGCTCAGCTGGCCAGAGCCTTTGGCCTCCTAGTGGGAGGTCAGGGGTTTGAAATCCCCTAGGCGCAAAGTGTGCCTATTTGGTAGGATAAGACCTCAATTGTTTGCCTCTTTGGTAAGACAAGACTTCAATTGCTTAGACGAATCATACTCAAGTCTCTAGTGCTGGTCTTTAATCCATGGTGGAGCGCAAGTCCTGATTGAAATGGTGTATGATTGAAATGGTGTATGAGTTGAGGGACTCGTTCATACACCCGAATTTTGTTATTGATTCTATTCAGAGTCACGAGTTTGAGCGACATAAGCGCACATCTACTCAATGAGAATAGACTGAGGGATATCCCCGTATACCGAGAATGTGACTTATTCTCTTTGCTTCTTGTAATTCTTTAGTTTACTCAATAAAATTTCTCTTTTTAAAAAAAAAAAAAAGAATGATGTTATTACAGGATCAACAAGGGCTCAAAATGTTAAGGAGGAAAACTTATTCTTTGATTCTTCTAATTTTTTCTTCTTGCATGACTTGATAAGAAGGCAGGATTATATGCCTTTTTTTCCAAAAATGTAAATTTTATCTCTTGAAATAAAAGTGTTGATTTGTATGGTTTCTTAAATCTTTTGTTCCTAAAAATACCACAAGACATCGTCATGTCAGTACATAAGTATTTTCACTTGCAGCCTGCTGGGTTTTGTATTTACTTTGTTCTGTCTCTTCTTTTAATCAACTTTTAACCTGTTTTTATTTGCTGCGGAGATTTTTATTTACTTGAGAATATTTTGTTCTGTCTCTTTTTTAATTTACTTAATACTTAATTTCATTAATTTTATGGACAAATTATATACATTGTGGATATATTTCATATTTGTTTGCTCAATCATTATATTTTATAATTTTTTATTATATAACCAATCTGACCAGTTGACTCAATGGTTGAGCTAATGAAACATTGACCTGGTCCCTTATCGGTTCGATGGTCGGTCCGGTTCTGATAACATTGCTAATAAGTATTCCTTTTTCTCACAAAATTTCATTAAGTCTAATCATTTTTGTTTTATATCAATGAAGTCTTATTTTTTATATTTTATATCAATCAAGTCCTAAGCTCTAGTATATTTCAATTTTATCCTTACCCTTTGATTATCAAAACACTCTCATTTTTTTACATTCTTATATCAACTCGGTGGCACACTCTTGAAACATTCAATTGTTATATGACTTTGCATTCTTTTAGGCATGTAAACTTCAATGACACACCCTTAAAACTTTTCAATTGCTTTGTCATATGTTTTCTTCCTCACATTACGTTAATTTTTACTTCGATTAAGGTACCATTATTATATTGTAAATTCTATTGATACATCAGCTTAATGGTTTAAATTATTCTATTAATTTATATTGAATTTAAAATGATTACATTAAGGATTTATTTTAGTTGT
Source organism: Ilex asprella (assembly GCA_023539305.1). NCBI lineage: Eukaryota > Viridiplantae > Streptophyta > Magnoliopsida > Aquifoliales > Aquifoliaceae > Ilex > Ilex asprella. The sequence goes on from CM042193.1 coordinate 8,682,882, forward strand.
TATGTTTGAATCGATAAAGACATTAAAATGGAATTAATCGACAAACATTATCAATGTAATTTTTTTTAACATTTCTTATCTTATTTTATTAAATAATCGACAAATATTATCTTGGGTTTTAAAATTAGATACCCAAATGAGATAAGAAAATATAGACTTTCTTTGGGTCCTGACATAAAATTTATGTTAGCTGAGTTTTTTTTTATATAGAGTTTCGATGTTAATTTTGTAAGTAAAAATTTTTATTCTGTTAATTGGTTCTAAAAATTCAAAAAAATGAAATGATATGTTTTAGTAATTAAAGAGTAAGGATAAAATTGGAATATAATGGAATTTAAGACTCAATTGAAATAAAATATCAAGAATAGTACGTCATTGATATAAAATCAAAAGGATAGGACTTAATGATTTTTTATGAGAAAAAATAATATCTATTGGTAATTTTCTCTTTAATCTTTCAAGACAACTACCCTCGGCACCATCTACAAAATAATCTCCTATGAGTATAGCATAAGACTATATTACTGAAATATAACTTTTCAGCACTAATAGTCTAACTTGTATTTTTACTATGTTGTCATCCATTTTGATTCTTTCATTAAATACTTTTTTGGGTAAATTAGGAAAACATACTCTCTTTTTTTTGTTAATAATACTTATTGCTATCCTCTTAATTGGTTCTAAATAATATCGTCAAGTATTTATAATACAACAAACACATCAAGAACTACTACTCCAATAACCACAATTCACAATTACTATCACTCAAGAACGGATCAAGGATGGCTCGAGACATTTTAGGCCCTAAAGTAAAAATAATAAATGAGCCTTTTTATTTTTAATATTAATGAAAAAAATATTTTTTATTGTTTTAAAATGCAAAAAACATTAATTAATAAAAATTAAATATTTAAGCTTTTGTTACCATATTTAAAATTCATGGTAAGAGAGAGACACACAAGAGGGGGAGAGGGAGAGAATGATTGAAAATTTATTTTTTGGGGGGGTTAAAACTTAAATTTTCTATAGTTTTAGTTTTCCTGTTAACTTTTTTCTATTCTTTTTTTTCAAAAAATTTGAATTTTATAGCCTTTTAATTTCATGTACAGAATAAATATGCCCAATTTACTCAAGTTGAAATCTTTTGCTTAGGCTGAAATCTAAGTTTTTTTGGGGCCGATTTTTTATCAATTCAGATTTTTTGTTTGAGTTATTATTATACATCTATAAATTATGGAATCTTCTTTAAAATAGAGCCTAAAACTCAAGTTTTCTTGGACTAATTTTGAGGGTGTAATATTGCATATTTGATAAGTTAATCCATCCATTTTATGTGTTTTAAGTATTTGAATTGTGTTAAGATTGGATTAATTGTTGTGTTTGTGTTTGTAGGTGCAAAGATGATGAAGAGGAGCATGTTGAAATCAAGTAAGAAGATTATAGAAAGCATAGGAAAGAAGGGGGGCTGGAATCCAGAGAAGAAAAACAGAGAAGTTAGAAAAGAGTTGCTAGAACCGGTTCCTAATAGGTCTAGAAAGTTTAGAACTACCTTCAATTTGTGTCCAAAGACAAAAGATCTATAGACAACTACTACCAGAAAATCAAGTAGGTCAGAAATAAATTTGTTATTGCTTCTATTCTTATCGATGATGAAGACATGCTTATATGCACTCTCAATAGTATTTCATAGGATGGATTCGTTTTCCAAACCTCAAGCCAATTCCAACTCTGGATCTCAAGGAACGAAGTCTGGATGCATCCAATGTCTAATATGCAACAAACCTAGTCATTTCGCTCATGATTATTATCATAGGATGGATTATGGTTACCAAGGCAAAGATCCACCTGCTACTCTTGCTGCTATGGTAGCATCATACAAATCTTCTCCAACTTAATCGAATTACTAGATTACAGACACTGGAGCAACCACTCGTCTTATTTTAGATCTAGCTAATCTTGATTTCTCTGCTACCTATCAAGGATCAGACAATGTTTCTATGGATAATGGATCCCTTCTTCCTATCGCACACACTAGAACATCTCACTTACAGACCCATCTTCACAAATTTAGCCTCAATAATCTTTTTTTTTGTGTCCCAAATATAGCATATAATCTTCTATTTGTACAACAATTATGTATAGACAATAACTGTCTTTTCATTTTTTATTCCAATCACTATTCTATTCAGAACCAGGCCTCGCGGTCGATCCTTTACCAAGACAAGTGCTATGAAAATGGTCTCTACCCTATCAAGGGCATCATTGCGTAGTCCTGCTCAGGCTTCAATTTCTACTCCTTTAATTTCTGCTATGGCCAACTTGGGAAATAAAGTTTCTGATCTCCTTTGGCATGATAAAGTTTAGTTCAGTTCTTTCTCAGCTTTTGTCAAAAACTAAAGTTTCCAGTTCATTACATAATACTATTTCTATTGAAACTTTATTGTCTGCTAAAATTAAAATTCCGACATCTGATGGCGAGGGTGAGCACATTAACAATCCTTTTTAGCAATGCTTCTTAGGGCATTCAACATCAAAAATCATGTTCCTATAATCCACAACATTATGGCCTAGCTCAAAGAAAGCATAAGCACATTGCAGAGATTGTTCTTACTTCAATATCCAGAGCATTTGTTCCATCCAAATGTTGGTTTCATGCTTTTGCTACTGATGTTTTTTTCATATTAACAGAAAGCCTACCACAGTTCTCGCAAATCAGTCATCTTATGAAAAGTACTTTGGTTGAAGTCCAAATCTCACTTCTCTTAAAAAATTTGTTTGTCTTTTCTCCTTGGCTCAAACATTACACATCTAATAAACTCCAATATACGACTACTCAAAACTTTCACTAATAAAATGATGAACCTCCTAACCGCACATATTACACATCCCTAGAGCAAACCTAATTAGACTATCATAATGGTCGACCATCAAACTCCAACATAAACTTCAAAATTTAAACTTCCATCTTCAGTGCAAAAAATTCAAGCGATACCCACTAGACCACTCTGCTCAGTGGTCAGAAGCAAGAAACTTGGACATTGGTTCCTCCATCTTCTTAACACCTAATTGGTTCTAAATGGGTTTTCAAGATCAAATTAAATCCTCAACAGACATAAGGTCGGGGCTTGAATTCAAACCAAATAGCATACAGGCAGATCATGCTTGAATTCAGACCGGATCAACCTCGTTTTTGTTTGAGCTACTCCTACACACACATACCGGAAGATCTCACTTACCCTTGACTGGATGCATACGTAAAGATCGTCATGGGATCATCGAAATCACATATTATCAACATAAATGCATTCCTATTATTAATGGATTAATTAGTTAGTCGTCTATTATACTCCTAATCTAATAGATACAAAAAAAAAAGATAAAGGAAGATATAAAGCAAAAGGGTGGAAAGAACCATCAGAAACCAAAGTATGTATCCCCAGAAGCATTTTGCTATACGGTCCGCATCATGGTTCGATCTTTCTAGATCGCATCACTTGGTCCACCACCCTTTATATTTACATACATCGATTAATCATCATAAACGACGATGCATTTAGATTTTAGTATTCAATAACAAAGATAATTGAAAAAAAAAACTACTGAAATGAGTATTGATCGGTGGAGAGATGAGAACGGAATGGCTCAGAAAAAAAGATATGGGTAGTGAGAAGTTTATCATCATGGGAATGATGTTCAGAGTGGTGCATGACTTTCTGTAATTCTCATCACAGCCAACCTCTCACCCAATTCATCTCCAACCAATATACCAAAATCAAAATTACATTCAAAATCAAAGTAACAAACAATGGGTAGTAGGGGTGTGTGTGCTTGTAGAGAGAGAGAAAGATAGAGCACTGGAAGTGCGGCTATAGAACCCTACTTGGAGACATTCATAGATAGAGTTGCTGAGAGTTCGCAGCCCACGCATTATATATATGGAGAAACGAGGAGGAAAGTGACGGCACCAAACCCTAATCTTCTTTGCTTCCTCATTGCAATGGATTGACTCTTTTACCCTTTCGCAGCTTCCTTATTCCAATTACACCCACAACCATTGTGTTGTGAGCCTTTTTTTTTTTGAGTTAAATATCTATTTAACTCCAGAATTATATTATTTGTACCAATCAAACTCTTGAACTATGTTTTATATCAATTTAACTCTTAAACTATAATATTTGTATTAAAATGGCCTTTTCTTCCAAATTCGCCGTTAAATTTGGCAAAAATTTTCATGTGCACAATATATAACTTCTAAATTATACCATAATCCGTGACTCACCCATCTCTTGACCAGATGTTGTACAGAATGCTGTCAATTTTGGAACGACGAGTTCAACTAGTTGTGTTACATATAAGAGCATCTTTGATCTTTACTTTTATTTCAAACTCAAATTTAAATTTGAGTAAAAAAAATTACTGAAAATCTTCTCCAATATTAGACTTATACACATATCAAATAAAGAGAAATTCATTTTTTTACTCAAATCAAAGGAGACTCAAATTCATACCAAAATCTTTAATGGTAAAATTTCACTCTCTTTTAAAGATTCAATAATCATATTTTACCCTCTTTTAAATTTAAATTTGATTTCATTTTTATTTATATTTATATTTATATTTCTCTTCTTTTAATTTGAGTTTCTCCATTATAAAAGTTTATATCAAATCAAGTTTTTTACTTTTTTTTAAACTCAAATTTGTGTAAAAATTTAAATTTTCATTAGAAATAGTTTAAGTTAACATATTTGTTAATTATTCCTTATTTATAGGCACGTATTATA
>CM042193.1:8702640-8732382 GCA_023539305.1 Ilex asprella
TATATATATACCAAACGCAAAGAACTAGCCCAAAATCATAGAAAAACCAGTGAAAGTTGCTAGCCCCTCTCACACCATTGCAGCACCCTCCAAATCTGAAAAATCAAAAGGATTCGATACGCAAAGAAATTAAAAGGATCCAAAAGCTTGAAAAATATGCATATATGATTTTGGGGTTTTTTGGTGTTCAATTTTAACAATGGTTGTTTGATTGTGTGAGTGTGTGATGTGGTTGAGGAGGTGGAAAGGGAGGTGTTAGAAAAGAATGTGGTGGGGTTATTGGACTGTGGTGGTTGTGTGTGTGTGTGTGTGTTGTGTGGTTGTGGAGGTGAATGAAGATGGCATTGGTTTCCGATGTGTGGAGGTAGCGGTGGATGGTGGTTAATTGTGTTGGTTTTCATGATGGATTTGGGGGTAAATCTAGATTCAATCACATGCTGTCTTAGGTAATTCGTCAACTCATTTCTCTTTCTCTATCTCAGACTCTATAAGACTATCACTCATATTTCTAAGGTTTTGAACTTCGAACTTCTTCACTTGGATTTCACCGTAAACTATGGATTTGGAAGAAAAATATGAACCATCATACAACGACGAAGAAGAAGAGGGTTATAGGCGTAGGTTGTGATCAATATAAAATAGAGAAATGATAATTTGAGATTAGAAAAATTTTTGGGTTAAGAACATATATTTGAAGGGTATTTTTGGTATTTTAAAAATTAATATTGATGACCGTGAACTATTCTAACGTCCGTCAGTTAGAAGGGATGTGGTTGTTATAAGTTTTAAATGTTAAGGGATTTCAATATAATTTTTAAAATATAAGAGGATATTCGTGTAATAAAAAAGGGTTAATATAATTTACCCTTTTTTTGTTTATTTATCTTCTTGTATCATTTAATGATTGAATGGTAAATTAAGTACACGCAATTTTTTCTTTCTTTCCAAATGTTTTCTAATTTAAAATAATAAAAAATTAATTTTCCAACTTTTTATTCATTGTACCAAACAAAAGAGAAAAATTACATTTTTTTTCTCTAAAAATGAGAAATCTATTTCTCATATTTTTTTATTATTGTAATTTTTCATCCCTACCACCAGAACTTTAATCTTTCCATCGGACCCAAAAATATAGATCCACTCGACGGTGGTGACATGTACCTCTATCATGGCATCACCTTTCTAGATGATTTGAAAAATCGTGAACTGTCAAGACTCACTACATATGTGCCGGTACCTTCCTGTAAGAAGCAAGAGAATGGGTAGCTCTGAAGAAGAAAGACTGGTCCAGATGGTCAGAGACTACATTGAATCAGAATCTACCACACCCATTTCCTATACTCCTTCAAAACCCCTCCAAGTTTGTCATAAAACGTCATACCTATCTTTACAGGTATGATCTTCTTATAGTTTTGAGAATCTAATATTTTTTTGGTGGATCCTTTGTCTTGAATGATCTAGACTTGGTTTGTTTTCTGAGTCTGATCTTTGCTTATGTTCTTTTATATATGTTTCTCTCAGGAGATCCTTAAAAGTGTCACAGATGCGGAGATTGAGGTTCTTGGAAGAACTCTATGTTACTTGAAGAACTTGGAGGCTATAGGGCAAGCCAATAACCTCAAGAAATGGGTAGTACTGAACTTGAAGAAGGATGGTTATGAAGCTTCTCTCTGTAAAACTTCTTGGGCCACTGCTTTCGGTCGCCCTTCAGGTCTCTCTCTCTCTCTGCCCCCCCTCCTCCCCGTCTACATGAACACACACTGACACAGACAAAATTTGTGTATTATTATAACTCTATGGTTTTGGCTCTTAAGTGTTTGAATTTACAGGTGATTACGAATATATTGATGTCATGACGAAGGATGATAGTGGTGGCAAACCCATAAGGTTTATAGTGGATATTGATTTTAGGTCTCAATTCGAAGTGGCAAGGCCTACACCAACCTACAAAGAACTCTCAAACTCTCTTCCTTCCATATTTGTGGGTACTGAAGAAAAGCTCAACCAGATAATCTCTATCCTGTGCTCAGCTGCTAAGCAGTCTATGAAAGAGAGAGGCCTTCACATTCCTCCATGGAGAAGAACAAATTACATGCAGTCCAAGTGGCTCTCTGAGAACTGCAAGAAAGTTTCATTCGCCCAATAGGGAAGTTGGGTTTCCTAAATTTGAATCTGAAAGTGGCTTTTTTTGTGGTTCCTTCAAGCTCAGCAATTGGACACATACAATTTTGGAACATTAGACAGGGTTCTAAGCCAGTTGTCAGAGATGGGGGTTTCAATTGCTATCAAATTTTGTTGGGTTTTTTGTTTTGTTTTGTTTTGTTTATCTCAAGATCCAGAGTTGTTATTGAGGCATGCCTCAAAACTTTGATATTTCTATTAGTAATCAGATCCTTCTGGTTGCTTTCTATTAGTTTTCATGATTTTTGGAACAGTACCGATTGATGGTAAACTGAATCCAATATCAATATTTGGAAAGAGTAATGCTACACTGACTAAATTTTGGGACCAAATTTAGAGTTCAAATGACATGACAGTTGAGTTGGGCTTCTTTAATTGGTGTCATGTCATTTGGGTCCCAATAAAATTTTAAATGATATGCTGTCATGTTATTTGGATTAAAAATTTGATCCCAAAATTTGGTCAGTGTATCGTTACTCATTTGGAAAAGTTAATTGATGCTCTTACATGAACTTGGTCTTTTGCCTTCAATGTCCAATCGGATCATTATTGATTAGCCTCGCTTTTAATATTGATTATTTGAAAGACTTGAAAACTGTACCGAAGAAAAAAATTATTTTTTTATTTTAATAATGGATGATTTTATAATTTTTGTGGATTATATTATTATTATGAGTAATTTATTATTTTTATAGGTATTTTTGTGTTTTTATTACATTTATAGTAAATATTTTTATCATTTTTTGTATATATAAAAATTATTATTTTTGCGAGTGATTTATTATATTTGTGGATGTTTTTATTATTGTTGAGATAATTATTTTTATTAATTTTTAAGTACCATAACTGCTATAAAAAATATTTAAAGTATATAATAAAAACAATTGTAAATGTGGTATAAAAATAATGAATACAATAGTCAACTCGAAATATACATTATGCAATGGAAACCAATAAAACTATAAAATATACTTCATAATCATTATTATGCCGTACTAAATGCTGTATGAGAGGGAGAGAGAGATAGATACTTGGCCTCCAAGTTAGAACATCCGAGGCGAGAAAGCTTATCCAAATTCAAGTCCAAACCTACCAAGATTGGACAAGGAGAAACCTATGCTGTCCTTTCAATTAATGGAAGGGCCTAGTGTCAACAGTGTGAGTTTAGTAACTTATTTTTATACGTCATATATATCTGATAAATAATTTGTTAATCAATTATAAGAGATAATTCGTGATTAAAAACACACTGCAATATGATTGATTTTAAAAAAAATGTTAGTGACGATTAGTTGAGTTTATTTGAGATCGTCGAATGAATTTATTCAAATTTATCATGTTTTATATTATTTATGAACATAGCGAGTTTACGATATAGTTAAGAGTATAAAACTTTTATATGTTTGTAAGGTAAATATTTTATTAATTCGACAATGTAAAACATATACTAAAATTCAAAGCATGTTCCGAAAAAATGCATAGAGTGATAGTTCACATAAACTACAACCTGGTTTATATTAAAAATAAGAGAAAAGACTTGGTAGAATATACACCAGTATAAAGCATATGTATATGCAATTGTCATATATATATATATATATATAAATTTTAGTTATAATCTGTACTTGAAGACACGATAAAATATAAAAATGGAGCATCCAAAAAACAATCACATTATATTATATATTTTCAACATGTGTATACTATCGTATATGAATAATGTTTGAAATAAAAATTATATTGACTACAAATTAATCAAATATTAAATAATTAAATATATGATAAAAATAAGTGATATAATATTTTTAGGGGAAAATATATAAATAATTAAATATGTAATAGAAATGAATAATGTGTTGTTTTTAGAGGAAAAAATATATAGGGGATAAAAATTCAAGTTGTTATATATATATATATATATATAATTTGTGGGCGTTACGGAATTCTTGTTATATTTTTCTCGATCTTTTTCATAAATGAGTGTTTTGATCATACTTAATATGGTTACTATTTGTAGTTCACTTTTTTTTTTTTTAATATTAATGTTAACATCACCCTGTCTTACAACTTGCAAGGGTGATTTTCCTAGTAAATATCAAAATGGCTAATGTCTAAAATGACCATATGCCGTCCAACGTGGGATGGGATCACCTATAAAATATCCAACAACTCTACTCATTTCCATAAACCCAAACCTTAAGATAATGCTCTAATCACTTTCATGGAGGCTTGAAGTCCATTGACACTGGCTTTAGGTCAAGCTTTTTGTACACGCCATTATAAGAGAAGTGGGCTCAACATGACAACATCCTTATATTGACGAACCTTTGTTTTGGAATCTTTCATGTCATGAACCTTTGTACTAGTCATTGGCATCAAGTAACCCAAAGTAAAGGTAACCCAATCATGTTAATTTGTTGATTTTTTCATAAATTTTCACTCTCTTAATTAACGAATATATTAGATCAATATAATTTTTTTGTAATAACTCGGCATTGTATTTAAATTGAATCAAGTTAAATTTTGATATACCTAGTTCAAGTCGTAAGTAACATGTTAAAAGTCATGTGTTGTTTTGTTTGTATTTGACTCTGCATAATAGAGTTTTTGTCGCATAAAAATGGGTTTGTGCGGATATAATTATTAAGTATGTCTAATAGGTAAATTTATTATGATTTAGTCTGATTAATGCCAAACTCATATTTAATAACTGCATCAATTTTGCATTGATCAATGGCCCAGTTTAGTCCAATTAGCTTATGTAATGCCAACTATAAAATCCTTTCCAAAATTCTGGTAAATAGACTAAGACCAAGCCTCAATGATTTAATTGGGCCATATCAGAGCATTTTTATACTTGGAAGACAAGTATTGATAATATTTTTACAACCAAAAAAATTGCTGCTAATCCAAACATGACATAGGGGTTGGATTACTTTATATTATAAAAGGTATAGTAGTCATTTTTAACCTTTTTTTAATTGGACATGTGCATGTGACCTACACTTGACATATTGTCTATCCAAATGGAGGATTGGATGGGATAGAATATATTTAGTATCTCTTGGCCGGATTTTATTGCATTGGTTTGGAAGAGATTGAATTCAAAATCCAATTCAATCCAATCCTCACGTGCCTACCCTAACACGCCTTCCTTGCATTGATATGCTGGGTCCAATTATGAATCGAAAAATTATTTCTCCGCATCATAATTCTTATTTTTCACAAATTGAAACACGATAAGTGTAAATCTTTTTATATATTATTATTTTTTATTTTTAAGATTAATGATCTTAAATAAAGCGACGCAAGGTTTATTTTGAACACTTCAACAAGTAAAAATGAACAATAACTTTTTTGCTTTTCTAATTTGATTTTACTATCTTTTCCCAAGTATTAATGTTTTTTGATAATACCAAAAGTTATTGAAAATTACAAAGCCAAATATGTTTGATAAAATTTTCCCCAGTGCATTGATATATTCATACATTTGCATGTGTGTAGGGATGTCAATGGACCGAATTGGGCGCGGGAGGTGCAGTCTCCATTCCCGTACTCGCTTAAAAAAATTTCGTCCATCCTCGGTCCACCCCCGGGCAAGGGGTGCACTCTCCATCATTTTACACATGATGTGTGCATTATGATATACTAAAGATAATCTGTATTTGAAGATACGATACAATGTAAAACCAATTGGTTAATTGAAAAGTGATGAATTTAAGGGGAGAAAAATTCAATATGAATAGTTTTGAGAGGAATATTGATGACGATTGAATGAGTATATTTAAGACCATCAGATGAACTTATTAAAGTCTGTCATCTTTTATATTATAGACATTTTTAATCTTAATAGAAGAGATTGAATTCGGACCAACTTATAAAAAACTTCCATTTCTATTGTTGTTGTAGAAGTTCTTTTATCAGAAAACAAACAATATTTTTTAAAATTTTAATTTTCACTTTCTTGCTCAAAACAAAAATCAAAAGCATAAAAAACCTTGAAAATAATCTCATATAATTGTATCCAAGCTGAATTTATTAAGATGGAGTGGCAAATATTTTATGTTTTGAGGGGTGAGAAATTGGTAGAAAAGTAAGAAAAAATCAAACTCTGACTCATGTACCCCTACTTGTATTTGAGGAGTGATCTATCTAATATTACAATTAGAAAATTAAATTCTCAAAATATAAAAGTACCACTATAGTTAAGATGAATCTAATTTTTATCCACTTTCTACTCTCTCTCGCTCTCTCTCAAATTCATATACTGCACACAAACCTATCCCTCTAAAATTCATATATTAGTAGGGATTATGAGTCTAAAATTGGAAAAGTGTTGAGGTTTTTTTTTAGCAAAATTAAATATAAAAATTTAATGCAATATCTTGCATAATAAAAGAATAATTTTTAAACAACATTAGAGTCACTTCATTTATTTTTATAATAAATATTGATAGGACCCCGTTTAAAACTTTGGCTCAGAGCCCCAAATTATATTCGAGACAACCTTGCCACCATGCCATCATAAACAAGGTGATGAACCAAATCATTGAAGAAGATATATGGGGAAAGTTGAGATTTTCATTTGTCAAGTGGTGCCATTGTAATTTACTCAAAAACTTTGTTTAAACTCCAAATAAATACTTTTTAGGGCTAAACTATATGAAGTATTGATTATTCTCCATAATTAATTAACACTTTATTTCCTTTTTATGTTTATCTGTCTCTCGTAGGAGAACAATCAAATAGCCGACGACCTCGAGCGTCAAGTCGTGTGTATTCACTCTCTTTCTCTCACTCAAATCGAAGAGCTTTCATTCCAATTTGTCTCCCGCTCCTGTATCCTTCTCTTCGCTCAGAGGTAAGCTTCTTTCTCTTTCTCTCTCGTAGCCATTACTCTTATAATTAGGGTTCTTATTTGTTCACATCCGTTTGTAGATTTATTTTGTGTATATTCCTTGCAATAAATTTCTTTGATGCTCTCTATTTGGTCGCCTGGAATGTAGTTTTGAATGTTTTGATTTTTTTTATTATCTTCTTTTCTGGTTATTGAGTGTACATACACATAGGGTTGAATTCTTGATGATGTGAACTTGAAACGGTTTTGTATTGTACTGTTCGTGGGCTTTGCAGAGTGTTATTGTGGAATTGGGCCGTTGTTGACTGCGTATGATCTTTATGTAGAATGCTTGATTTACTGATTGAGTTAGCTGGCAGTAATTTTTTATATACAATCCATTGGAGAGGCAAATCGATGGATTATTTCTGGTTCTGAAATTTTGTTTCTATTAGTAAAAGTTCTCTTGTTTGCTGCTGATCAAAATAATGAGGACAAAATAATCCATTGGAGAGGTGATGGACCGTGTCTTTGTGAATAGCAACAATTTAGCATAGATTTTACCAATTTGATTGAGCAGAGATTTCACTTGTTTTTCATATGTGCTGTATGATTAGGTACAGAGTTAGGTGTCTAGGCATGCTCAATATATGGTATGAGAAAGGCAATTGAGTTGCAAATAGCAGCAATGTGTAGAATTTTAAACACATTCTTATATGACAGTGTAGGGTTACATATGTGTATCAGTGTCCACATGCAGTTTGTGTGGTATGATGATACAAGAAGCTTTGCATTTAAATTAAACTACTCGTAAAGGTTCGAAATTACCAAATGATTATCAGATTTTAGCTTGAATGTTATTTCATATTGATCACAAAGGGGAAGGTGTGGTGTCCAACTTTCAGTCTTGGCAGGACGTGGGTGCATGTGCATAACATACTTAAAGTAAACATTTTGAAGTTATCAGATGGTAGTTGTTTCTCCTTTAACCAAAATGATGTACAGGGCCAGACCACTTAGCGTGTCCAGTAGAGGTTTGCTATATAGCGGGTGATATGCAGTAGAAAGATTCAATATTGTTTGTTTTCCGTCCCCCTTATGAGCGGTATTGAATGGTTTGCAATTTTTCTTTCTGCAGTGTAATTCTTATATCCGTATCCAATTGCACAGCAGATTTTTTTGTTACTAAAATGGAAAATTATTCTATGAGTGTTGTTTCATGCTGTCTCTACTTTGTTACGGAATGCTTTAAGGCTATATGATGCTAGACCTACCAAGTGGATGATATTGCAAGTCACTTATTATACGTAGAGGGATGCTTGGGGATTTCAATGGATGCTACTATACTCTCATTAGACCAAAAGGCTTTGGTGGTTAGGTCCTTGATGTTAATTGGTGATGATGTGTGATTATGGAATCTTTTGACTATTTTAGGATTTTATGAAGTCTATAAACGGCCTCTTTTTTTGTAAATTTGGATGTGCCCTAAAGAATTATTTGCATCATCTTTAGCTAAAGGTATGTTAATAAAACTGGCAACGAAGTTCACATATTTTGAAGGTTATATGATTGAAGAACAACAAATGGACGACGTGAATATTTGTTTATTTTAGCACTTTCACTAAAACTAAGGAATTTTAAGTCACACTGCTCCATAAAGCTTTCTTTTTTGTTGTTTTCCAGCAATTTTAGTGCTCTATGAAGTTCACTAATTGCATTTTGAGTTTGGAATTTTTGCTGTTTTTATTTGGATTTTATGAAACCCTTTAAATAGGCCTTAATGCTAGATCAAAGAAAAGGTTAATGGCGTAATCAGGGATGGCATCTATATATGAGTGAAAATTTGTGAGTCTAGTGAAAGGATTTTGCCCCCATCTCACCCAAACCATCTTTTCCTCCTTTTTCACATTCTATCATTAGTTTTGATATTATGTATTCCTTCACTTATTTTTTTTTTTCATCTTTTAATATTCTCCTTTGTTATCTTTTCAAATTTTTGTATTTCAGAGATAAAACTCCTTTGAGGATTTTTTTGTTCATATTGTTTAAACTATTGGAGATCCATGATAATTCATTATTGCTATGAATTGTAAGTATTTGCTAATAAGTACCTCTATTTTTGGTGATGGGGGTTCATGCACATCTAATCTTGGCATTAAATAAAAATTAAGTGAGCTTTCTTCGAAGGGAAGATTGATGCAACCCATGAGTGGAGGCTTGCAAGATATTGTTTTATGTTGATATTAATGGAATCTCACTTATGAAACAACTAAAATGAAAATAAAAGTGGTGTACTATATGGTATTGGAGTTTTGGAATGCTATGGATTTTTGTTTAGTTTTTGTTGGGCGTAAATATGCCCTGTAAGTATTGTAGCCAAAGAATTGATGAAAAACTTCAATAAATCTCTCTCTCTCTCTCTCTCACACACACACACACACACACACTACTACTATCATTGCTAAGTTTTATCTTGGCGAATTGTCTAGTCCCTTTTTTGTGCGTTCATGCAACAATTTGGTAGGTTTCATTATTCACATGATTGTTGTTAAGTATAATATTTATTGCCATACTATGTCTTAGTTGTTATATCTAATTGATTAAGTGTTATCTTGACTCATGTAATGAAGTTCTAGATATACAACGTGGTCTAATCATCACATTAACTTAGGTTATTGTTGTTTAATCCGTCTCCTTTCATGCTCTTTTGTGTGTGTAGATGGCTTTATTTTGGCGGGCCACGTGACATTGTCTTCAAGACACATGGCATCATCTTCTGTGACCGCTTATCAAAGTTAGCTTAAAGTGACTAGTCTTATTTGTTGGGCAATACAAAGTGTCGTTGCTCACCTTTTCCAATGTACCTGATTTTTGAGCATATTATGACGCCATAGTATTGTGGATGTCATTTGGAAGTCCGTGATCTTTCTTGTTGGATATTTTTATACCCTAACTAGTTTAAGGTCGGGAATGAGAGTACCTTTGGTGGCACCTGATGATGACTTAGCACGAGGTAGCATGCTTGAAGCAAGGTGGAGTTAAAGTGTAGCTAAGGTGTTCGATAAAAGATTTATGTGGCATTGTGATTCTACAGCTTTGCAGATGTCCATTTCTGTCTCTTTGAAAATGATTCACAATGCTATTTTAAAAAGGGGGTGTTTCTCTGTAGGGTACTTGGGCGTGGCAAACCCTAAGACCCATAACCTTTGCTCGCACGGGCAAGGCACAACACTGGAGTCCTTGTGACGAGCCAAGGCAATAGAGGCAAGCGAAACCTAGAGATATATGTGGGCCTGAGACATTGTGGGATTGTAGTTATGAAAGTTCCACGCATGCCTGAGGATGGCAACAAATGATGGGCATAATCAAGGTCGTCAGTGCATGTCTTCACAAGGTATGGACCATATGGTATGTGTGTCAGCTAGCATCCCGATTCAGGCTAGGGCATAACTTGGCTGCAAAATTGTGGGCATGTGACTGGGACTTGATTTCTCAGTGGCATGTGCTAAAGACCTGTGGTGATTGAAAGCAGTTGTTGTGGACATGGCTAGATCATTGGTAAGTAGTTAAGTGCCGTTTTCCAACCCACATGCAAAAATGGGGTAATCTCCGGTCACTTGACTTATACCGACGAATGTAGTTTGGCTTTGGTTGGGAACTACAATACCGTAGTTCTAAAATCTGATTGGAGCAAACTGTAGGGCAATTGGGTGTGTCAATTGGCATCATCCTTGTATAAATATGATTGTTAGGGCAATCTATAAAGAGAGAGGGAGAGAGAGACCCTTGGCCGGATTTTTGAGTTTCTTCGTGTTGAGAGTATTATTGTTTTAATATAGTTGTAATAAGTATACCTCTCTAAGGGTATACTAGTCTTTAATATTTTCTTAGATAACTACAAATATAAGTTGTGAGTAAGAGGTAGGGTAATATTTCCAGTTCTCTGTCTCTTCTTATATTGTTCTCTCAATTTTCTATTCTTAAACTTAAGCTTCACACTTTATTACCCTTGTGTTAATCATATAAGGTCGTGGAGGGGTTTCTCTCAACTTCGGCGTGACTTGTGTGTGAGGGTGAGTGTGTGTTGCTTATTGTGTTTGTGTGGCTAGTTGTAGAAATAACACCCTCATAAGTAATCTCCTTGAAAAATTGTTGTATTGTTGCTTTAGTCCCACACTTCCATACTTCACCAGTATTTGATGTCACCTTTATTGATTCTGTCCCATATTTCAAGTCATTGCTCCTTCTATTGATCTTGATTTTGTGCCGTCACATTCACGCCCACCTCCTCTATTGCCATTTATCATTTCTCCACTTATTGTACCCACTCCAGGTTGACCTAACAGTGAGCGTTATCTGTTTTCGTCTGGAGGCAACTTTGGAGGTTGAGATAAATGCTTTACATCAAAACGACACTTTGGGATCTTGTTCCATTGCCTCCTGATAAAAAGATTGTTGGTTGTCTGTGGGTGGATATAGTCAAATTCCACATGACAGTCCTGCTAAATGCCTTAAAGCCCGAGTTGTTGCCCAGGGTTTTACTAAAACATGACATTGATTATGAGAATAATTAATTTTTCCCTATTGTCAAAATTCTTTCTGTTCATGTATTGATTTCTTTGGCTGCTAATCTTCCTTAGCGTTTGTTCCAACTAGATGTGAAAAATACTTTCTTACGCGCTGACTTGACTGTGGAAGATTACATGGAGCAGCTCCTTGAGTTTGCTGCTTAGGGGGAGTATTGTTGTGTGTCGACTAAAGAAATCTCCATATTATTTGAAGTAGTCACCAAGAGTGTGGTTTAGTAAGTTTTTAGAGACAATTTTAGAGTTTGGTCTTTTCAGATGTCAGACATACCATTTTGCTTTCTATAGACATTTTGATGTGGGGCACCTTATATTTGTTGTTTATTTGGATGATATTGTAATTACTGGTGATGATTCTAAGGGTATTACAAAGTTGAAAATCTTCTTGCATGACTGATTTCCTATTAAATACCTAGGACAACTTGAGTACTTCTTGGGTATCAAAATTGTCAAATCTAAGCAAGACATTTGTTTATCTAAGAGAAAATTTGTATTTGACATGTTGAAAGAAGTAGGTTTGCTAGGTGGTAGACCAATCGATGTTCTTATGGATTCAAATCAGAAGTTGTTGATGGATGATGGTACACTATTTGAAAATATAGGTCAATACCACAAGTTGGTTGGGAAATTGAATGACTCTTTATTATCCACCCATCGACATTGGGATGCAGACATTTACATCCTTCGATAGTTTAAACGTACTCATGGACTTGAGTTGTTATATCGAGCCAATAAATACCTTAGAGTGAAAGGTTTTACAGATGTTAATTGGGTTGATTCTCCTCTGAATCGGAGATCAAATACTCGATATTGTACTTTCTTGGGAGGTGATATAATAATGGAAAAGTAAGAAGCAAAAAATGGTAGCATAGTCCAGTGCTGAGCCTGAGTATAGAGTGATGACACATACCACTAGTGAGTTGACGTGGTTATTAGTTACTACACTTTCTTTTGGAAGTTGGTTTTTCAGTCCAACTTCCCTTACAGTTATTCTGTGATAATCAGATGACTTTTCACATTATTGCAAATCTTGTATTCCATAAGAGGAACAAACATATTGAAGTCGATTGTCACTTTATTTGGGACAATATACTGAATGGAGACATTGCAATACCATTTGTGAAATCTAAGGATCAGTTTGCAAAGATAACATTGAGTCTTACGTGTCTTACAATCATTTGTTCCATATAATATATATAGTCCAACTTGAGACAATGTTGAAGTATTATTGTTTTAATATAGTTGTAATAAGTGTACTTCTCTAAGGGTATACTAGTCTTTTATATTTTGTTAGGTAACAATAAATATAAGTTGAGAGTGAGACGTAGGGTATTATTTCTACTTCTCTGCCTCCTCATATTGTTCTGTCAATTATCTGTTCCTAAACTTAAACTTCACACTTTGTAATCCTAGTGTTAACCATATAAGGTTGTGGAGTGGTTTCTCTCAACTTTGATGTGACTTGTGTGTGTGAGTGTGTTGCTTATTGTGTTTGTGTGGCTAGTTGTAGAAGTAACACCCTCACAAGTAGTCTCCTTCAAAATTGTTGTTATAAAGAAACTTATCCCATGACAAATACCAATAATGTGAGCACTTCACTTGATATCTTGAATTGATATGCCATGCCTGGTACTACCCAGGGCAAAAGCTTACAGAGATACATTTTTTGGCGATGTGACATTGTCAACATCTTGTATAGCCACTTAGTGAATTTGTCATATAAATTAGTGGTTTCATACTTTCATTATTAAAGTGGCCTATCTTCTTTGATGCTCTTTAGTCGTGGTGTGGCCCACTTTTTTCAAGGTGGGCAATTTTCGTTGTAGCCTTCATGATACTTCCATAGGCAAGTCTCTGCTCGACGCCATCGACATTGGCGCTTGATACTTTGGCACATTAGCTGCTGTTAGTCTTTCTTATGATAATGCTTGCAATGTCGTATTTATCACCGTGAAATGTCCCTCCAAAAACATTGAACTATTGAACTTACCAATGCGTTGTCTTTATGCGTTCCTTAAATTGGCTATTCTTGCTTGATGCTAGTATGGGTGTGGCATTGCACAACATCTTTAATGTGGCCAATGGAGTGCATGATACGTAGCTATTATGATGACTCTTGTGGTAGTCTATGTCTAGCGGGCAATCTCGAATGTTCACAATTTGGAAGGCAGGAGGAAAATGCTACCCAATTGATGTTGTATGTAGATGGAAGTAGAAGATAGTGTTAACTATCTACTGATCCGATAAGCACTGGCTTAAGACCTTCCGTGTCATAGGTGTGTGCTGGTCTACCTGTCTCGTGTGTTCAAGCAGTTCAAGGTCATGAAACATTTACTGTTGACTCGCGATGATAAGAGGTTCACAGATTTCATGCTGAGTTGCTTTTCCATGATGCACATTGTGCCAAAATAATATTTTCTTTTAATTTGCTGCTTTGATATTATCCTTCTCAGTGATGCAGTTAATGTTTATACTCAATCTATTTGAACCTAACCAGAGAGACAGGTTGGGGAGGGTTTTTTTGGTATCTGTGTTGACTGGGGCCAATATGAACTTGTACTGTTCATATTTTTTGTTGGCCAAGTATAATCAGTTTACAAAAGTAATTCTAACTATGTAAACTAATTTAAGCACGTAAATATTTGGGGGATTGATATGATAAAATGAATCGGACAAGCCAAATTACATGATGTCTCTCTACCCCCAATCCATTGTGCGACACTATTTTTACACTCGGTCTGGGCACGCTTATTTATAGCAATTTAACTTCATCTGTGGGAAGCTATTCATACCAGGCTACCTATAACCCCTTTTGTTTGCAATCTACCAAAAGTTTGCCTCCTCAGTGCAAAGAGAGTTGTATCCCACATTGAATAACTAGCATCACCTAAGGTTGGTTTATATACTGGAGGGGCCACTCCACCCATTGCCAATTGGTTATGGATTGGATGGTCTAAATTGGTATCAACGCAGCTCTAGTTAATCAATGCTTACGTGGTATCAAAGCTAGGCCTTGAGGTTCAGTTGGGCCAAGTCTCTTACTCATTTGAATTTCCCGGTATGCATAGTGTTTTGTTTGTTTGTTTGTTTGTTTGTTAGCCCCCCAGTGAGTTTTAGGTCCACGTGAGGGAGGGTGTAAAGAGAGCTTGTATACCACTTCCAATAATTAGGATCACCCAAGGTTAGTTTATATACTTGAGGGGTGTTTCCAGCCATTGCCAATTAGTTTTGGGTTGGATTCCCTAACACTCATAAGTCATAACTCATAAGTAATAACAAGAACCAGGTGGTTGAAGATTTGAGTTTGAAACTATAACTGGATCAATGGGGCTAGGATGGTAGTGGTTTAATGTTGACTAGTAGTTAGGAGTCATCACTGAAGTAATGTGGAAGAAGCCTGAAGTGGTGTGAAGATAAATAATAGCTATTTTTAAGGCTACCTACATGCTTAGGATGCTAAATTACAACGATGGGCACATTTCTTGTAAACAGATGATGTGCTCAAAAAGCTATGAGGACACCAAAAACATCTTGCTAAGGGAGAGATTGAAGTTGATCCAATTGAAGCTGCAAGCTAACACTTCAATCTCTCTCAATAATACCAATGCAATTATGGTTTCTTAGTGCAGTTATGAGCATTTGGAGTCGGAAAAATTTAGCGTTCCATAGATCACTGGATAGCATTTAACTCATCAATCAGGGAGTCGGGATTGGTGGCGGCAAGGAAACAGATCCATTGTTTCAATGAGGTTAAAGAGAATTATTGTAGAAGGCAACAGATCCGTTGTTAACTGATGATATCTAGGGTTTACTCCATTAGAGTGCGTGGAATTGGCACATAGTTGACTACAGTTTCAGTTGCATTGGGTTGAATTCCCTTCCCTGCCCCCACCCAAACACTAGAAAAAATGAGGGTTTACTTTACTGATATTTGTTGGCTTGGCAATGTGGTGAGTCATTTGAATCTTTTTGATTGTTTAATTTCATCCGACCCCAGGGGACGGTGTTCCAAGAAGACTCAAATACTCATTTTTTGGAAAAACAATGCAAGCATTTCTGTTTATGAAAAGTAAGAATAGTTACCTGCTTGCACTCTCTTACTCAAGTAAATCAACTTTGTCTTTTGGAGTCGAGCTTAAATGCCTTAGCTTTGGGCGATCTTATTGTTGAGATTTGTGCAACTAGTTACGAAGGAAAGAGAGAGTGATTGTGCAGAATTCTTTTTCTTGTTATACTTCCCTTTTTATGGGATAGATCAGATTGAGTGGTTTGATAAAAAAAAGATCAGATTGAGTGGAGTACTTCACTCTACTCGTGCAGACATATACATAGATAGCCAGAAGTTGAAGGAAAACCAAAGCCAAAGAATTTTTTGCAAAAAATGACAAACAAGGTCGAGGGTTTTGTTATTGGTTATTTTTTGTCAGCTTTTTCTTAGTAGGAGTTCGTACTTATTCACAATGGCCTTTTGATGTAGATTGGTTACGGGTTACCTGAGTATAAAACGCACAATCACTCTCTCAGAACTAAGAATGAATGGACATTAAAAAGAGCTTCTTAATGTCTTCAAAAATTTATGTCTCTTTTAAATTTAACTGTTGTTTACTAGCAGATTATGCTGCATCTTGTTTGAAATAAAGTAATTATTGCAGACATTTTTTGCAAGGTTACATAATGAGTAACACATCCAGAAAACGCAAATCTCTGTGGGATATGAAAGAGGACCGTCAGCCTCCAGCTGAAATCAGTGAAAACAATGATAGGCATGGAAAAGAAAGTCATTCAAGTTTCCATGATGGTCATTGTCTTAAATGGTCTGATTCAGATGCCAATAATACATGGAAGTCTGAAGAATCTTCTGGATGGCCATCTTGGGAAATCTTGCAAGCAAACCGCAGTGCACAGATGGTTAACAGCATCAAAAGAGACAGACATGAAATTTCAGAAACCATGAGGACATTGAGTGGGGATAGCAGCTACAGAAAGAGAATGTCTCCAACTTTTGATGAATTCGAGCCACAAAAAAGGAGCCGCTCCCCAGACAATTGTTGGAGCCGCTCTCGCAGGTTTGTGATTATGCAATTGTAATTGTATTTGGGCATACTAAAAGCTTAATCACTATGATGAATGTTTCATTGTTTTTGGAGGAGTTTATGGTCAATGTGTAATGGTTAGTCTTATATTGCTTGAAAATACTAATTACCATACTATTGTGCTTTTTTTTTTTGAAGTTTTTTTTTTTCATTCTTTTTAGTTTTTCACTTGACAAAAAATTGCTGAAGAATTGATTGACCTCAAGTAAATTGACTTGCAACTTCTAATTTCTACTTGAAAAATTTATGACATTTCCAGGTTGAAACTAAATATTTATGCTACCTATGTGTACATCCCGAGTTTAGAGTCTCACATTTGGCTTTCTTTAATAGCCTTCGTGACCCAAAAATATTTTCCAAATTTATTTTCTTCAGTTAAAGTGTAGTTTGTAGAATATTTGTGATGAAATTTTTTTAAGTGTTCAAGTTCACCATTGTGGGTTTCTTGTTTGATAATGTGTATAGAGGCAGAGGTGAGAGCAGGAGCAGGAGCAGGGACAGAGGCCGGAGCAGTGGCAGGGGCAGAAGCCGAAGCCGGAGCCGGAGCAGGAGCAGGAGCAGGAGCAGAGGCAGGGAAAGGGGCTGGTGCAGGAGCCGGAGTCGGAGTCGGAGCCCAGTCTCTGATCATAGACGTGAATCTTTTGGATGGAGTGGCAAAAGAAGAAGTGGGTTGGGAATATCATCTCAACCATGTAGAGATTTTGCGGGGGGGAATTGTCGGAGAGGCAGTCAGTGCAGGTTCCTTCATCAGGATAACCTCAATTACAGAAATGGGGACTGCTCAGAAAATGAGTTTGCAGAAAGGTGGAGAAGTAAACCAGAGCATGGAGGCGTTTTAAAACATGTCAACAATAAAAGGCCTGGGGATTACCCACGGGATGATATTTCTGATGGGTATGGACATGGCTACGAAGAGGATATGCCACTGAGGAATGGCAGCAAGGCGTCAACTACTTGTAAGGATTTTCTGAAAGGCAAGTGTCATTGGGGAGCATCATGCAGATATCCCCACTATGGTGCTTCTGGTGATGAGTACGAGAGAGGCAATAAAAATGCATCCTTTGCTCACGATGGCAAGCGCCAACCTAGCGGCAGGATCCCTTGCAAATATTTTATGATGGGTAAATGCCATCGGGCTGATTGCAGGTTTTTCCATGATGGTTCAACATCTGGAAATTTTGAACGGAGGTCACGTGATGAAAGATGGGGCCACAATTTGGATGACAAGGACAAATCATGGAATGGTCCAACATCAGATGATGCGACTCATGATGGTCCAACATCAGGCACCCTTAAGGGAAGATTGTGTGATGACAGAGTGGTCCTCAATTTGGATCACAATAGCATATCATGCAATGGTCCACCATGGGATGATGTGAAAGGTGTCTCAAACAACTCAAAGTCCAGTGCTCGGGGTGACAGTTATGCTGGGAAAACGAATGTTTCTGATTCAGTGAGTGCTGAAAAGCAGACTAGACATAGCTGGGGCCACACATTGGAGAATGAAAGTGAGGCTGCTGAGAGGGATGAATACTTTTCTCCTCACCTGAGGAGGGGTAGTAATGATGCACACATGAGTACTACTGAATTCAGGAGTATGGAAGAATCCATTGGTAGGGAAGCGACCCAACTGATTTCCCGAGGTCCACAATTGCAAACTCTGGATACAAATGTCCGGGAAACTAAAACAATACAAGAAGCTTTAGGCCACCAGCTAGCTATCACAGTCATGCAGCCCATGGTGTCCGAAAATTCTTATGTTGAGGAGCATAGGGGTGAGGCAGGAGATCATGTTGCAATAACCGATGGTTGTAATGGATTGAACGAGGCAAAGGTCACTGGAAATACCATGCTTCCGGATTTTGTGCCTGGGCAGAGTTTCAATCAGATTGTTGACAGTAGTGGCGCTCGACCTTGCTCTAGTTTTAGTGTAACTGATCAAAGTCAGCCAAATTTCGTCCTAAACTCCTCGAATGGGCATAGTATCAACCTGAATGGGACACTGCAAGATATTCACTCTCCTTTGAATCCACAAAATCAGACACTGATTCGTCAAGGAGCTGTCAAAACACCAGAGATGCTGGAATTTGAAGTCCCACCGGTAACCTCTGAAGTACATCAGAATGTTGCAACTAGTGAGCAGATTGCTCAAATAGCTAACCTTTCAGCATCTCTGACTCGGAGATTTGGAAATGAGCAACAATTTTCTCAACCACAAGCGGTGTTATATCCCACCAACTCCACAAGTATGGTGCCTTCTCTTCCCAATAATGCGTGCCTTGTTCCTCCTCTCAGCACACTGAACCCAGCAACACCGTCACAAGAGTTGTATGATCCTATGAATAATGGTTTGGAGCCCTGCAAGCCTGGCAACAGTAACCAACCCCCTGGATTTTTGTCCAGTTCTCACGAACAGAAAAGTCAAATGCCCTTGGATGGCTTATCTCTGTTGTCCTCTATTGATCCTGACTCCAGTAAACTCCACCAGGATGATGGTTTGGAGGAAGTACATCATGGGAGTCCAAAGTTGGAGCAGCAACAGCCAGTTGCAATATCAGAATTCAACAAAGATGGTGACTTAGTAGCTGAGAATTGCAAACAAGAGCAGGAAAATATTCATTCAGAAAACATGGATGTGGATGGCAGGGTTGATGGGGGCGATAACAGTAAGGATGAAAAGGAGATGCGGTTGTTCAAAATTGCGCTCGTGGAGTTTGTCAAGGAGATTCTCAAACCCACATGGAAAGAAGGTAAGATGAGCAGAGAAGTTCACAAAACTATTGTAAAGAAGGTGGTTGATAAAGTGACCAGTACCATTCAAGGAGTTCACATCCCGAAGACACAAGATAAAATTAATCAGTATCTGTCATTTTCTCAACCCAAGATTACAAAGCTTGTACAGGTGAGTTTGTTTCAATTACTTTTATTGTGCTCTCCGACTTATTAATAGAATAGTTATGAGTTTATTTGATTACGACTAACGAATTTTCAGAAACTTATCAATTATGATGTGTCCCTCTTTGAAATTGTTGTCACTGTACTAAGGACAGACATTTTTCCCCTTCTGCAGGCATATATGGAGAGGCTTCTAAAAAGTTAGACTTATTCTTGTAAGGGACCAGTAGAACGCATTTTGGTAAATATTCAACTGGCTTTAGAAGTCTCAAGTCCACTATGGTATTTATTTCCTGTTGCACTTGTAGTCTGTTCATTAGCTTCCTCAAATTGAAGAGGTTTTTTTCTTGAATTTTGATCAAATTACTGTATTTTTTATACTTTATTCTCTCTGTGTTGTGATTTCTAATTAATTTCCTAGTTTAACGTTGTTTAGTTGAAATCATAGTTTGAAGTCCTTTTTCAATGTAAAATATTTTTTGGAAAACAGTTTGTCTTTTGCACACATTTGATATTAAAAAACATGAATTCAAACTATAAACATCGGTAAATTAAATTGGAAATAAGCTAAAAATTATGGTACTTTGGGAAGAAATTCAAAAAATGACTGGAATTTGGTAGTTGATTCTTTTTTTTTTTTTCTTAAAGTATTTGTAAATTTCCCTCCCCTTGTTTCGTGTACCCATTTGCTTCCTACTTGTGTATATTATTCAGGATGATGACAAATTCTTGGTATTTTGCTGGTTCTCTGTTCATGAGGCTTCCAGTTTCAGTTTGAGTTATTCGTTTGATGGGAGATTTACTGCTCTGAACAACTGTGTGTGTATGACTCTTGGTTTTCTTGTGATGAGAATTTGTTGTGCTCCCATGGCTTGCGAGATAGTTCATTTAAGGCACATCCGGTTATAGTGTAAGCCGCGTGTGGTTTATCTGTTGACGCGAAATGAAATTACACGTGGAAATGACATCGTATTGTAGGTGTAATAACATTTTGAGTAATACTATTTGGACTTAAAAATCTGACATAATTTATTGACCTAATGATGTGGTTTCATTGGAACCATTGGATTAACACCAAGTTTCAATGTTTGATGAAGTCCACAACCAATCCAATAGTTATAGTGAACAAATTTTTAGATCCCAGTAGCATTGTTCTAACATTTTAAAAAAAAATTGATTTAATGATGTGATCTTTATATTTTTTATTAATTTAATTGTGAGTTTTAGTATTTATTGGGACCTACCATTTATTCAATGGTAGTGATTCATCAAGTCAAAATTTTAAGTTAGTTTATTAAGTTTATTTAGCATTTTTTTTTGAGTTCACGTTTTTATAGAAGGTAAAATAAAGGATAGTTCAAGTGATAAAAGTAAATTCAGATATTTCGAGTTTGAATCTTGGAAAGTCTATTTTTTATTGGATTGAAAAAAAAATTAGTCAAAGTGCGTGTAAATTAGTTCAATCACCATTGACTGAAAAAAATAATAATTTCTAAGTGAAATATGTTATGGGTCATCCCGGTAAAGGAGAGGGTAAGAAGAACCCAACATGCATAATATTGTCAACATAGACATATTAATTCTAAAGTAATAATTTATATATATATATATATATATATATATATATATTCATAGTATTTTTTGTTTGGCCGGATATATATTCTTAGTTGAGTCTATATAGCATAAACAGTAATTGATAATATGATTAAACAGGTGTAAGATAGCGCTAAGAAGGTTTAAATTGTGATGAAATTATTTTTTACTAAAAAAAATTACTTGAAAAAATACAGAACTATTACTAGTTGGTAATTTTTTTTAAATAATTTTTAAGCAAAAAGTAACTTTGTTATAAGAGACAAAATATATGTTTGATAACTATTTAATCGGAATTATTCATATAAATCTTAGGTTATAAGTAATACTAACAATAATCTCATGGTTAAAGACATTTTATAATATTAAAAATTAAATATTGATCGTACAAATTTTTATATTTTAAACATTAATTTATTTTTATTTAATTATGTAATTTAAAATTAAATTAAATACACAAAAATAAGAAAAAGGTTGGGAGAGAGCACAAAGAGATAAATGTGAATTAAAGAAATTATTTGACATTAGACAATGTGTTAGTTGAATTATCTAACATTAGGAGTCGTATAAAAAATACGATGTTTTTAAGCATAAAAAAAAATTGTGATGAATTTTGTACAATTGAATCACACTAGATGAAAATTGAATCAATTTTGACTGTTATTGTATTTTTATAAATTAAGAATTCAATTTCTTGTGATATTAAATGGATACTTATACATTTATACATATACATATACATATACATATACATATGCACACTACTAATTACTATACATACACTTAAATATGACAAAATAAAATATACAAGAACATACATTCTTCCAAAATACTTTGAAAAAAAAAAATTAAAAAATCAAAGAAAGTACTAAAAAAGCATTCACAGTAACGACACCGTTTTTCCTAAGGCAATCCTGCTCTTCAAAAGCAGTGTGTGTGCTCACTGCATTTCTGGCTTCTTCTCTCCTCGAGTGTCTTCCTCAGCAGCTCTGAACTATCGAACGTCACTTTGAGGGGAACCACAGGACTACCCGAAGAAATGGATTTAACTACTATTTACCACTTGAAATGGAGCTCTGTAACTCCATTATCACAACCAATTGGTCTGAATAGTGGTGGCTTCTACATGCTTTCACCCCAATCCCATAAACTCTCGTCCTCCTTTTGGTTCGACCCATTTCGTTATTTGCCATATAAGTCCTGTACTGTCAGCGCCAGGAAGAGAAACTCACAGCCTGAACCAGTTCTGAAGCCAAGCATTGTGGAAGAAGTGTTTATGGAAGATGATGAAGATGATCAACAACTTCCTCTCGATGAATTTGATGATGGTAATCACTCATTATCTTCTGTATTTCAGAGCATTTGTCTTTAAATTTTCGATTGTGTTTATCTTATTTAACGAAAGAAGATTCGATTGTGTTTATTTGTCTTTAAGTTTTTCACTCATTTATCTTAAAGAAATTTGCAGTTGGACCTTGTTTCGTTGGTTTGGATTAGTGAGCCTATGACCATGGACAGCTGGATATTTATATATAAGCCACAAAGTTTTTGGCAATTGTTTTGTTTTATTGCATATTGGACTAGGAATATGAGCAAATAAGTGAGCTTTGTCAAGGAGTTGAAGATTCAATTTCGTATTGTGTCCTAAAGCTGTTTTTCAAGATTGTTTGGAAATGTGGGTAAATAAGAATGGATTGCTTGGATTTAAAGGCAAACTAGTGTAATCAATTCTAGACTGTGGGGAATAGAGACCTTTTGACGTGCCTTGAAAATTTTGTTTAAGGTATTTGCTGACATTGTGATTAGGTTTGGAGTTTAAAATAGTTCTACAATATGATTCTCATCTATAAAATGTCGTCTTCCCCAGTTTGGTTGTGTAATGTGGTCGTGCTCTTTATACAGAGTAATTCCTTGTAATTAGCTAGTGGGTATAGAACAAAAAGTAAGATAAAATATTTCAGTTTTCTGAGGAGTCTTCTTTGTTGTCTTATTTTTCATAGTTTTAGTTTCTGAAAAACTCTTTAAGAAACTTAATGATCTGATATCCTGAAAAATGTAATTATGTGTTATTGTGTTGCATGACCATGTGAATATGTGCTCACTGTAGTCTATGGTTTACACTTTACACTAATTGTTTATCTGTTGAGGCCTCCTTGACAACCTTCCAGACAATGACATCGATACGATTTTACTGTGTTTGATACTAAATCTAGTGTTCTGTACTTAGCTGGCCAAGCAAAACTCTAGCTAAGCTAATTGCTCTAATTGTGGGGATTCTAAAAAACATGTTTCTTCTTTCTCTTTGGGTAGCTGGATTAGCCACAATAGTCCTTATTTGTAAACTGGGAAATTGCTAAAAAAATATTTTGCCTTTTGTTACTCCATATACGCTTATTGACAATCTCTGCATGAATTTTCAGATAACTTGGTTAACGGTGATGGCGATTTTGAGGATGAGTACTTTACAGAAGATGCTGACCTTTATGTAAGATTTCTGCAGTAAATGATTCTCATACGAATCGAATAAATGTTTTTTGTTGAATAGTTATTTATTTCATCACCCTAATAAAGTATATAAGTTGACATTCTGCTTAACAATTTTCTCCCTTTTCTGAAGGCTGGAGATGGAGGTGGAGGAGGTGGAATCTCCCTTGCTGGGACAGGGTGGGATAAAGTAGCATTAGCAATTGCCGAAGAAGTTGCATTATCATTTGATGGAGATTTGGGAATTTATGCATTCAAGACATTATTAAATTCCACCATTCAAATCCGCATAGAGAAACTGTCAAATACGTAAGCATCTACACCAACATTTCTGACTCTTCATGCTGGATAGTGAAGTATCATTACTTTTCTTCCACACCTCTCTTTGACAAGGAAACAAAGTTCTAGGATACCAATCTGTCTGGTTTCCTCATCACAAATCTGAAGCTTGTGAGAAAATGGCGTTATTGTGTTGGTCAAAATAGGCTGACTATTTGAGGGAACTTTATGCCCAAAAAGAACTCTTTGAGCAAGTTTCTTCCTTTGTTTCTGGTCTTTTTAAGTACCCTATTTTTTTCCCTTTATTTTGTTCTTTTAATGTGTAATGTTATGTTCCTTGAACTCTACCTATTAACTTCTTGTTTCAACTTTCTACAATAGGAAATGAACCTGGGCTTTACTTAGGAAACCTTCTCCCCAGGTTCATTGGAAATCCACGCCCATTCCCAAAGCGAAGTTTTGATTATATCTTAGATTGCTATCTAAATACGTATATATTGTTTTTACTTTAAGCTTTGACTTTGGCAATTTATTGTTCTTCACTATTTCTTTCTGCACTTGTAGTTCGTTGTTTTAACATGATTATGATCATTCAGTTTAATAAAATTGTTTGGGTTTCATCCCAATTGATCATTGACATGCATGTTGAAACTGCACCAGCCATTCTTATATGACAAAAAGTACTTTTAATCTTTTGATCTGCAATGATCTTTCACAGGTCTGGTTCTCCCAGTATTGCAGATGTTGAAGCTTTCTCTTCAAGCTACAGAGCACGACTAGATGAAGCTGTGGTTGATGGATCTATCCCTGAGGACATATGTTTGGAGGTAGTCCATCCTCTCAACTTTGTTGATTACATTCTTCTTGTTTTTGAGCCATTGTCACTTTGTACCATATGTAACAGAATTTAGTTGTACAAAAGTTCAAGCTGTTCCTTTGGCTTTTGGATTTCGGTGCCGGAATGAATAAACACACTTATTGTAAGACCCATACTATAATGAAATAAGGATAATATCATTTTAAGAGTTCTCCTAAGATAAATAAAATAATTGTAAAATTTTGAAGCATTATTGAAAGATGGATCATTAAGTTTGAGTTTCACGCGTATTGATTTTCGTGTCAAATTTAATTTCGGAGGTGGTTTAAGCTTAAGAAGAGTAGCTAGGTAAATTTCTAAATGTTTTTAGGTCAAAATAAGGCTACCATTGAATCCGGAAGGTCGAGAAATCATGGAAGGTGATATGACATGTTTTAGAAATTTTAAAGTATTCTGAAGTTAAAACGCATTTTTGGGAGAATTTAAGTAGGAAGGAATTTGATACTACCTCAATATTTTTGGTCATAACTTTTTACCCCGATGTCTGATTGATCTAATTCTTGTGTTATTAGAAAGTAGGTTTCAAGAGTTACAAAAGTGTATTTCATTGAATTTTTGTGAATCGACATCTAACATGATAAAAATAGGTTTGAAAAAGTGTGAGAGGTTACAATATCTTTGAGTCCGTTCGATCGGAACATGTTTTGTTTGAATGGAATGCAGGCCTGTTGGCTTTCCAGTAAAAAAACAGAAGATACTGGGAGCAAGGTTCGTTCGGACGCAAAGGTCACGTTTGAACTCCATTCAAATGCAAAAGTCTCCGTTCGAACAGAGACGCGATTTTCACAATGATCATGCCTGTGCTGCCTGAACTTTTTTTCACCCTATAAACACCCTAGAGATGTCTTCTAGAGCTAAGAGAGTCGCAAGAACCTAAAATAGATAAACAACAGTTTTGATTTCTATTCAGTCATACCTATTGCTTTCTTGAATAAGCACATGGTTTATGTCCTAAATTATATGTTCTTGATGAAAAACTTTAGATCTTGATTATGGGCAAATTAGATAAATATTTTTACAATATCTTACATGTTTTGATTTGATTACTCTTCTATTGTTAGAATTGTGGAATTACGAATTGTTGTATACGTGAATTTTATGAAAATGTGTTGTTATTATCTCTTGTATGGGTGGGTATGATGAGCGTGGGCTGCATTCGATCAGATATTGTAGAGTGTTCAGATGAATTTCTTACTTTGAGGGGTTTGAAGGCTGCCTATTACTAATAGTGGAGTTGCTTGGGTCCTTGCGAGGATTCAAGAATTCGCACTACTCGCTCACGTGGATTGAGGTAGAGAGTTAGTATATTATTCCTTGAATTTTTTTTCAATGTCGATGCATCAGTATATGCTCTTTCTTAAAATAGTGTATCCCTGCGAGGATTGGTTGAATGATTTGAGTGTGTGTGGGGGTCAGGATAATCTCGATGTGTAGATTTATGGTATTCAACCTACGTACATTTTGATAAAAAAAAAAACCTACGTACATGAGATATACTTGTAATGATTATCAATTGGTTTGAGAACTGGTTCCACTCCTTTATTAATTTTTTTGCTTATACATCGAAACTTGATATTGTTATTAATTGTCTCATGTTTTACTTCAAAAGTTATATATCTATAATATAAAGTGAGACCGACCTACTTTTATATATTTTGTAAACCTTATTTAGGTTTGGGAAAGCTTTTCTACAGAGCTTGTTGTGCTCACTCCTTCCTCTAACATTTTTCAGATTTTGGTATTGGAGAAGATACTACTTTAGGTGAGAATGAGAACTATGATCTATTGAAGCGAATCAGGATGTTGATTCACCTTTCAAGGCTTAGGGTTTCGCTATCTATTTTAGTTTCATTTGGTTTTTTACAAAGTTGAATGTTATTAACTTTACACTAGTTGAATGAGGGATTTAGTTTGGTTAAAGGTGTTGGTTATAACTTTGATGATGAAGTTATGTTTCTTGAGATTTGTTTAGTCAGATATTGAAAGATGGATGGTTTAATTTATGTAAATTGTTTATGTTAGCAATTCTCTCGTAGTTGATGGTTAATAGTTTGGTTCATGTCTATTTGTAAAAATTGAGACGTGACACCTATAGATATGGGCGATGGAATTGGACTGCTACACCATGTTTGATTTTTTACTTTTTCCAGCAATCTTGTTTAACTGCACTGCAGCATGAAATTTTGGCAGGGGAAAGTTTGGCGTATGTTGTCATGTGTTACTCATTTCCTTTGCGCATCTGAAAAGATGATCTTCTTTTTAGGTATCTTCACCCGGGGTTGAAAGGGTTGTTCGTATTCCACAAGATCTTGACCGGTTCAAGGATCGGCCTATGTACGTAAAGTATGTGAGTGAAGTAGCTGAGACTGGTGTATCATCTGAACATGATGGTGTTTTCAGACTTGTGTCTTTTGATATGGAAACAAATGGTTGCATTTGGGGTTTAGCAGATGTTAGGGCAAATAGAGAAAAAGCTGGGAAAGGAAGGCCACTTAGCAAAAAGCAACGAGAGTGGCGGCTGAACACATCATTTGATTCCTTATATTTAGTACGGTTGTATTCTGAAATTTGAATGTTTGTACCCCAACCTGCCCATTGTCATACAAAGAAAATTACACCAGTCATCAATTTTGCGTTGTAGACGATAGTTATTTCAACACAACAGATAAGAACATCCTCCATTTCTTTATCTGCCATTCTTGTGTCTTTAGAATTGTGACAATGAAAATTCTGTTATATAGTATATTTTATGAAGATTTGTGTATTAAATCAATGAAATTAATATCCACGCAATTAATAGGAGAAAAAAGTAGAAACATGATGGATATACAGGTTTCTGATTCTGCTAAATCATGCAAGTATTGCACTGGTTTAATATCTCAGGAAGCTCTCATACTTTCCTTCTGACAATATCAGCTGAAATTAGATGGAGTCTGTTTTATTCATTCCAATTATGTTGATCGTAATATTCCGGTTTTCGATTTCACTAATCTTGAAGCTCAACTGCATTTGCTTCCGTAAAGCCAGTTTGAAAGCAGCTTCACACCCAAGGTGAACTTTGATGTCCATTCTACTAGTCAAGGTACAGCTTCTAACTGTTTAATAATCTTTCAGCTTAAGAATTCATTGATTACGTAGCTGTCTTAGGTCAAAACTTGTGTGTGGTCGCTTGGTATTTTGGCTCACATTTCAGTTCATAGGCTCGAATCATTAGCAAATTCTTAGCTTTATATACCTGTAAATTGTCTAACTCTTACATAACTATACTACCCTGATCCATATTTTGACAAACTAAGATAGAGATTCCCTAGAAAGTATATCAAAATGATTTGCTCTGTCATTTAAGTTCAGTGCAATCTTCTTTGCTAATGCCAAGTAGGTTACTTTCTGTTAAGTATTCATGGTGTTGTTGCTTATACTCATGGAAAAATATAAACCAGCAGCAATTAGTTGGTAAGTAAGATAAACATGACGGTGGAAAAGAGCTTTCTGCAATTGGGTAAGGCAAAGAAGCACTGTCAAGTCAGTAGATTGGTTAGGTGCCATCACTGCTTCACAATTTAGAGCTTCTGATATTTCAAACTTTGCTTTGTTACTTTGTTTAATCTATCCTATTCTCTTTTGCTGTTTCCTTTTAGAGGAGGGAAAAAAGGAATAAAACAAAAGAGAGGAAAAGTTGCCATGCCTGCTTATCCATTCGAATTCAAAGTTTACATTACTAATTGGCTTCCTTTATTGAGTAGACACTCTTAGATCTGGACAGCAAACCCCACAAATACCTCTATGTATGATGGTTTTACATACTCTAGTTCTTATATCTCCTTTAAAATTTTATTCTTTGTTCTTCTATGTCTTTATTTTCTTAGAGGCCGGACTAAAGTGATAACAGATGCTCATTTGGCCAAGCGATGCGTTGTGAGTTCCAAGTTTGGGTATCAGCTTCTCTAAAACCGAAGGTAAGGCTGCCTATCATTGCCATTCCCAGACTCTGCTAAAAACGGGTGTTTCGTGCACATACGACCCATTCTTGGCCCCTCAGGTCAGTTAAGTGAATTATTTTAAAGATAAGTCTCTTGCTCTTTGGATCAGCGACAAATCCAGTGAGTGCACCCGTTTGTTAAGCAAAGGGACATTTAGTCCAAAAAAGGGGGTCTTCTGATATACCTTTTTCCTTTGGATGCCTCTTCCTGTTTGTTGTGGGGTTGGTCTAGTGTCTCACTCACTATAGGCACCTCATCTTTTTAGGTAGCCAGTTGATACATACAACTAGCTTCACTGTCACTTTTCTTTGTAACTTCTTGCTGTTTTCAGTCCAGAAAACCTTAATAACTGTTGCATTGGTTGAATTATCTTTAAATTTAAATTGCTCCATTGTGACCGGACCGGCAAAGGTTTGAGATACGGAAACAACCTCTGTACATGTGAAGTAAGGTCGTATATATCTAACTCTCTCCGGACAGTACAATGATGGGAGCATAACTGGGTTGTCCTATCTTTTAGCTAGTGCACCAAGCTTGAGTCAAATTTTAATGAATGAGAAAGTAACATTACAGGACTTGCCGGGTTATATTTATATTAAATTCAGCTTCATATATCGGACAAAAGTGGTTAGGCATCTGGTATTATATATAATTATAAGTAGCAAAAATTTTCAAGTCGCCCCAGATTTAATTACAGTTGGTGAGATACATTAACGGGGCTCTAGAAACTTTAAATTCCATTGGTCTTATCTATACACTATGGTCCTTTTTTGTTTTTGTAGTACATGACGATATGATTGTTTTAACAATGGGGAGTGGAAGGTTGCTTTTTGGAGTGTGGGGATGCTTGGATTAGGTTTTTTTGACGTAGGGTAGCGTGAATAAAAAAATGAGATTAAACAATACAAATTATTATTTATTGATTATAACAATAATA
>CM042193.1:8742382-8767174 GCA_023539305.1 Ilex asprella
GGGGAAGGGGGAAGGGGAGAAAAACTTGAACACTTGACTTAAAGAAGACAAAGTTTTCACAAGATAATTTTTAAATATTTTATATTGTTAACTTGAATGGTTGATGAGGTGTATATCTTATGTTTAAAAATATTTATTTTATATTTGAATAAATAATTAAAAAAATTAGATGCAATTTTTTTTTACTAGGGTTAATGTGTACTTGAAGGTACAATATAATTTAAGTGAAAAATAATAGATTTGAGGGGGAAAATTAATAGTTTTGAGAAAAATGATGGTTACCGTTGGATGAATCTATTAGAGACAGTGAAATAAATTTATTGAAATTTGTCATGTTTTGTATATTAGATTAGAATGAGTTAGAGACTAACCTGTAAACCAAACATGATAATAAATTGAATATAATATAAATATAATAGTCAATAAAAATAAATTACATCACTCTTATCCATTAATCCCATAAAAATATATAATCGATCTCAACAGGAGAAAAGATTAGATTTACTAATTTATATCTTATCCAAATCATAAGTGTGAGTTTAAATTAAAAAAAAATATCTTTTTAATTTCGAATTCACTCCCACCTTATCATCCCCCCCCCCTAAAGTTATGCAACAAAAAGTGGCCGACATCTAAATAAATACCTTTGGGCCGCGCAGCCTCTCCCAAGGCATTGCAGCCATTCTGTTAGTTGATTGGGCAGTGATTTTTACTCCCTCCAAATGCAAGTGGCCAAACATATTCCAAATAACAAATTAGGATTTAGCGGAAAGAATCGTGTACTTAGACTTTTGACCTGGGGCGCAGTTATACTTTTATCTATTCTTTGAAAGATGCCCACTGGATCTCAACAGCCATTACTGCTCACTTCTCTCTCCCCCCCACCCCGACTCCCACTCCCACTCCCACTCCCACTCCCACTCCCACCATACTGTTCCTACTTCTGCTTCCCAACGTCTCTCTCTCTGTCTCTACATTGTATATATATGTAACAAACAATTGATACTAAAAGCCAGAAAAGCTGCCAAAGCTAGCTACCACAAAGTTACTTCCCCAGCAGAAGCCTTCACGTTTCTCTCTCTACATTCTATATATAGCTATACACGAGCTGTATGTATCTATATATAGGAAATTCTCTTTAATTTAGATCCCTGAACACATACCCATTTGTTAAGGGTCCCCAGGATTCACGTGCCATCTTTAAACAGAATTCATTATACATAATTCCTTCCCCATTCCCTCTCTTGCTATAGCTTGGTTTCTTTTATTTTACACAGATAAGGAAAATTTAGAGAGAGAATGAAGGGATAAAGTTTTGGGTTATCTCTAAGGAATCTCTCTGAAATTTCCATAGATAGATAGGTATGTGGTGGTTTTGTGGTTTGGTGCTTGTGGTGGGGCTGGTGTTTGGTGGTGGAAATGGGCACCCAGAGGAAGATCTGGTGGTCAATTTGCCTGGTCAACCGAAGGTTGGGTTTAGGCAGTTTGCTGGTTATGTTGATGTTGATTTGAAAGCTGGGAGGAGTTTGTTTTACTATTTTGTTGAAGCTGAGGAGGACCCTGATCATAAGCCCCTCTCTCTCTGGCTCAATGGAGGTTGGTTTTCTTGTCTAACTTGTGTTATAATAGCCAAATGTAGCCAAATGGAATCTCTCTCTCTCTCTCTCCTCTCGGACGCACACACATACACACACACAGTTGGTTTCTTATGTGGGTTCTGATTTTTAAGTGGACTAATTGATGTAGTCGGTGGTTTCTCCCTAGTATGAAACATTAAGCTGCTATTGTGGTTACTACTAGTCTAGTACAGACTGTTAGTGCCTCCTTTTTTTTCTGTTTTTTTTTTTATATATTTATAATATTTTTCTTATTTTTGTCCTTTCAAAGGAATTTGTTATTGTTCTTTTTCCACTTCGATTGATGGCTTATGTTAATGGAAGAATCATCGTATTAGCTTTTCCAATCGGCGTATAAACAACATTAGATATTCAGAGATCCTGTTAATTTACAATTCAAATAATAATTAAGTTTTATGAAACAGAGAAATCATTTTGGTGACAGTCTTTACATTACTTATGAAAGAGAGAGAGAATTTTGTTGACAATCTCCACATATAGCACACAGAAACATTTGATGATCATCATCAAGAACCCAAAAAGCATTTTTACTGATTTTATAAACTATATATTATAGTGTTGTGACCTGAAAATAATTCTGTAGCATGAAAAGCCTTCAATTTTTTCGAACAACCAGAACTGTTACATTGACAAAAGGCAATGTCACCAGTAATTTTGTTTTTCTTGGGCAAAGTTCCTGAACTGTTTAAATTTTCTTTGGTTCCTTTTAAGTTTGGCTCTTAAACAGTGGCAAGGTTTTATGTTTACTTTTTGTTGTGTTCAGGCCCAGGCTGCTCATCAATGGGTGGAGGTGCCTTCACAGAATTGGGTCCATTCTTCCCTAGAGGAGATGGTCAAGGCCTTAGAAGAAATTCAAAGTCATGGAATAGAGGTACGGCAGACGAGTAGAAAAAGAAAACCAAGAATGCCTAGGCCAAAGTGTAGAATAGTAGGAACTACATGGACACATTGTTGATATGATTACTATTCATTACTCATCAAGGTTCCATATTTATTTTTTGTAGCATCAAATCTCCTCTTTGTCGAGTCTCCGGCTGGAGTAGGATGGTCATATTCGAATACATCGTCAGATTATACTTGTGGTGACGCCTCCACTGGTAATCCATCAGTGTTACATATTGTTTCAGATATGCTTTCTGTCCTTTGATGTAATCCATGCTTAATCTCTTCCTGATTAAAAAAAAAATGCTTAATATCTTTTTTTTTTGGCAGCCAGGGATATGCATACATTTATGATGAATTGGTATGAGAAGTTTCCGGAATTCAAATCCAGAGAGTTGTTTCTCACAGGAGAAAGCTATGCAGGTATGCAAAATAGTAACTGAAGTCTCAAGTCTGGTTGTAAAATTTGTAAGTGAATAACCGAAGGGAATATACAAGGCAGTGTAACATTTCATGTAGTGTAACAAATACAAGGTTTGTTTTGCTGGATGAAATATAATTATACACAAATTTAGCCAATCTTGGTTAGCCTTAATGCCATAGTAACTTCGTTTTCACTTTTCCTCTCTTTTTCTGTCCAGAAATAAGTTTGTGATGTGTCTATTTGTTTTACGTAGGACATTACGTTCCACAATTAGCTGTTGCTCTTCTGGACCACAATGTGCATACCACAGGTTTCAAGTTCAACCTAAAGGGAGTTGCTGTAAGAGAATCTGTTAATTCTAATTGAATGGCCCCTCTTTCTCTCTTTGAAATTTGGTATCTAGGGACTAGGGGTTATCGATCCATTTCATTAATCTTTTGCATTGTCTTCTTGGGTTAGATTGGGAATCCACTACTCAGACTTGACCGTGATGTTCCAGCAACGTACGAATTCTTTTGGTCACATGGAATGATTTCTGATGAAATAGGCCTTGCAATCATGAATAAGTGTGATTTTGATGATTATACGTTTTCTGGCCCGCACAATGAATCCGATGGATGTAACCAGGCCATTACCGAAGCAAATAGCATTGTTGGTGAATATATAAACAACTACGATGTGATACTTGATGTATGCTATCCATCCATTGTAGAACAGGAGCTGCGATTACGAAAAATGGTAAATTTTACTCCTCTATGTTATAACCCTTTCAGTGAAGATTTCTTATATAATCCATTGCAATTGCAGGCTACGAAGATTAGTGTTGGCGTTGATGTGTGCATGAGCTATGAAAGGCGTTTCTATTTCAACCTTCCTCAGGTTCAGAAGGCTCTCCATGCAAATAGGACCAATTTACCATATAGCTGGTCTATGTGCAGTAGGTTAGTCTTCCCATTAATGATTCCACTCCAAATTTTCGGTGGTTCTTTTGTCAACAGAAAGGCGGTCATTTCTGGGATCAACTGAGATCAAACAAAAAAATTACTCTCCATTTTAACATTTGGTTTAAGGCTTTGAATCAAGTAGTATCCCAAATCAATACATTTTGGTTTCAGCAGTGCAGTTACATGTATGAAACAACTGATTTTTCTCTGTATTTTCGGTTGGACAGTGTTCTGAACTACAGTGATACTGATGGCAACATCGACATTCTTCCCTTGCTTAAAAGGATAATCCAAAATCAGATAGCTGTTTGGATCTTCAGGTAAACTTTCAAGTACACTAAGAATGGACAATTTCTATCATAAAACCGTATCTTTTTTACCTTCATAAAGCATTACTGATCAATAATACTATGCTTAAACTGTAGTGGGGATCAGGATTCTGTTGTACCATTACTTGGCTCTCGGACACTTGTCCGTGAACTAGCTCATGATCTAGAGTTCAAAGTTACAGTCCCATATGGAGCTTGGTTTCACAAAGGACAGGTACTTGTTTGATCTTTATTTTCTCCATTCTTTTGAGGTGAGGGTACATTTTGCAAGTTAAATAAATTGTTCACATGATCCGTAAATAGGTGGGAGGATGGGCGACGGAGTATGGAAACTTGTTAACTTTTGCAACTGTAAGGGGTGCTGCTCATATGGTACCCTACGCACAGCCATCAAGGGCTTTGCATCTTTTCAGTTCATTTGTGCGAGGCCGGAGATTGCCAAATTCAACACATCCTTCCATTGATGATTGAGAAATGGTGGTTCGCATTGTTTCTATACTTTCTTCAATGTCCTTGCATCAAAATGCAATGGTTGATTGGATTCATGGCTTTCAGCTTTAATAAGAAAAAGCGGGAAAAAAAAAGGTCAATTACTGTTCAAGTCTTGGAATACATGGTCTCTCTTTGTTTAAAAATAGGCACATGATCCTTTGTGTTTTTAATCAAAATGAAACTGTTAGGTTTTTCGTCCAAACTAACCAAAAGTGTATCACACGATCAAGAAAGATGTGTCGATAGGGGGAGAAAATTGGTTTCCTTGAATGTTTAAATCTCAATTGACCAAGTTACCCATAAACAAGTGCAAATCCCATTTTTGTCTGCATCACTTTCTCTCCATATCCGCACAGAATGAGGTATCGATTCTCTTGTTGTCTATTTCTCACCCTCTTAGAGTTTATATAGAGGTGACAATCTTAATTCATTATTCATTAACCCGATAAGAAATAAATGAGTTAAGTAATATGATTCATTTTAATCAAACGGGCTAAGATAAATTGTAAATGAGTATCCATTAGGTCAAATATTTATCTTTCTATTAAATAACACAAGTAATAAATCAAATAAATATATTAATACACAAAAAATATACACACACTAATACACATGACCATGACCAATGACCCGACCTGACCCATGGGCCATGGCCATGAGTTGACCCTTATGTGACCTATAGATTGACCAATGTCCAACGACCCAACTTGACCCATGACCCAACCCATGAATTGGCCAGACCTTAACCCATGATCCATGGGTCACCCTATGGACGAACCCATGAGCCATGGCCACGGGTTGACCTTTATGTGACCCATGACCCATGGATTGACCTACACCCCTAGGGTTGACCCGACCCAATATATGTGTGTATTTTGGTGAATAGTGTATGTATTTTGGTTTTTTTTATTAAACGTGTTTGTGTTTTTTGTGTGTTAGTATATGCATGTGTATTTTTTGTGTATTAGTGTGTATATTTTAGTGTATTAGTGCGTATATGTTTTGGTGTATTAGTGTATATTTTTTTGATATATTAGTATAAGTTCATATTAAGAATTTTAATTATTTTCTGAGTTAATGGTTTTATCCAATCTATTATAAACCCAACTGATCATAACCCAATTAATACGTGAGTAAAAAAAAAATTGAATTTATTTTGACCTAATTCAATTTAACTCAACCTACAACTAACTCAACCCATCCATTTTTTCACCTCTAAGCTTATGCATCAAAACCTGGATAAAGTGCATGGATTTAGTTTTGCATTTTGATGCACGTGTGTGCGAATTGATATCTGATGAAGTCTAAGGATGAGTGCTAGTGGGAACCAGAAATTCCTTGTAATCTTAAATTTGTTTTGCTTACATAAAGGGGAAGGAACACCGAATCTTTTGAATTTACTAAAATTTGGTTGACTTATACGAGTGGAAGATTGTTTTTCAAGCATGGTGTTGAGCAGGTAGGTACTCCATTTGAATTTGAAACAGGGGAAAAGCAATTGCAGTACAGCACTACAGTTCTTAGTAATGAATGGATGGCTCCATATGTGACAGTGACAGCATGTACAAATGAAATACTTGAGCAATTGAGGGTGTGCTGCAGAACCAGTGATAACCAAAAGGCACACAAAAGGATGCAGAGCAATAATGGATCGAGGGGCTTGAGCTGGCCGATCGTCCTAAAGCTCTAAAAACCCACCTCGTATCATATTAGAGTTAATCTCAAATGTGGTACATTATATAGGGTCGTTTTTCGATTATTTCAATAAAAAATTGACACATGATTTGTCATTTAATTTTAAGGAACTAGAGAAATAATTGTTTAATATGTTACTAAGAAATTTCATATTCGAATTTTATCGTCCTTAATTTAACACCTCCAATCTCTTAGTTAGAGGAGTCAGAGGCAACCAATCAAGGTAGATCAGAGGTTTGGTGAAATTTTTAAATCCCAATTTTTTTTCTCACAATTATATAGAAAAGATAGTGAAACAATAAGAGAAAGGGACTAATAAGATAAACCTTTTATATTTGATTTTTTTTTTATTAAAAGAGAAAGAGTTGAGAAAGAGACATGTCAGAAGTGAGAATTTAAGTTAGTAAATGGATGGAAGTAAGTTAGTAAATTCGAATTTCTAATCTGAATGTGAATTTGATTAGGCAGATATGGATTAATAATTTTTACTGATTATTCGAATTTGTTATGTTATATTTAATGGATTCAGCTATGAATTTATCAAATCCAATCTGAATTGTATATAAACCTTCTATTTTTATATTTTATATCTCGTGAGTTTATATCCATCGATATTTTTTCATCTCCCACATTTTTTTCTTTTTGTCTTCTTCTTTATTATTTATAACTAAAATTGAGGATGACTTATTTAATATATGTTGCTTGTTAAGGCTTCAAATGTGTAAGCATTAAAATATTTTTGTTGTACGGAGTTGAATGTGTTATAATTTGTGAGATATTTGTAGGATGATTTTACTTTGTACATAAACGGATCAAATCGAATTGAATTTTTGGACCTGATATCCGAAAGTTAATCAAATCACAAAAATATTATAATACTTCATATCCAATCTGTTGGATAATCAA
This sequence comes from Ilex asprella, assembly GCA_023539305.1. Classification (NCBI taxonomy): domain Eukaryota; kingdom Viridiplantae; phylum Streptophyta; class Magnoliopsida; order Aquifoliales; family Aquifoliaceae; genus Ilex; species Ilex asprella. The sequence continues at coordinate 8,749,692 of CM042193.1, forward strand.
ATCACGTAAATTATAATCGAATTCAAATTCAGATATAACATAATTTGGTCCATATTCAATCCGTTAATAGCCCTACTGTCACACCTGAACTAATTTGGGTGTATACCGTCGGTCTTGGTGGCACCTTGCACCAAGGCAGACCATAAGTGGGAATCAAGATGATGTGACTAAGTGGTTCGACAGATTAATGTGGACTGTGACAGCATGAGCCCACCAAGTTGAGCATGGCAGCACGGGTTAGGCTCAATTGAAGCAATGTCGGTGCATAGCTTTGGATTACATGGCATGGGTTAAACTCAGCATGCACAATGGTTCGTGAAGCAAGACTGACTGCTGAATGTGGGAACATGATTGGCATGACTGCAATGCATGTAACCAGGAGGATGCTGAGACTCAGTCAAGGTAGTTGCTGAACAAGGCCTAGTCTGTGGGAAGCAGTTCTGGGTGTCCCTAGCCTGAATCTGGTCCAGATACATGCTGATAAGGGGCAGTTCCATATCAGATGCTGAGTGAATAGAACTGCTTGTTAGGCGTCGCACAAAAAACAGTCTTGCTGACCAAGTATGCTAGAGAATAACAGAATATGGGTAACTACCCTTTGGCAGATGGGGATGTCACCTGTCATGCTTCTTGTATAAATAGAGGTGCTTAGGCATTCAGAAAATGAGAGAGAGTGTTTTGGCTTTGAGAGTTCCTTGTAAATTGTTGAGTTCAATATATAAGGTTTGTGAGTGTTATCCCAATAAATTCGTGTGATAGCCTCGAAAAAAAAAACGATTTGTTTTCCCGTGACACCTAGATAGAATAGGGATATTGGCAGAGAGAAACTCCCAGTTCTTAGATTATGAAACCTCAATACAGGTTAATTAATATTTAATGGCCTTAATTTATAATTTTTTGGTTTTTTTTTTAATTTACAATTAAAAGCCAACCTTCTGACATCAAAGAACATTATTTGGCGCCAGGACTCTTAACAAAACCACGCCAACGGATAATTCTATCCTATCTATTTCTCCTTGTGTACTCGACATTAATCGACGACGAACTCGTGTGATGTCTGAGTCGTCTCCGACTCAATGCGTCACAGAATATATCTGAAATTGTCACAACGCATACCAAACTCACACACGTTGCTTCACCAACCCAATTTCTCAACAGTCCCACAAAAAGTAGAGCACCATAATCTGCACCCTGAAACCACAACAACTACAGAGCATCCCTTCTATACCTATCTCCTGAAAACATGTCTACGGCAATGCAAACAAATTCAGTCACGCCGTTTGTTCGACGAAATGCCCCAGAGAATTTTATATGCGTCGAAAATTAGTAAAATCATTCATTCCCACAGCTTAAAATTTGAGTTTGGATCAGGAGGGAAGCTAGGAAATGCAATTGTGGACTTGTATGCAAAATGTGGCAATGTGGAATATGCCGAAAAAGCCTTTGACCGACTTGAAAACAGAGACACATTGGCTTGGAATTCAGTTTTATCGATGTATTCGAGGCATGGAATGCTGGAAAATGTGGTGAAATACTATGGCTTTATGCAGATTTGTGGGGTGGAGCCAAATCAGTTTACATATGCAATTGTTCTATCAGTTTGTGCTAGATTGTTTGATGTTGAGTTTGGGAAACAAGTACACTGTACTGTTACCAAGATGGGACTTGATTCTAATTCCTTTTGTCAAGGTTCTCTTATTGACATGTATGCAAAATGCCATAATATAGTTGACGCTCGTCAGATATTTGATGGGGCAGTGGACCCTGATACGGTTTCTTGGACAGCAATGATTCAAGGTTATGTTCAAATTGGTTTGCCCGAGGAGGCACTAAAAGTGTTTGAGGAGATGCCGAAAGTTGGCCATGTTCCAGATCAGGTAACATTTGTAACTGTCATAAGTGCGTCTGTTGCGCTAGGAAGACTTGATGATGCGTGCCACTTGTTTTCTCATATGCCTAGCCCAAATGCTGTAGCTTGGAATGTGATAATTTCGGGGCATGCCCAGAGAGGTTGTGAGGTGGAAGCTGTCAATTTTTTCCAAGATATGAATAAAGCTGGTGTTAAATCGACAAGGTCCACTTTAGGAAGTGTTATGAGTGCTATTGCGAGTTTAGCAAATATTGACTATGCCTTGCAGGTCCATGTTCAGGCAACTAAACAGGGGTTAGATTCTAATGTGTACGTGGGCAGTTCTTTAATTAATATGTATTCGAAGTGTCAAAGAAATGAAACTGCAAGGAAAATATTTGATGCATTGGAGGAGAAAAATGTTGTGTTGTGGAATGCAATGCTTGGAGGTTATGCCCAGAATGGGTACACTTGTAAAGTAATAGAGTTGTTCATGAATATGAGGGATTCTGGTTTTCAACCTGATGAATTTACCTATACTAGCATTCTGAGTGCTTGTGCTGGTATGGAAAGTATAAATATGGGGCACCAAATACATTCATTTATCATCAAGAACAAATTTGAATCAAACTTATTTGTGGGTAATGCATTGGTGGATATGTATGCTAAATCAGGGGCTCTAAACGATGCCAGGAAACAATTTGAGCTAATAAGGAATCGAGATCATGTTTCTTGGAACGCAATTATTGTTGGATATGTGCAGGAAGAAGAAGAAGATGAGGCTTTTGACATGTTTCAGAGAATGAGATCAGGTGGAGTTGCTCCTGATGAAGTATCCTTAGCCAGTATACTTAGTGCTTGTGCAAGTATACAAGCCCTTGAAAAAGGAAAACAGGTACATTGTTTATTGATCAAATATGGTCTAGAAACAAGCCTTTATGCTGGAAGCTCTCTTATTGACATGTATGCTAAGTGTGGGGTCATTGGGGCTGCAAGCCAGGTCTTCTCTTGCATGCGTGAGCGAAGCGTGGTTTCTATTAATGCTTTAATTGCTGGGTATGCTCAAACAAGTATTGAGGAAGCAGTAATTCTATTTCGATATATGTTGGCTGAAGGAGTGAAACCTTCAGAAGTCACCTTTGCCAGCCTTTTGGATGCATGCAGTGGACCTTCTAAGTTGAATCTTGGGAGGCAGCTTCACTGTTTAATACAGAAGATAGGACTTTCATATGATGATGAATTTTTGGCTGTCTCTCTCTTGGGCATGTATATGATCACCCAAAGAAAAACAGATGCAAGTGTTCTTTTCTCAGAGTTCCCAAATCCAAAGAGCACAGTATTATGGACTGCTATAATTTCAGGACACACTCAAATTGATTGCAGTGAGAAGGCATTACTTTTTTATAGAGAAATGCGTAAATCCAATGCCATGCCAGACCAGGCAACATTTGCTAGTGTCCTTAGAGCATGTGCAATCTTAGCTGCTTTGCAGGATGGTAGGGAAATCCATTCTCTCATTTTTCATACTGGTTTTGATTCAGATGAGTTGATAGGGAGTGCCCTTGTTGACATGTACGCTAAATGTGGGGATATTAAAAATTCAGTGCAAGTTTTCGATGAAATGGTCACCAAGAAAGACGTTATTTCATGGAATTCCATGATAGTTGGATTTGCAAAAAATGGTTCTGCTGAAAATGCATTGAAGATCTTCAATGAGATGAAGCGAACACACGTAAAGCCTGATGAAATCACATTCCTTGGTGTTCTTACTGCATGTAGTCATGCAGGGAGAGTATCTGAAGGCCGCCAAATATTTGATATTATGGTTGATCATTATTTGATTCAGCCACGTGTAGATCACTGTGCCTGCATGATCGATCTTCTTGGCCGATGGGGTTCTCTCAAGGAAGCGGAGGATTTTATCGACAAACTAGAGTTTGAGCCTGATGCTATGATTTGGAACACATTTCTTGGCGCTTGCAGAATACATGGGGATGACATAAGAGGGCAACGTGCAGCAGAAAAGCTCATTGAGTTGGAACCTCAGAATTCTTCTCCTTATGTGCTGCTTTCTAATATATACGCTACATCAAGCAACTGGGATGGGGTAAACTTTGTGAGAAGGGCAATGAAAGAAAAAGGAGTGATAAAATCTCCTGGTTGTAGTTGGATTACAGTGGGCCAGAAGGTGAACTTATTTGTTGCAGGGGATAAATTTCATCCTGATGCTGCTGAAATCCATGCGGTTTTGAAGGATTTGACTGCATTCATGAAAGACGAGGGGTATGTTGCTGAAATTGAACCTTTGATATTAGATGGTGACTGCAAGTGTGGTTTTTCTCGTCATCTAAGTTATATCATGACAGAGGAGGATACATCTGCATAGATCTACATCTAAGTTATATCATGACAGAGGAGGATACATCTACATCTGTAGATGAAGCCACAAACGGATTGGGGAGTTATTTAGCTAAAAGGGCAAGGGTAAGAGGCAGACCAGACTGCTTTTTATCTATGATCTAGATCTGCATAGATCCCCTAAATTTTGTTTCCTTCCTTTCTTTGGGTGGATTCTCTAGCTCGAAAGTTTTCAAATGGCTTAAATTTAGTGATTGAACGTACTGCAGTTTCTGTCCTTCTAATGCACTGTGTCCTTGGATGTCATGTTGAAGACCTACCTCTGGGAGTTGATGCCCTTTTGGTCGACTATCATAGAAATCAAATTAAAGGTGCATTTATTTTGGGAAGAGTCAACAAGGTAACCAAAGGGCAAAAGCTTATTCTTTTCATCATTGGAATTATAAAGTCTTCATCAAGGGTCACCAACCGAAGAAGAAAGATATGCATAATCTGGCAACAAGGCCCTGACAACGTTTGGGAAGAACCGTCCAAGTGGCCACATGGTAAGTTGCTTTATGCTATAGTGAATACATTGTTTAACTTGCAGCAAGAGTCTTTCTTTTTTTGGTGACTGAAACACATGATATTAAAGGTCATCCTAAAGATGAATGACTTGATTCATAGACAGAACCAATGATATATAGACAAGAGGTAGATACACCATTTTTATTGAGACTCAACCGTGCGATGTACGGGATTTATAAGCCCTCCCTTTTGACTCTCCCTCTCTCTTCTTCAGCCATGGTGACATAGGCATTGATTGTGATTTGCGTACTTCATATATACCCTGGAGCTGACAAATGTAATTGTGTGGATTCCCCCATAAAAATAGAGGTGCTATCGAAAAGATACTCCAAAGGCTTTGGGATCGAGGTGTCATTAGCTGGACAAAACGTCAGTGCACGTTCAAAAACCCAATTGACATGCATCTTTCAAGGCTTGGCTTACAAAGTGAATCAGTAGAAGAAAAGTTTTTGAATTTTGTATTTATAAATTTAAGAATTACATAAAAAAACTTATCCACGTTTCTACCCCATGGAGGGGGCATTCGGGCAGCAAAGCACCCTGGCTTTCCTCTCCCGGAAGTTTTTATTGGCTTAACATGGAGGATAATTTTGACCATTTTGAAATGACTGTAAGTTCAATCACTAGACCACTTAAGCCTTGAAGGTCTGCTTCGGGACTCACTCATTAGCTAGAGGACCACTTAGAGTGCATAAACGGTCTCCCAAATACAAGGTAATTTAACTCAAAACTATCTTACTAGCCATTTGAGACTAAGCTTTATTACAAGAGAGTGAAAAAAGAAAAGAAAAGAAGAGAAACATCTAGCTGCAAGAGAAGAGAGATTTCATGCCTTGACATAACTTGTTATGACATCGTATTTGCTAATATTTGTTAAGTAACCTTAAATATATAGCAAGTTTTGCCCCTCCCAACTTTTTTTCATTTTCAAGCCTTATTCTTAGATCTATCAATGACTAGCCCCACCAGTTTTAACCATTTGTTGGTTTTGTATGCTGCTTAAGTTTACAGTTATATGGGGCAGTTGACACTGTTGATTTATTTTTCTGCCATGCTTGATGCAGCCCGTACAAGCCTCACATGCGATATCAACTGAATGTGGGTAAATTTGACTAAATTTTTTTTGCCTGCATGTATATTTAGATAATTCACATGGGTTCTGTTTTTTTGGGTTGCTTGCTTCTATATTTCTTCATTCTTTCGTTATAGGTTTCTTTCTTGATTGGTATTTGGATCGTCTCCTTAGACTTTTTCATGGTAATCCTGCATTGTATGGCCCAGTCCTGCTATCAAGCTATAGAGAAGCAGAATGCACAAATGGTGATTATGTCAATGATTTTTTTTTTCCTGTATCATGATCTTCGTTGTTTTTGAACATCTGCGGCAAAGGAATAATTGTGATAGCAGAAAGTGGTATCTCTAATGTTTCTTTTTAGATTCCTATGTCCCCTTGGCCATTTTGAGCCATTTTATTGAATTATACATATAACAGGAATCTTCAATTATATGATTTCAAAGCCGGTGCAGATGCTTTCGTCAGTTTTGAAGAAGGTATCTATTTCACCAAAATTTCGGCAGGCTCTTCATGCGCATCCCCTTCTTCCTTCCATTTACCTGAACTCCGTAATGAGTAAATAAATATGCAACAACTTCTCTACAGTGTGTTTGCAGGGAACCCAGATAAATTATACTCCTCAACACATAAAGCCACAGAAATTGGTACCAGAGGGAATAATTCTATCTATTTAGAGTTTTGGAGGTGAAATTATTGCGTGAGTACAAGTAACTCTTCATGATGGACCAGCTTTCTTAGCATTCTAATTTGGTGATGGACCAAAAATTTATACAAAAGCTAGCTGCTAGCTCTTAATCTTTTCCAATAGTCTAGCCTGTTGGCACTCTCCTCTTAGCTTCCTAATTTGATGATGAAGCAAAAATTTCTACAAATAAGCTATAGCTGCTAGCCATTTTCCAGCGTATTGGCACTCCCCCTTTTTTTTTCTTCTGAATTTTCATGCACTATTAATAAGGAATGCCAGCATCATTGCCCTCCCAAATCTTTGTTTATTTTTTTTCCCTGAAAGAATAGCAAGGCACTGCAAGCAGGGTGAGAGGGAGCTTTTACTACATATCTTCTTTATGGCAGGAGGTTTCATAGATCTCTTTTCGCTGGGCACCATGACAATTACTGAGGCAATCCTGTGCTGGCAGTTACTTGATCTGATTTACCTGCTTATCTGATGCTGGGAATTGGACAAGTTTTTGCTCAGTTTAGGTTGTTTTTGAATTCCTGGTTGAAATTGAACTTGCTCTATTCATTGCAATAAGAAGTGAAGCATCAAAGATGAAAGATCAATGTTATGTATCCCAAATTTGTAACTCAAATTTGCATCTCAAATCAAGGAAAATTATTAGATCAGTGAGTTTCATTTAAAAAAATTAAAGAAACTCATTCATCCAAATGTCTCCTTCCCAAGATGAAATTGTTTGCAAATAGTGATCAATAATATTCTTCTGGTTTACATTTATTTAATTTGATTGGTGGTTAGTTTACATCCACTCAATTCTTTTTAGATCTCACGGTACGGCTTCATGGGAGTCACATGAACTAGACTAGTCATAAAACTCGCCTTTTAGCCACGTCTCGTCGTGAATGAGTGTCATGAGATTCAAATGTGTGTGCACCCAATTGAGTGGCTTCACTTTCACTACTAGGTCAAGCCATTGAAAATTGTGTGCATTTATGGGAGCAACCATAGTAGTTGGATTCAAGCATGGGGAATAACCTCTTCAAAATGAGGTAATATTATTATTATTTGGAAGAATTACATATAGACCCCTTAAGTTTTGTCACTTAATCACTCAGATTCCCTAAAGTTTGAAATATTACACACAGACCCTCTAAAATTTGTACGCGCATAACACTTAGACCCCAAATATATCTGTTAATAAATTATACTTGGACCCCTTAAATTTAAAATATTATACTTAGACAAAAAATATTCTAATGAAAGATAGAATATTAAATATTTTAAAATTTACAAGCAAAATTTATGTTCTATTGTATCATTTATTGAAATAAAATTAAAATTAAAATTTTAATTTTTTCTTAAAAAATCATAATTAGTGTACAATTATACTATCTATTGGAATAAGACTAAAAATTCAAACAAGGGGCCTAAATCATTCATAATAGAACATGAATTTTACACACAAAATTCATGTTCTATTATGTCATTTATTGAAGTAAAATCAAAAATAAAAATCTAGTTTTTTTTTAAAAAAAAACTTAGTTAGTATATAATTATACTATCTATTAGAATAAAACTAAAAAATTAAACAAATGGTCAAATTGTAATGAACACAATATTTTTTAACTTTAGTTGAAGTAGTTTGGTATTTTAATTTGACCGTTTAAACGGCTAAATTAAATTCCAACAGACAATATAATTGTACACTAATTACCATTTTTTAAGAAAAAAAATTAAATTTTAATTTTTGAATTTATTTCAATAAATGATATAATAGAACATGAATTTTGGTTATAAAATTTAAAATATTTGATATTTGATATTTTATTGGAGTATTTTTTGTCTAAGTATAATATTTTAAACTTAAGGGATTTAAGTATTATATACTTACAAACTTCAGAGTGTCTAAGTATAATTTATTAATTAGTATATTTACAGTTGAGATTTAAGTGTTACACACATATAAACTTCAGGAGGTCTATGTATAATATTTCAAATGACAACGGATCTTAGTAATTAAATGACAAAGGGCCTAGGTGTAATTCTCCATTTTTATTATTTTTATCCTAGAACATTCTAATCTCAAATTCTGTTGGCATCTAACTCATGGTTCCATTTCTATGTCCAATGATGCCTTTAAATACAATCCTAAACAAAGATAGTCTTGGTGTGCACCTAACCATGGAAAGAGTAGGGTTTGTAGAACACCAAAGTGTAATTGCTAAGCATGCTCTTTCGACAGGTCTTTTCACCTGAATATGTGAAAAAAACTTCAAAGAGTCATCATTAAGAACCTCTCTCCAACTCTTCCTTTTCAATTTTTTATAATTAAATCTTATTTGAATTTATTGTAGGCAATCTAACCATGTGAGTCCATACCTCAGGGTAACAATGACATTATATTGGTGTGATCTCAGTATTAGGAATATGAATCAAAAGATTAACATCTTTGCAAACGTTGACGAACCACGTTAATACTCAATTTTTAAAAAATACATTGTATTCCTCTTACATTTTTTAAAACTCTATGTCATTTCTTGGGTTTTCAACAATTTGTATACTTGTTTATAAGGATAATATATTCGTATCTCAAAGAACCTAATAATCTGACATTCAATAACAAAATGAGAGATAATAATCGATTGAATTAACGTCTTTTGTATAGACCTTCACACACATTTAAATAAGTCTCATGACCGAAAGTTAAAAAAAAAAAGAAAAGTTACTTCGAGTTCACACACATTTAAATTAGTCTCGTGACTGAAAAGGAAAAAAAAAAGTTATTTTATGATACATATGTTACGTATATTAATTAAACACATCGTATGGGAAAGTTAATTCTAGAGGTCCAATATAACTAAAATTGGACAATAGCAATCACATGTCCAATGATTCTATCGAACTTTGATTGTGTCAATTTTTTTTTATCTTAATACTATATATAGATTTAAAAAATAGACTTGATAATTACAATCACTAAATAAAAAAAAAATTTCACTAAATATTGGGACCTACAGTAAAATTAATAATAATAATTATTAAATTTACTTTTTAAGTTCATACAATAATAGTTTTTGAGATAAAATTTTAATTTCGTCTCTTTATTTACACATTTGCATCTAAATTGGGAGTGACTATGCTTGGTTTATACTTTATATAGCTTCCTGATACGACAATGTAAATCCAAAATAAATGGTTAGAAGGTAGTTCGGATGGAATAATGTTTTCCAAATCTTAATATACCTAACTTAAGCAAGTGTCAAAGGTTGTCTTCAAAATAATAACCACCGACAATGCTTTTTTTTTTTTTTAATCACCGAACAGCTGGATCAGAAATAGATCAGAGATCACATCCAGACCAACCGCGCACTTCACCAACTGATATATAAGAACCAAAATACCCTTTCCTTTTAACCATATTTTCCACTGTTGATCAACCTCTTCAACTGCAATTGCCACCTCTTGATCTAGAATCAGACCCAGTTGAAAGAACTGTAAGATTTTCTAGATTCTCAGTTCACTCAAGCTCTTGTGCTGTTAATTGAAGGGTGCTTGGTTTTGTCGGTTGCTCTGAATGCTGTTTTTAGGTTCTGATATTTGATTTCACATGTTACTGCGACATATCTAAGTTGGGTTGATGCATTTGTGTTACAATATGGAAGGATGGTACTGGGCTAACTTCATTTTCATGGTTCATTTGTTTTGACAATTGAATTTTGTTTCTGTAAGTTTGAAGAACATTCTGGTATACGAGATGATGAGCAGATTATATTGGAGTTCATTGGGCTATTTCAGGCCTTCTATTATAAGGGTATTGAGTTTTGGCAACTCATTGTCTGGAGGGCATTGTAAGAGCTGGTTGTTTCAATCATTCAACGTACTTGTTGTGATTGGCTCGTTTTTGTTTTTTCTTGTAGCTATATGTTCTGGTTATTTATTCATGTTCCCAGCTTTTCAACCAGTTGTTCATAGTTCTGGGACTAATATGTCTACTGATCTGGGTAATATGTCTACTGATATGGGTCATGGGTGCAATGTGTTTGATGGACGGTGGGTACCTGATGAAAGTTACCCTTTGTACAATGCATCAGAATGTCCTTTTGCGGAATCGAGTTTTAATTGTTTGGCTAACAGGCGAAAAGATAAAGGGTACCTTAAATGGAGGTGGAAGCCTAAGAATTGTGAAATTCCGAGGTTTGATGTGCTTGCAGTTTTGGAAATGCTTCGTGGGAAACGGGTTGTTTTTGTTGGCGATTCATTGAGTAGAACTCAGTGGGAGTCTATGATATGCTTGCTCATGACTGGTGTAGAGGATAAGAAGAGTGTGTATGAAGTCAACGGGAATAAGATCACTAAACAGATTAGGTATCTAGGTGTTCGGTTTAGCTCCTTCAATTTTACGGTTGAGTTCTATCGTTCTGTTTTTCTGGTGCAGCCTGGCTCTGTGCCAAAACGTTCACCCAAGAGGGTTAAGTCAACACTTAAACTTGATAAGTTGGATGATATCAGTACAGACTGGATTGATTCTGACATTCTTATCTTTAATTCAGGGCATTGGTGGACACCAGCAAAGCTCTTCGACATGTAAGTATTCTTGATATTTTGCATTCCCTTCTGTAGGTTATGTGGGGAGTTATCAGATCAACTCTTGGGGATTTAAAGCTGAATATTAGTTCTAATTATTTGCTCTGCACTCCAACTCTGTTTAGAACTACAGTCATTTTCTTGTTTTTCAGAGCTGTTGTTCTATTCGTTCTGTATAATTTGGTGCCTTGATCTGCGTTTTCTGTTAAAATTATAGGCCCTGGAGATTAGGTTTTCGTAAACATCTTCAAAGCATTGCATTCTGTTTTATTAATGGAGCATTTGAATGAGCTTTATCTGATAGAGAAGATATCATCTCATTCCTGTAATGTTTCACTATCTAGTCTGTTAATTGAATTATGGAACGGAACTGTTATATGCCCGCCCATCTGTTTTAAGCTTCGTTAACTTTGTTTGCATCAGAGATATCACTAGCTCCAACTATATACTTCCTTTAATTGGCATGGATCATTTGGTGCTGCTATTTTGTGGATGTAAATTTCTTTCATTAAGCTATATGCACAGCCAAACTGTTGTTCATATATCTTCTAAGTGAGCCCACCTCTCTCTCACATTCCTCTACTTAACTATATCAGGTGATCCTATTTGAGAGATGTCTTTGATTTACATTTTATGCTGCTTTATGTGACTGCCAGCCCAACCAAACATGATACATATACAATCCAGTTTACAAGCAGCATGCATTGTCGGTCACAGTTTAAGCCATCATCTTTAGATTTTTCAGCTAAAAAAGTGCTTTTTACAAATGTGTCTGTAGAATCCATCTAATATGCCTTCTCAGACAGGGGCTGCTATTTCCAGGTTGGTGGAAGAATGAAGCTTGGAATGTCAATAACTGGTGCCTTCAGATTTGCATTAAATACTTGGGCATCTTGGGTTGAGAGTACAATCAACACGAATAGAACACGTATATTCTTCCGGACTTTTGAGTCTACTCATTGGAGGTGTGTTTCATGACTTCATCTGTTAATACTTAATAGATTAATTTGCTGCCAAACTTGGGATTTTCTTGAAAGTTATGGAACTGTAGTCAAATCGAGTATGGCACTAGCATTTGTTGTAAACAAATGTATTTTGGCTTTTTAATGCATGGCTTGCCGACCAGTACAATTTTTCTGTCTCTTCTTCCCCTTGAATTCTGTTAATAGCTACCTCCATGAGCCTCTACCTCATGTAGTTTTCTTTCATTTAATCTGTCAATGTGATAGTCGAGTCTATTGATGTTTAATATCTGTGCCTTTGGTAACAGCAGTCGAACCCGTCAGAATTGCAAAGTAACTCGGCAGCCCTTGTTGAGAACTAAAGGTAGGGAACGAAGCCCATTTTCAGATATCGTCATGAATGTTGTGAAGAATATATCACTTCCCGTGGCATTGCTGCACGTTACACCCATGGGGGCATTCCGGAGTGATGCACATGTGGGTCCTTGGAGTGACAATGCATCAGTGCCTGATTGTAGCCATTGGTGCTTGCCTGGAGTACCTGATATGTGGAATGAAATACTTTTCTCATATCTGCTTTCTCAGCACAGGGTTATCCTTCAGTGACTGCGGAATTTGTAAGTATGTTTTCTTATTGATCGACGCCATATCTCATCGTTTATATAAGAAGGTGTAAATGTGCTTAATTTGACTCTTATTAAAACGATCTATTCAAAACAAGCAACGAATCACATACATTCAGTAATGCGGTTATATAAAACAGTGTCAAAATTCCAGTTATATATATCATTTTTCATTTGTATTGTATACGTTTTTTTATTAGCTTTCATTAACTCTTATGTTTTGTTGATGCGTGACGATGGATATGCGTGATGATATCAGCACATTGCATTTTTTTAACTGTTCATAATATAGAGATCTTCTCTTGCTTCTGTGTGGTGATCTTATCATTCGTGGAAATCAAGTAAAAAGGATGTTTAAACTGCACAACAACACAGCAACCTTGTCAACATTTCCCCCTTGTTACTCACTGTAGCAAAATGGTCTTGTTTCTAAGCTTATTCCACATTAGAATGAAATTCATCCACATTGGAATGGAAGCACTTGCATCCAGCCAATCCTTTCTTCTCGTTCCCCTTCGGTGACTGCAGACCCTCTCCTCCCACCCGCATCCATGGAGTGAGAGAGAAAAAGAGTTTAGGTAATGAGTTAACTCTTCACAGGTGGTAAATGCTGATGTGGTATCAATGTTGTATTAACTATTTTCTCGCTTTCTAGGTAACCTTCACTCTTTCTGCACCTTCCCCAACCAGCACCACCATAACTCAGACAACCCGGGAAAAAAACCCACCACGACCGACATAAATCCACCCAACCAAGCGCAAAACTAATCGTATAAACTTTTTTTTTTTTGTTTAACGGTCAGGGATGTCCGAGTCAACTTACGCGCATGTTGACTAATTACGCACAACTCAAGTAATACCTTTCCTGGTTCGATCAAAGATAGGTCATCCACACCATGACTAAAGTATTCGTGAGGGGTAAATTTCTTATAGTCTAATTCCAAAGGATTGTCAAGATTCGACTCAAGACGTCTGGATTTGCAGTTTATTCCTGTTATCACTTGAGCTATTGGTAGAGTTTATAAACCCTATTTTTCAACAATATATACAACAAGCCCTTATTCTTACCTTCTATGATTGAACAAGCTAACACAAACATAATGTTCAAACATCATTCATAGCCCCAACATTATCATAATTTGGATTTGTATGTTCTCCATTGTAAATTAATAATCGTATGAAAAAACACAAGGAAGATAAACCAGGAAACATAAACCACGCAACATTGTCATATTACCTAAATCACATTGCATCACACCAACCTTGAAATCGTTCTCTGTGGACCACACTCTTGAAACTTATTTATCTTACAATAACTCGATAACCGACGACCTCAAAATATAACCTTTACTCGAAATTTTCTAATTTTTCCATATGGATGATGCAGCGGAGACATTCCCCACGAAGCATGTACTCGAATGCCTTGTTGATCTCTGGTAAAGAAACATGATGGGTGATGAATTTCTCCAGTTCCAGCTCCTGCAATGTTAAGGCACCAATATATTGAACTATTTTGTACCAGGGCAATCTAATATGCTTAATGTTTAGAGAGGATGGTTCAAAGTATTAACCAATAAGTCAGATCGTGTCATCTGACTTGCATCTTCCAATCCAAGTGTCTGATGTGACTTGTCTGAGACATCTCCATCCCCAAATCTTCCGATTTATCATAATCGAAATCAGTTGATTTAGTTTAACAATGTGTGGCCCGAATATTAAAACTCTTCTATCTAGTTTTTCATGCATGTCTCTCGATATTGTCTCGTGATGGCACCACCAAATGTGGCTCTTTTCAAGTTGATGATGAGTTCCGCAACCTTGAACCATGATTCAGAGGGGCTATGGTATGCACATTTTCTGGTTTCTAACACAACTCTGTATTTGAAGAGAGAGACTAAGGGCTTTACCTTGTTCATGTACTTTCTACAACCGATGGAAGGTCGGTTCAGGTCTTGTAGTTGCCGAAGAAGGTGCCCTTCAGAGTCCTCTCATTCAAAAAGTTCATGGGATGAGTTTTGAATGCATCATCTTTTCTTCTTGGAACGCCAACGAGCACAGCAACACCCCAACCCTGCAAAGTTGCATTAAGAACTTCAAATTGTTTCTTTGTCATCTACACTACAAAGAGAACTGGAAGGCACTTACATCATGAACACGTTCAAATGCTGAGATCATGGCATCAATGTTTCCAGTGCATTCGAGACTCCGGTCCGCTCCTCCATCAGTCATCTCAGCGATCACCTGACAATCAAAATTCTTATCTCTCATCCTATGTTTAACGAATTACAAAGTGATCTTGCTGGCTTGATCATATAAAATACAACGTTGTCATAGTATTTACAAACTCAACAAAGTTAGAGAAACCAACCTCTTGTACAGGCTTGTCATAATCTTTTGGGTTCACAAACTCATTAACACCAAATTTCTTGGCTGACAAACAAGCTCATGATCAAAGAATTGACAACTCAAATCCCCTCCCTGAACTACATGGTATTTGAACAAACTAAGCTACTCACATCCATTGAATCTATGTGGATTCAAATCAACACCAATAAACCTTGAAGCCCAGAAATCCGAGCCCCTTCAGCAGCCTGACATAGAAATCAATAAGATTACCTCATTTTTTGGTCATTATGAGAAGCAACAGATCATGAAAACAAGGACTTACTCACAGCCAGGCCAACAGCCCCAAACCCAAAAACAGCAACAATTGAATCCTTTTTTGGTTTGGCGACATTCAAAGTTGCACCCAGACCTCCAACCCAAAACCAATTCATAGTTGAAAAATTAAGATTCACAGACAAAAACTGAATTAAATATCGATAAACTCAAAAACATGGTAATTCATTTTTGCAAACCAGTGGATACTCCGCTACTAAGAACACAAACTTTGTCAAGTGAAGCAGCAGGGTTGATTTTGGCTACACAGCCAACATGGACTACTGTGTACTGACTGAAAGTGGAGGTACCAAGAAAATGGTATATAGGCTGCCCATTTTTATGGAACCTTATTTTGCCATCACTTAGCATTACTCCCCTATCGGTGTTTATACGGAGAAACTCACACACATTGCTCTCCTCTGATTTGCAGTGGCGGCACTCCTTGCATTCCCCGGTGAACACGGGGAGGACATGGTCCCCTGGTTGGAGATCTGTCACACCTTCTCCTATGCTCTCTACCATTCTAATCACCAGAAAATCAAAGAGTACAATACTTAATATATTTCTTGTGAGTATACGAACTGAAAACCCATTGCAGAATAAGCAAAATAAAGGTCTAGCATGAAATCAACACGAAAATATACAAGTTTTTTACTGTATTTTTCTGTACTTTTCTGTACATACCCTGCAGCTTCATGACCAAAATGCGAGGAAACAAAGGTGTTTGTCCCTGCAAAAGAACATTATTTGCTAATGCTTTAGAAAATTGTCACAGTTTGCCAGCAGGGTCACATACGAAGTAAAGTGATTGTCTTTCACACTTTGTACCATACGAGCTGCGTTTTTTTTTTTTTTTTTTAAATGTACGACACTATATTACTATTACTAACGAATACCAATGCATTTATACTACGAGCATAAGATAAGTATTTAATAATAAACGAAAGTTCGAATTCTGGAAATGACAAATGAATAACCCACCCTGGCCTCCCAGAAGATAACATCAGTCTGGCAAAAGGAGGTGAAGAGGATCTTCAAACGAACTTCCATCTTGTGTGGTGGTACCACCTCCAATTCTTCGATTACCAGTGGCTTACCTGCTTCCCATGCCACCGCCGCTACAACAGATTTTCATAAAATCAATCAAACAAGGCACACACATTTCAATTATATATGGCAGGAGACTCTTTCTGTGTAAATTTTACAAGAAAATGAAAGTAGAGTATAATGGGTAAAGAAAACACACGTATTATTGCATAAACACATTGCATAAGAGTCCAATAATACCCAAAAATCCACACGCTTATGGCTTTTTCTTGAAGAGGGGGAAGTGTTTGTTGTTGCCTGTGGTGGAATGAGGGTTAGACATATGCAAGTGGAGCAGTGTTATACTTACTAAATCATTTATCAAATATTATATATCTCAAATGTGAGTGGTTAGATCAGCGTGATCTACTAACTTCTTCTAAATATTCAATGCATAAGATTTCAAAACATTATTTGAGATACAATATTTGGTAAACAAATTTAGGAATCACAGTTTTATTCATGCAAGTGATCCCTAAGCCGAAATTGAATTAAGAATTATGAATGGGGCAAAATATATTTTTGGATGTCCTTTGCTGTCTATTTTGGTTTCCTATTTTTTAATTGTGTCAGTTTAGTCCCTCAAGTATTCAATTTGTAGCACATTGGTCCAATCAAAAATAGAAATTTAAATTGGCTAATAGAGATGGTCATGAGCATCTCAAATAACCACACTTGAGGGGTATTTTTGGAAACATAAAATATTTTAGGGATACAAATTATAAACGTGAAGGACAAAAAATACCACACATTGAAAACTTGAGGTCCTGAAATGGCCTGTTAAGTATAATTACGTGAACATCTTTATTAGTCAATTTAAACTACAATTTTTTATTGGATCAAAATGATATAAATTAAATATTGGAGGGATCAAATTAACACGATTAAAAGATTAGAGACTAAATTGACACAAAAGTCATACTTAATGAATATTTATTGTATTTTACCCTTTGAATGGAAAATCTGAATGCGAACACCTAGAATGCAACTAACCAAAAAACTGCAGACGGAGTAGGGTGGTCTAATGGTGGTAGCAACCTTA
>CM042193.1:8772174-8787282 GCA_023539305.1 Ilex asprella
CATCAAATTGGTCCAACCCAGATCAGAAAAAATTAACCCAACTGTACCAATAGTTACCCCTGCAGCGAATGACCTTCCCAGCTGTGCTAGACATTTTATTCTGTCTCTGTTCCTCGTGTCTGTCTGTCATATATTGTGGATGGGATGGACTGATTTCCTATGTATATACTGTGAGAGACCACCACTAGAACGTGCGAACTGTACGAGAAAACCCACACACAAACAAACCTGTACGTACTTAAGTCCTTTTGTCTGCCTCTCTCTCTCTGCTTAATAATGGATTCCAACTTCCAACAGAGCCATTCAGTTTTTAGCACCTCAGCCACATCCCGCATTAATTTATTGAATTTAAAGGTGATATCATATATTATTATCATATAATATGATTAATTATTAATAAATTTAATATTATTTGAATCATATTTTACAATTTTAGTGAATAGGTAATGAATGACACATGTCCGAAGAACGAATTAATCAAAGAAGTTCAAAGTTTCAAATTGTAGGATAGTTATAGCTTTATGATAAAGAGAATGAAGCAATTATTCTAGAATTTGAAAGTACAACAATTATCAATACTAAATGGGCTCAAAAATATGGAAATTAGTAGTTGGAACAAGAGAGAAATTGGGGAAAAATAGCCTAAAAAAACCAATGTAATCGTCGATGAAGATATACCTATAAAAGAGGTATTGTTTGTAAAGGAAAAGATACAATCAAACCCATCAAAGACCCACGACTCGGGCATATCTAAGAATAGTTTCACATTAATTTTTAAATATAGTTAGTTTCAGATGATATTTCATCAGTCTGTTGTAACGTAGAAAATCTTTCTAAATTAATAAAAGTGTATTTTTTTTACTAATCTTTTGATTTTCATTTTACTGTTTTGAATCCATCGATTGTAATTAGACAAGAAAGTCTTGAAACAAAGAAGTTAAACACAACATCCAACAATTGTCTAACATCAATCTATGAAATGATTGAGTTTGTCAATTACACGAAAAATCTTTTGTGAAGACCAATAGTTTTTGACACACTCGATGAGACAATGTTATTTATTGTATAAAAAATTGTGCGAACAAGGAAGCAAGGCGAAGTGATGATTAAAGCAAAACGCAGTCAAAACATGGAAGCCATGCCTGACAATGCTAATCATGTTGAAGGAAATTGCAAGTTCCAACCCAATAAAACTTTTATTGCAAGGAAATGACAAAATTAGTAGCTAGAACAGTGCATTAATACAAGACTTTGTGCAAAATTTAAGACAAGTATTGCATGATCCTTATTTAAGCATTAAACAAGATTTAATAACTGTCATACATGGATTGATGAGTGGCCAAACAAATATATCAAGACATGTGAAGCAGAGGAAGAAAATACCAACCTAGTAGTGTTTTCTGTAGAAAACCAGGGGCCATCAATGATGGCACCCAATATGGATCCCGGTTTTCAACACCAAAATAATTTCAATATGATGTTAGAAGGGGAACTTGTTAAAACTTTCCATAATTTCTATCATCCCAGCAATTCTAGGAGTAGGAATGGGTCAAGCATGGCTCAAGATCATCCTAGGAGAGGTCATGAGAGACATCTCATGCCTCTTACGCATCCGATAGAAGAAATGAACCCCAGACTTCGGTACGACCCTTGAAACCATAGAAATTCATAACATGACTGTTACTAGAAACCAATTAATAGAAATGATTCAAGATCTATGTAGTCTTAGCCTTTGAAGGACATAGAGACTAGTTTTTTAAAAGTCGTATCCCCTGTGAGTAGACTTTGAGGAGTTTTCCAGAGAATATAAAATTCCTAAATTTAACTTGTTCTCTGAGTAAAAAAATCAATCTACCATAGTGCATATTTTTAGGTTGTGGAAACTGTGAAAATTATGAGAATTTGAAAATGAAGTTTTTCTCACAGTCCTTGACCAAAATTGCATTTTCATGATTCATCACAATTCAATTTAGACATGACAAGAGATGGAAGAACTCTTTCATGCTCAATTTTTTTTTGAAATAAACCAGAAGTGTTGATGGAAGACTTGCCCAAATTAAGGCAGAAGCCTAATGAGTCTATAGAACAGTACAACAACAGATTCAAAAAGAGAATAAACAAGTGTCATATGTATATGCATGAAGTAGAGTAACTAAAAAATGCCCAAAATGGCTTAGATTTTGAATTAAGAAAGTTCGAGAGCTTGAATTCTCAGCCAAGGTTACTAAGTACGAAATGGTTTTTAGAGAGGAGCAACAAAGAAAAAAATAGTGCTCTAGGCACATATTACCAAAATTTAGATGGAGATCTGAAAGTTGACGTTCTGTAGATAATAAGAAAGTCTCCTATTGTGTGTGACACTCTGAAAAAGATAGAAGATCTTGAGAATATGTCATCAAATCACCCATTCAAAAATGATACGCCATTGATATATAGACAGTATTTTTTTGATTTGTCAATGATTGATGCTCTCTTTGACCAGATGATAAGCCAGGAATTCATAACTATTTCCTAGGGACATGTCGTTCTATCAACAAATGATACGAAATGGAAGGAATATTGCAAGTGACATAGTTTTTTTCGACACTTAACCAAAAATTGCATTACTCTTAGAAATCGTATACAAGATTTGATACAAAAGGGAATGCTCAAATATGCCGCAACTCAAGAAAAAGAAACAATGGGTATTGATAATGACCATTTTCCCAAGGAAGTGGGAATTAATTTGATTTTTGTTAATACGCAAGGATGTAGGAGAATTGCAAGTTCAATCGTGAATGAAAAAAAAAATAGAAAGAAAAGAAAAGGATAGTCCCAAAGATGAAATAGTCAATCACAAGCAAGCTTGGCCCCAAAAAAGAAGAAGAGTCATTGGTTATTTACTTTAGATATGTCAAAGAATTGACTAAGCCGGAAACCTTCTCCTTGGATAACAGTGTCTCTAATTTTACAGATGGGGGACTTTTAGTCGGCACTAGAGGGGTTTGTTTGGTATGTTTTTTTGGAGAAATTTGGATTAGATTGTCCAAACCCTTCTAAATTCAAAGATGGGTTTGTGGGAGTTAATGCTGTCTATACCCATGTTTGATATGGGCAGAGATATATGACTATTATGATATATATTTATATATAAATGACTATTTTGCCTTTTAACCAATTTAATCCAAACATGGGTATTGATATATGAGGGGTATAAATATTATTTGAATGTGAAATCTCCAAACCCACATATAAAACCCTCTCTCCCCATGGATTTCATAAAACCCATGAACTTGGGTTCATGACTGGGCCATGACTGAGCCGGATTTCAAACCCTAGGCTAATAGCATGCTTATCAAACATGAGTTTAAGGGGATTTAGTTCCCAACTTATGTTCCAAAACTCTGCCAAACCCACATACCAAACAACCCTGAGGAGAATGAGATATCCAACTTTACAATAGTACTCAGAAAATCTTTGCTGGTTCTGATCTAAAAATCTTCAAACTATAAGAAAAATATACCCATGAAAATGGTACATATCATTTTCCAAAGGAAAAGCAGGCACAAAAAAATACAAACATCTGGAGAAAGGAAAGAATAAGAAGGGATCCCTTTTGGAATTGATATAACAGAAAACAAGGAAATATGAGTCGAATTCTTTATGAGAAGAAGGAATCATCAACAGGAAAAGATGGGCAAACTGAGAGTTTCAAACTTGGGACAAAAAAGATTCTTAGTGAACCTGATTTTAGGGAAGTAGGCATAAAGCCACGCCTCAAATAGCCAGAAAGGACCCCACAGCTTGTGTTGATCCTCTTTTTTAGCCATATTTAAGAGACCTATGTATAAGGCCCATAAGACAAAGGCAGGTAAAGCTAGCTAGTTTTTTGTTACTGGCAAACATGTTGCCACATTAATATATTCCTTAGTTGCTTTAAAGCCAGGAACACAGAACAAAATGCCAGAGCCAGTGAATGAGAAAGGTGACATGCTCTTCAAACGAAGCAGATTTCAAGTGTGGTTTGAAGAAGTGATTGACGAGTTCCGAATAACCTAAGCTAGAGGGAAAATTGAGCAAAACCTGATAAGACTTTAGACAAACATGAACTTCAGTACCTGTCGATGATAGCCCGATCAAATATACAATGTCTAGAATCGATGGGGACATCATACTGATATAAAAGAGCATAGCATTGTAAGATTGAGACCAGAAACACATAGCTATACCAATCAACCGCCAATTCATAGACATCGAACAGGTTGAGAGTTTGATCAATTCATATGTCCTATGATGCCTTTATTGGGAGGGGAAGTGTTTATCCATAAGTTCTATCCAATCAATCCATTGTTGGTCTGGGTTGATCCAAGACCTCAAGGAGCTGCTATTTTGGTCCCAAGATTTCCATTGAAATTGAGATTGATGGAGCATAAGGATTTTTTTTTCTTCGGATCAAGGCTGAACGTGATATGGCAGACCCAAATCTTGACCCAAAAAATTTTGTCATTAAATCTCGATCCCATTCATGTATATAGATTTTTTCTATTCATACTACTCCCTTCCTCACGCATGACCCGGACGGTTTCTGCACAAAGCTTCAAGGCCAAGGCAATATGATAACTGTCTAATCTGAGATCGATACACATTTTGACAAGGCAAAAGCAAGAGCTAATGTGTGACAAATTTTTCCAAAACCAAAATGATACAACACAAAAGCAGAAATGGAATGATTCCACCTTTTTTTTTTCTCTTCCTTTTTCTTGGGTCAAACATAACATACTTTGTTACATCAACTTTCTCCACTCTCTAACTAGAAAACTAAGTCTCCCACCTTAATCATAAGTCATGATGTTCCATTTCCTTTCGGTTGCCACTAATCCATGTACTAGACCAGTAAATTCAAGAGCTTATTTCAGCCTTTTGAAAGAAGTGCATCCGTTCTCTCTAAGTCAATTTTCGGAGCGTCTTACCTAATTGGAAAGCCTAGGAACCCTTTGATCTTGCTCATTACATTTCACAGATTGGTTAGGTCCAACATCAATGGGACCAAGAATGGTCCACTTGGATGGCATAATAGGAACATAATACTTTGGATGCTTTGTGTCCTCTCCTTTGATGGCTAGCTCCAGTTTATCTTCATAGGCCTAACAATATGTAGTAGAGCAGGGTTACAGGTAAAGAAACCAGCATGCCAAATATGACCCTGCAAAAGGAAAGGAGTGAGGGAGGGAGGCAGTTAAGCAATACAAGATGCAGAGAAAATAAGAAAAAGGGTCACAGGCATATTAATTCATCCACGGGCGAAGCATAACGGTAAAGTTATGCCATATCAAAGATTGATTATGACACAAAACTTCCCAAAACGAAACGAAAGTAAGAGAACAAGTAAGTCAAACTATCACAATTTATAATCTTTATAAAACCCAAATACTCTATAGTTTGCTTGAAAATCATAGGAAAGGGTTTCACTTACCCAGTACTTAATATTTCAGGATGCAACCCATACTCTCTGGCAAAAACAAATGGTACAATTCCTTGAGGAAGAGCTGCCTGAAATTTTTGTACAAAAATTAAGATGTTCTAAAATGGATATATAGCTAATATATATGTATATAAACATCATGGTACCTGGACTATGGCGGTGTGCAGTCGTCGTCCTCGGAGTCCAACAGCAACAGATGCAGCTGACATTAATGCCGGGCCACCAATGAATCGGATCACCATCCCCAGGGTCGCCTTTTTTGTGCCACAAGCAATTATCCGGGGCTGAAGTGCCATGAACAACCCTGCAATTTTGTTACTACACTATAGTTAAATATGTTGAAAAAAATATAACTTTTGAAAAAATGTTACCAAATAATACACAAGTATTTTGAGACCTTAATCATATACCTAAACTGAACATGGCCATCCCAAGGCCTGCATCTGAAATTATTTTTATCGAATATTTAGCCAAACTTGGCATCCCCACATTCCATCTGCACAATCCGTCAAACATAGCTTGTTATGATTAACAACTAATTGAGAAACTACCATGATCCCAATTTATCATGCATTATTGAAAACAGCCGAGTGCACAAGTCGCTTGACATTGATGTCTAGAGAAGTCAAATCTACACAAACAAGTTGAGAGATAGTTTTTGGAATTTGAACTCGTGACATCCAAATTATGATGGAGTTATCGTTTGTATAAAAAAAATTATAATTTTTTTGGGTATTTTTATCACTATTGTAGGTGTTAGTTGTAAAAATAGTTATTATAACACTGATAAAAATACCTATAAAAATGATAAATTATCTACAAAAGGGAAAAAATATTTTGTTGTAAAAATGCTCACTAAAATAATATATTTTAGAGATACGGTACCGTAATCAAGTTTAATTATAATAGTGGACTAATGACACTGTTGGTGTAAGTCATGTCCTCAAAATCATGCAACAGTGTAAAAGTAATATTATTTTTCTAATTTAATTTATTAACTTGATCATTCATTATCCGATTGATAGTGAGTTTCAACATTCTTTAAGACTTATTACCAATTTAATAATTATAATATATTAAATCAATAGATTAAGTCTAAATAATACTATCGACGGTGCAAAGTGATTAAAGGACGGTAAGCAATGACTCACTTAAATGAGACAAGGGACCACAGAAGGCCTAGGACACTAGAATAAGTGTTTGGATTACGTGAAAGTTTTCTCCCAACCATGATCAGTATAAGCCTTAGCAAGACAAAAGCATGTGGCATTTCTTGATTGGCTGCTGTGCCCTTTGAATCTCCTTCCTCTTGTGTTGAGAACTTTGTGCAATCCCTGAAGCTAAGATCTTTGCCTGCAAGGGAGATTAATGAATGAAACTCCATTATCAGAGGGTGTCTGTCTAGAAATTTTATAGCACAAATAGCAAATATGTTGAACAAAAATAGCAATAAGTAACAAGAAAATTAGATAAAGAAGCAAAAGGGGGGCAAATCCATCATTCATTGTCTCAAAATCCCTCATCTCTGGTTTCTTTTTAACCTGTATTTTCTCTCAAACTATATCCATCGAGTCTCACGAGGAGGTTCATTGTCTTAATGTTAATTATATTATCTATCGTGTTTTGTTGATAACGAATTGATATAAGTAAGTCTCACTTAAACTCACGTCGGGTGATACCCTATTGAGAGAAAATGGTAAATAAAACATATTATAGGCAATCAAACCCTATCCACCGTGGGGGCTTTCGAATCTGCACTCGTTAAAAACTATGATTGTAGATTTAGTGGGCAAAAAAAAGCAAGAAGTGGGAATGTAATAAGACTGTCTCTACCAACCACACGTGCTTTTAAGTAATGATCTTGCCTATCTAATAGGGGTCCAGAAAATCTAGGAATCAATTACATTGACCAACTATTCAACCTTTTGACTTCTTTTTCAATTCCTTTTTCTTGGGTTAAAATGAATTACTAGATGGTCTGTTGAATTAACACATACAGGGTACCATACCATTAACTATTTGTTCAATTAGTTGCCTTTTTTTTTTTTAAGGTGAGATTCAGTTTAGGTACATTTTACCTCTAGCTCATTGATGATTGATGATTTACTAAGAAAGAAAATAAATATTAAATTGGATCGGGGTTTATTTTTTTACTTCTTATTAAGAAATGTGTAAGATTTAAATTGTAAAGAGAACAAGAGCCAAAGATAATATTGTCATCATTTACATGAAGGAGGGAAGAGGAGGCTAATGCAAGGTGAAAGTTTACAAAAGTCCAATAATCAAAAGTCGAAAACTCATAGAGAACATCACACTATAAGTTTTGGATTCTATTTGGTAACGTTTTTCCTAATAACTTTCTATGTTAAGTGTTTTGATCAAGACTGTAATTTTAAATTTTAATTTTTTAGGGCGTGAATTAAAAATTTAAACATTTTTTAGGATATAAAAATTCATCAACCAAACCCATTTTTAAGGTAAAGAAAAAAGCATAAAAATAATAAACGTATGGACAAAAAATTGAAAAGACCTACAAATTTAAAAGAAGACAGTCTGAGTTAGTATTTTTGGTTCTTTCTCAGGTCAAGTCTGGTCTAGGCAGATCAGTTCAGCATGTCAGGAGGAGACAAACATACACATAAGAGACAAAAAAAAAAAAAAACCAACCTGTCAAAATCAAGAAACGACCATACCTAATTGCATGAGCGATAAGATAGCGATAACATTATTGAGAATTAAAATTTTAATTTAATTTTAATTTTAATAGTTTAATTTTATTTTTATTATGATAACAGTACCTAACAAAAATTTCATGCATGGAAGCCGAGATATTTATGGTGAATCTCTCAGATGTGTTGGTACCATCAACGACAGCGTCTGTCTCGCATAAAAACAAATACGGTGACATTTAAACAGAGTTTTGGTCTGAGAAAAACGAAACCCTAGAACCAGAAAAAGACACTAGTTGTCAGTCACCCAAGGGCGACAATACGTTTATACGTACCTCCAACATCTATGCACCCTTGTCTCTCTGCAACCCCACCACCAACTTGAGGTGATTCCCACACCATTTTCACCCCTGAAAACGCCGGAGACGACTGCCGGAAAACCTTCCCAGCCGCCGGGGACCTGACCCATACAGGCGTATTCGTAGTTGTCACTGTGGTCGTGTCCAATTCGTTGAAATTCGAGGCTCGTGGCGTTGGTTGAAGCGAGTACGCGTCTGACGAGGCGTACCCGGAAAGCCGAGGACTCGATGACCGATACCCAAACCCTAATTCTCCATTTCCGTACACAGTATCAGGGTTTGCATGGTGGTATTCATGCAATGGAGCTGGTGTGTTGACGGAGAAAATCTCGGCGTTAGAGAGGTTTGATGCCCTGGGAGTGAGTCCGATGGAGGAGGACAGAGCTGAGTCTGGGGCGGTTGATGTGGACCGTCGGATACGGACACGTATACGGCCGGTGCCGTCGATCTCCGACTCTGTGCAAAGTGGGTCCCGGCCGTCTAGAGAGATTACGTCACCATCGATCTCAAATTTGGTTATGGTGGCAGCAGTGGCGCCAGGAAATTGGTGTTTGATTAGTATGGTGGCTGCTCTATATTCAAATAGGAATAGCAACAAAGTGTACCTACATGTTACGTAAAAAAAATATATTAAATTATCTTAAATATTGAAATATTATAATATAAAATAATTATATATATATTAACATATATGTTTATGTTAAAATGTGTGTGACTGTGTTAGAGATCTATCATCTATGTTCTACAGCTTTTAAGCTACATTCACATCTACTTTATCTGCTATTCTTGACTCTTGAAGCTTTTACTCTGTTTTCTTACTTTTCGGCGACCTTTCTGCAAAAGGTTTTGAGAATATCACTCAAAGCTCTGTCACTGTGTGTGTGGTGGCGCGGGGGGGGAGAGTGAGAGAGAGAGAGGGAGAGATGTAGCAGAAAAGATCAAATATACAATGAGAGAGAAAAGAAGGGAATCCTAAATGATGAAATAAACAAAAACAGAGAGGGATACCAGATAATGCATTGGAGAACCACTATTTGCACCATGAGGCTCTGAGTGAAGTCACCATACATGGCCTTAAGCAAAGGAATGCCCATGACCAGTGTGTTAGGCAAAGTTGAAACTGAGAAGAGAGTGATCAACCAGTCCAAACCTCCTTTACAAATGGCCCAGAAAAATAGCACAACGAGCACCAAGACCTTTGACAGAGTATCAGCCAGTATGAACTTGGTGTCCATTTGATATGGGTTGTTTTGAGCTATGAAGTGGAAGGACAGCACCGGAACGGCGAAAACCGCCACAAAACGGTTGATGCCGGAGCACTGCTCTGGCGTGAATATCTTCCACCATTTCACCGAGGCATATGCAACCAGCATTGCAAAGTATAGAGGAACCATTGCACACATGACCTTGTAGAAATCATCTGCACTTATCATCTTTTCTCACTGTCTCACACGCAGTTGAAATTTGAGCTCACTTTTAAAGGGAAGTGGGAGCAAAAGATGAGAAAGGATAGGTGTGTTTATATAAGAGATTTAAAGCCCAAATTGCCCCCGATCAAATTTGGAATTTACTTTTACTTTCTTTAGATCTAAAACAATCTCTTCGCAAGCGGAATATAATATACATGTCACCATTCTCATACTCAAAAGTGATTGAAACTTCATACCTTAGGCTGGCTTAATAAGTTATTTTGGAATTTGTGGAATTTATGTTTTTCAAGATAAACCATGATATATCTCACTCAAATACATTTTTTTCTCAATAATGCTACATTGATCAAATTTTAGGACCAAATTTGAAGTCCAAATGACATGACAACATATTATTTGAAGTTTTTATTGGGACCCAAGTGATATGACACCAAATAAAGAAGTCCAACTCAACTGTCATGTCATTTGGACTCCAAATTTGGTCTCAAAATTTGGTCAATGTAACATTAATCTTTTTTTCTTTAATTTCTTCCACTAACAAATTATCTATCGTGTATGATTCATAAACATGTTCGTAAATAGTGAATGTGACTTAAATGCAGAAAAATGATTTTTTTAAAAAGTTTAAAGTAATTCTATTCATAAAAAAAATAATATACAAGGATCATGTTTTCACAATATGAAACACCAATCTAAAAACCAAAAGGCCTAAAAAAAACCAAGATGCTTAATCCTAGCAGAATTTCAGAGAAAGTAAAAGCCTTGAGTTAATACTTTCCCAAAAATTCTGTCAGTTTAGCAACCAAAAACTAAATCAAACTGCTGGAGAGTTGCCAAAACTGAGAAAGCCTCTCATTCCGCTGAGAGTGTTTGAACTTTTCAGAAAAAAGTGATTTACACTATATTGATGGGATGATTTCGCAAGCATCTCCTTATTTCTTTCCATGAAACCATAAGTCAATATGGCCGCAGCAAAGTTTATAGAGTACTAAGAATCATATATATCCTATGCAATAATACTATATCATATTACTTTGAACTCTTCGACATCGTGCTTGCTGCTTTACACATTAATAAGGCATGAGAGAGTCCGAAGTCAAAGCAGGTTTTTTAACCATAGATTCACATAACCATAAACAATTTTGTCTTCTTCTTCTTTTTTTTTTTTTAATATCACTAGTCATTGCACGATTACGATGCCAAAACACTTTCTTGATTCTGTATCAAAAAACACTATTGTTGAAAGTGAAGTTACAAATATTCGTGATCGATCCCAATATTTCATGATCAATCACTATTATAACTTGATCTTTAAAATGTATAATTTTACCTTTAAAAATTGTATTTTTCATAATCAATCAAAACTTTGAGTTATAATTTAAGCTATTTTGAATTTTAGTAGTTCTAACTTTCAAGTATTAAGACTCAAAGATACATATTAACATCCGAATCCAATGGTAAGCTTTCATTTCCTCAATTATGTTGTTTGGTATTCCAGCGTAAGAAATTAGCTGATGCATGCCTTAATCAGCATCACATGATGAACCAGTGATGCCCACATGGACCACAAGAGATGATGAGAGAAAAAAAAAATAACTTTCAGTGTTTGCTTGGTTTGATTGGAAATCCTATTCAACAATCATGTACCAAGTTGCCTATTTATGTGTTGCACACAAAAGCAGGCGGTACATGGTATGTTTTGTTACAAATCATGAACCAAACCCAATGACATAGCCAAGGGTGATAGGACACTGCCCTATTAGATGCCCTACACTGTACTTTGTGTACACAGAAGATTGAACTAGTGACCCTTTGTTTTAACTAGGTCCCGCTTAAGAGAGAAGAAAAAAAAAAACTCCCCCCGCATTTGCACTAGAAAAACATGGACTTGGGATCTTTTCCGATATGAAAGTGAAAATGTTGATATGAGTAACGAAAAGTCTTGTGAAAAATACGATCAACTGTCAGTAAAATATTTTTATTATGTTCAATCAATTTACATAGAGTTAATCAATTTTTAAGGAACCTCGGAAAGTGTAGCTGTTTAATGGGTACACAAAAATGACAAAGTTGCTTTGACTACAAAATCATGTCTATTTGTTAGAGCGAATTTGATGATCGGGTAAAAGGGTAAAAGGCTGCCCCCTTTCCTTTCCTTATATATGAACATTGGATCATCAAAGCCTTTCTAACTCGGCTTGGTCTGATCGCCCTATGTAATTGGTGCTTCAAAAGACAAAACTCTCATCATAATTTGACGACCTAAAATCTTTGATAGAGGCCCTTCAATCTTTTGATTACAGTAGGAGTTGCGAGATTTTTCTCATGCTTGCCGCTTTAGGAAAACTTGATTTTGTCGCAAGTGAACCAATCACCAAATTTCGGCAATTAAATCAGCATTTATTTTTCAATGAAAGAAGCATGTTCAAATGTCTTGTTTTTTGTATTAAATGTTGGATTCATATCTAACTAGCGTTTTTTAGTTTTTTAGGGTTTTGCTTGCTTTTTCCAAACCCCACATTTCCTTTATTTTCTTGCAACATCAATTATCCACCATAAATTTAAATAAGACTCATTATTTATAAGTGGGTTTTTAGAAATATGAGGTGAGTCATCTACAATTGAGAGCAGGCATATTGTAAAGGTTAGGATTTGCTCGAAAGCCATGATCATCTTCACTTACTCTACTCTCCAGAAAGAAAAGTGTGGTTCCATTGATCACCCAGTGGTCCAGGACCAGTTTCCATGTCTATGTTTGTTCAGTTCGGGGCTCTTTTGTAAAGCATGGAGAAAGCTATATTGGATGCAACTATAGATTTACAGCAAGAAATGTAAAAAAGAAAAGATCAACTTTTTTTGTCCTCTCAATATTATTCAAAAAGCTAGCTAAAGTTCTCATAAAGCATCGTTTCTTTTCAACATTATATAGTGCTGGAAAATTAAAGTTCTGATCATAAAGTATCCTTTCTTTTCACCATTGCATAGTGCTGGAAAATCATAATCTGTAAAGTTCTTCAACAGCTGCTAAAGATCATGTAAAAACTCAGACTCAGTCACACATGCTTAGGGTCTGGAAATTTAAGTTTTTGTTTGGTTTGTGTCTTATAAAAAGGTATTCAAAAATAATTTTAAGGAAGAGTTTTAGAAAGCTATTTTTTATGTGGCAGAACTTGTTTAGTTATATGATTTAAAAAACAGTTATACGAAATATAAACAGTAAAACTTGTTCGGACAGTAATACAAAAAATAATGAAAACAGAAATTTGGTCATCATCGTAGTGTTTTCTAAATTCTAGAAAAGTTTTCTTAAAAAACACACAAAACAATTTTAACTTATTTTTTAAATCTATCCCGTTTTTATTCTCAGTTTTTAAAAAACTAAAATAAAAAATAACTAGTTAACCAATTTTTTTCCTAGAAACTATTTATGAAAATAAAAAACAATTTTTGAGATACAAACAAAACAGGTGCAAACCTTCACATACATACGAAGCTTTATCTTTGAGTGCTTAAATATTTCAAAGGGTAGCCTACTGCACGAGTTTTTTGTTATTACAGAAAGCAGGGTTAAATATATAAAATATTATATTAATATGCAAATAAGTTATTTCTACGACTCAAACTCTTGACACTTCGTTCATAATAGAGTAGCTTATCGATATGCTAAGGCCTATCCTTTGTTTATATATTCTGAAATCCTTATGTTAGTTTGACAACTGTATATCGTTAAGCAAAGCTGATTATAATTAAACCCTTGGGATTTGAACCGTTGTATGTATTTTTTAATAGCCCTAATTTATCATTAGACTAAGGTTCTGTTTAAGAAAGAACAACTTTGAAACCTACAACATTGTTAGCAAAGCTTGACCTTAAACCAAAATACTGACATCGGTCATTTTGAAGTGGAGTTGGCTGCAACATTACAGTTGACCTCCTTTTTATATTCTTTCCAGCTTTCACCTCTCATATTTCCTTTTTATCTTTTCAAATAATTCCCTCCCTGCTTATTATAAAGTGAGGAATGTTCTTCAGATTTAAAAAATTAATTTAATTATTTAATTTGTTTATTAAATTTTTTTCATTTGAAATATCATTAATCAGCAAATTAAATCTATAATTCAAGTCCCAATAATATTACTCTTATAAAATTTGTTTTCATTGATATATATATTCTTTTATCCACAAAAATTATAAATTATAAGTACTGTATTGAATTTTTTTTTCGATACCATAGTTTGAAAACGCAATTGCAAGTCAACCCAAAATCCGTATCTCTTAACTACAAATTTAATTTCTGAAACCTATTGTAAGTTTGTAACTTTTCATTATTTATCTGTTAATATCTTCATCACCTTCCATAATTCAATCAAAAAATTCTCATATATATGAGCGATAATTCATATTTAAATGAATACATAAATACAATAAAATAGGATAAAAATATAAATTATTATGCAATGCTAAACTCGGGGATATGATTATGGTACTGTATAAATACTTTTTTTGATATTATGCTAAAAAAATAATTTTAATTGTTTAATTTAAATTTTGAGTTATTTATAATCATTCATCCTAAAAATAATAAATTAAAATAATATTATAATTTAATCACTTGCCACGATATAATCAAACAATATAAAGAGATATAATACTAAAAAAATAAATTTATTATTATTATATTTAAATCCAAACTCTAATGGTGATTTTAGGTAGTGTCGTTAAAGCACCGGCAGAGTTTGTCCTTATGTGATGAAAATGTGATAGTGAAACGACTTGTGGCGTGCTGTGGGGCCCAGGGAACCACCACGTGGAGCGGGGCTACTCACGCATGCCCTTCGGCTGCACCGGCCCATCACTCTCTGTCTTGTCCCTGTTGTTTTGTTTTGCACACGCTCTCCACCCTTTTCTATTTCTGTCCTTTTTACTATCGCACCCTCCCTCGCTCGCTCCCTCTTGTTCAACCAAAAAAACATAAAAAAAAAAATCTATTTTATTTAGCTTTTGGAATCAATTCCCTTTCATCAATAGTAAAACACATTTATATAGAATGGTAATTTAAAAAATAAGATTAAAATGAAAATATTTTAATTAAAAAATTACAAAACTATCATACATATCTATAATATAAAACATGTCGGCTTCAACAAGTCGATCTTACGGTTTCAAATTCTTTCATCCAACGATAAAAA